>PVIW01002089.1:173550-241013 GCA_004026585.1 Noctilio leporinus
GGCCAGAAACGCGCCCCTGGCTCGCGTGTGATAAGCGCGTGTGCAGGCCTGGGCCTGCCAGGCTTGTGCCAGGACAGGGGTCAGCCAGGGAAGGGCGCCCCTCTCCCGACTTGCGGGAGCGCGGGGCCAGGCAGGAAACGGCAGTGCGGCTGGTGGCGGTGCTGCAACAGCAGGGACAGGGCCGGACCTGTAGACCAGGGGGCTGGAAGCAGGCTCTGAGGGGGTGGCCTACGGGATAAGGGGACACCCGTGTGAGCTTCGGGGGCGGGGGACGGAATTTCCTGGGGGGGTGGTGGGGGAGAATCTGCAGCACAGACCGCCCTGAAGTCAGAGGCACGTGTGAGCGCATCACAGGAACAGAAAGAGAAACCGGGTGGCAGGGCCCCCTGACCTCGCAGGGGTCCGCGAATGAGGGTGGAGAGGCAGGCACTCCCGAGTGCTGTCTCAAGTTACTCGCGTGAGACAAACGTGTTGCAGCAGGACCCTTGGGAGGGGGCCCTCGGTTTTAACCGGCTCGATTGGTTCCTTGCCAGGAATGACTCTTAATAACAGAGTTGGGTGAAAAGAGAGGTATTGGAGGGGTATTAACAGCAATTGTGCTGGTAACTCCCACTCCCTTTAGAAACACCCACGCTGTACAGCCCTGCCCACGAGGCTAGCTTTAAAACACACCAGCAGAAGACACACGGCAGATCATAACTTAGCATTCCAGTTATACACCCAAAGTTCCCGGCAGCTGCTGTACCCAGTGAGGGCGTGTCTTGCACACACTCCCCAACTTACCCATGTCTGCGCAACCTGCATGTCTCCCATCCCCCGTTTGCTCCCCCCTCAAACCAGGTGCGTCCTCTAGCCACGTATCTGTCTATGGGTCCATTGGGGGTGTGAACAAGGTCCTGTTTGCATGTCCATTCTGGGGGAGCAGAGAGAGAGACACACACACACAGTCTCTCCACATGCCATTCCCGGGAGCCCCACTGCATGTTCACCCAGGGGAGGGGCACCTGAGGTTGATGGCAACCCCCTATGTTAAACCCCTTTTGATGTAATGTGTACGGTAAACAGTCTGCCCACGGGCAACTTTGCATAGCACTGTAAGCCTTTTCCACGCCACCCCCTGGGGAAGGCCCTTCTAGTTCCTTGGCACAAAAAGAACAAAGGCTAGTCCACAGGGCCTCACGGCACCCCCATCCCCAAACCGCGGAGTGGGGAATTTTGGCTTTCTCCCGCTCTGTAACCATGTGGCTTGCAATTCTGCCAGTCGGGTTCTTTCAGGGCTCAGCTGCGCAGGTCTTCCTTGGGGACCCACGTGGCTCACCCTCCTTGGCTGGCAGGGGGTGCCAGCTGTGGGCTGGGAGCACCACCTGTGGCTTCTTCAGCGTGGCGCTTGGACTTCTTGCCTGACAAGGCTCCCAAGAAAGCAGGCAGAAACCGCAGGGTCCTGACAGGGTCCTTACCTAGGCCCCGGCTCATGGGGCACTTGTTATTTTCTGTTTCTAAAATTGTATCCATCCAAGTGGGCGTGAGGTGTGGCTGGTTGTGGTTTTGATTTGCATTTCCCTGGTGACTGAAGCTGCTGAGAGTCACTTGTCTCTTCAGGGGCGCGTTGGCTGTTGGTATCTCTTCCCTGGAGAAAAAAAACTCTAGTAAATATTAATAAAAATAGGAGCAAAATGTCATGAAATATTGATGAGCATTCTAATATAAAGCGAACGCTCACACTTTAATAGTCGGAGCCCCAGGGGAGATGAAAACGCCCCTGGTCGGCGGGTGGCACAGTACGGGTGGAATCGGGGTCTCCTGGGGTCCCCCAGTGCCAGTGGCTTTGACCTGAGCACGGCTGCAGGACCAGCTCTTCCTGGGGAACTGGTTCAAGCACAGACCCTGACCCAGGAGGTCAGGGGTGGGGCCCAGCTGACACTGAGGCTGCCCAGATGAGCACCATGTACCCCAAAACTCTTCCAGGAGGGGCTGGTGCCGCCATCCTTGGACCATGTGGAGAAGATCGAAGACGGGGTTTGCTGGATGTGCAGGCGCCCGGCCCCACCCCAGCCCCCTGGATGCCTGTCGGCCACTCAGCGCGGGGTCAGCACCCTCCGGGCCCTGCGCCCTGCCAGCCCCCACCCAGTACAGGAGAGGGGCGGTGGGTGTCGCCCCTGCAAGTCAGGGGCATGTAATGATGCGTGCGTTTCTCAAGCGCCCTGACCTCTTTCGGACTAAAGCCCTGACAACGAGGGGGTTTTGTGTTTCCGCAGCCAAGTTCGCAGCCCCCCTGCGCGTCCCGGAGAGCCCCGTGTCCAGCAGGGGGCAGTGCAGGATGGGAGTTGAACTGGGAGCCGAAAAACCTGCAGCAGCCCCTCCCCAGCGTGGCGCCTGGTCCGCAGTGGGCAGCGCTGGCCTGGGGCCCCGTGTCCCGGTCGATCAGGGGCGCGAGCCAGCGCAGCCCCCTGCCTGAGCGGGCCTCTGACGGGACAATCAGACGGACGGGGGGCGCGGTTCCGATATTGGGAGAGCACGCGCTGGGTCATTGATTTGATCGGCAGTTATTAATTGCCTGCTGTGGGAGCGGCAGCCTGCCCGGTGCCCCGCGACACAGACCCAACGCAAAGAAATAAACGGCGATGAAGCAGCGCCCCAATGCACGTAAACCCAGCGTGAGCCCAACTTGGAGGGCTGCCCAGCGCTCAACGGGCCTCAGAGGGGGTGCCGGGCTTGTCCGCAAGGCGGGGGCGGAGGGGCGAACGGGTCGCTGGGCAGGGACGGAGTGGCCTCAAGATGACAGCACCGTTCTGCGCGTCTGCGTGAATGACAGATCCCCTGACCTTTTCCCTTCTGCCTGGAGACAAACCGGACTGAGCCAATCAAGGCTAGAGCCTAGGGACACCCACCGTCCCTCAGAGGGGGCCCGCAGCTTTCCTGCAGGGGCGCAGACGAGCCGGCCCCCCAAGCGCCCAGCCAGCAGCACAGGGTGTGTAGCCCAGCGGGGTGTGGCTGCGGGTGGGGCCCAGAAGTAAGAGCCAGGCTCTCATTGGCAAAGAAGCACTGATTTGTTGGAGAGGTTGGACACTGCTCACAAAAGAAACAAAACAAGGACTTGGCAACGTGGTTAGCAAGAGGGCAGGCCAGACTCAGAGGGGAGGGGACGCGGTGGGAGATCAGAAGACGGAAGGTGGGGTGCTGGGGGAAGGGGGTGGTCTGGTGGGACGGGGTGGGAGCCAGGTCCCCCCAGCTTGTCCACCTCCGAACCCCCAGAGGCCGGAGGGGAAGGCTTCCAGGTGCCCCCCAGCTGAAGTTCAGCCTTACCTGAAAGCTCTTACATTTTGCATCCTACTCCCTCTGAGAGGCATGCTTGGCATAGAAAATAATGTGAACTGCGAGCTGAATTCTTAGCATTTTCCCTCTCAACTCTGCAAGACAAGACAGAGGCTTCAGGAGGAGGCAGGCATTTCGGGCGCATCACTGACCACGCTCGTCACCTGGACAGGTGGGCCGGGCCGGGTTTCTTCCCCGGGGGCACCAGGGCCCACCTGCCTGGGCACAAAGCCTGGCATGACTTTCCCACGTGGCCTGGTGGGGGTGCTGCTCCCGCCTGTGCCTGAGCTCTCTGGACGGGGAGGTCGGACCCACCTTGTAGGTTTGGGTATTGAGTGAATGAGTCACAGTGGGTAGTCAAGCAACATTCGATGTCATATTAATTACATCAGTTAATGTTGGATACTGGGATAATCAGCACCATTAACATTGTGGAGGGTCTTCAATGTTCACACTTCAAAAAGTGTGCCCCAGTCCAGACTGGGGGGTTGGGGTCCTAAAATGAAATGGTGTGGATCTGGGAAATGGCAGGGTTGAGGGTCTTAGGCTGCAGGGTGAGGACCTGCTAGCTGGTGGCTACCAGCTAGTCTACCAGCTGGGAGGACCCAGGAGGGAGGTCAAGGTGGTGGCAGCTGGGTCACATGCTGTGGAAACTGACGTGGGCAGGGTGATAGGTAGATGCCCATTTGTGTCCCCCTAAAGTTCATGAGTGGAACCCTAACCCTCAGTGCAGTTGTGTTTGGGGTAATTAAGGGTAAATGAGGTCTCAAAGGTGGGGCCCTGATCCCCCAGGATTAGTGTCCTTCTAAGAGAGCTTGCACCCCACCACACACACACACACCAGGCAGAGAGATAAGCTCTAGTGGACTTGACACGAGATGTCCAGCCTCCAGGACTGTGAGAAAATGAATTAAGTTGTTAAACTGCCCCATCTGTGCCCTTTGTCACAGCACTGGACACATCATGCAGACAGAGCACAGCTGGTGGCAGGAACAGGGGTCCTCACTTATCAGATGCCTGGTGCGTTCAGGCCTCAGATACCTTCGGGGTGTTGCTGTTTTTAGCTGAGAGACGGGTGTTCTGACCATGACCATCTTGTCCCCAGATCTCCCCGTCCCTTTGTAATTGTATGCTCCCTAGCTCATCCACCCGCTTGGTTTTTAAAAATATTTTTTAGATTTATTTTGAGAGAGAAGGGAAGGAAGGGAGAAAGAGAGGGAGAGAAACATAAATGAGTGAGAGAAACGTTGGTCAGGTGCCTCTAGCCCCCATCTGGGGACCTGGCCTGCCACCCAGGCCTGTGCCCTGGCTGGGTATTGAACCAGTGACCCCTCACTTTGTAGGACGATGCCCAACCCACTGAGCTGAGCATGTAATCTTTTGAGATTGGTTTATCCCCCACACAACCCACTTCCCTTGAGATTCATAAAAGTTATTATGTGTATCATTGTTTTGTTCTTTTTTATTGCTACATAGTGTTCATGACGTGGCTGTAACAGTTTCCTGGAAAGGCATTGGGTTGTTTCAAATTTACGGATGGCCATGATGGATACATCTGCTGTGATCAGTCCTATAAGGTTTCTGGGTACACACAGAACTTTTTTTTTTTCTTTTCTGGGTGGTATGATACATGCCTATTCGGTTTTGTAAGAAACTGTCAAGCATTTTTTCAGAGTGGCCGTGCCATCCTGCATTCCCGGCAGCAGTGCAGGGGTGACCCAGCTTCCCCAAGTCCTCACCAGCACTGGGTGTTGCTACTACTTTTTATTTTCACCCCGATGCAGCTTTAGCTTGCATTTCTCCAGGGACTGATACTATTGGGCTCCTTCCATGTGGTCGTTTGCCACCTGTGTATCTTTTCAGAGAAACGAGTCTTCATTTCCTTTGCCCATTTTCTGATTAGATTGCTTTTTACTATTGACTTTGAGATTCTTCTTTAAAACATTCTCAATACAAGTCTCTTGGTAAACAAGTAGTTTGCGAATATTTTCTCCCAGTTTGTAGCTTGTTCTTTTTCATCCTTTTAATGGGGTCTTTTTGTGTTCTTTCTTTCTTTTTTTTTTCCACTGAGACATAGGCGACACACCATAAATTCACCCTTTTTAAAGTGTCTACTTCTGTAGTTTTTAACATATTCACAATGTTGTCAGCTCCCACCGTTGTTTAATTTCTGAACATCTTCATCACTCTGAAAATAGACATCACCCCCCATTCGCGGTCACCCCTCCTCCGCCTTTCCCTCCAGGGCTCAACCTGCTGTCTGTCCGGATGAAGGTGCCTGTCCCAAGTTTCCCACGGACAGAACTAGGCGGTGTGACCTTTTGCATCCAGCCTCTTTCACTTGGTGTCATGTTCTCAGGTGTTACACGTGCTGACATGCATCAGTAGTTGGGCTCCTGTCATTGCTGAGTAATAAATACCCCAACGTGCGGATGTGCCCCATTTTGTTTACTTAGCATCAGGAGCCGGACCATGTCCTCTGTAGAGGACGCGGTGAAGTCCCAACCCTTGGTGCCTGGACAGGTGGCCTTTGCGGACACGGAGTTCCTGCAGGTGTGCTGAGCATGAGGCCCGGTGCAGTGAACCCTTCATGACTAGCGCCCTTAGAAGTTACACGGAGAGCAGTCAGCTGTGGGACAGACAACAGGGCAGAGGCAGGAGAGGCAGCGACCTGCCCGGCACTGCCGGGGTGGCCATCCAGCCTTTGGAGGAGGCAGCAGGCAGGAAGGACCCTCTGCGGGGTGGGAGCCCCTGTACATGTGTGTGGGGGTGCATACCTCCTGCGGGCCTGCCTTACATACAGACATTGTGTCCCAGGCTGAACACAGAGGACGTGTGACAGTCTGGGCAGCTGGGAAAAAGGAGACGGTCTGTTTCCACCAGGTACAGCCAGCCTCTCGCTGGTGGGGGGCCTGCTGGCTGCACATGGGAGGCCTGTCTGCCCGGCCACCCCCGGGATGTCCCTCGAAACAGGGTCTGTCCATACGGGAGGGGACGTGGGGCTGAAGGTCGGCGTGCGCCATTTTTCCCGTACGAAATATCACCAGGCCCAAACGGATGCGGGGCAAGTGTGGTGGGCGCCGCATGTCTCCACGAAATGTTGCTGTGCACCCGTGTTTGGGGGGCCAACATGCGTGTGGCCGTATTTCTCCGTGAACGTGGGGGTGCGGCCGTTTCTCACAGACGCGGCCATGTTTCCCCTCCTGGCGCTGGGATGCCGAGTGTTTCGGAGGCTCTGACCTGCGGCTCTTCCAGCGGGGGCGTCTCCGTCCCGAGATTGGTTGGGGTGGGTGGGGACACAGGTGGCCGCCGGTCCTGGTGGAGCCACCAATCAACCCCATCAAACTCCAGCGTGGGGATCAGTTCAATGCGGTGCTGGAAATGTGCAGCATTTTTGCTTCCCCCCGAAAACAGACCTGCAATGCTTTCGAGGCACGGGTGCCCACCGGTGCTGGGCACAGCGGCCAGGGCCAGGAGTCCTGGTACCTTGTCCGGGAGGCCAACGCAGGGACCTGGCTTTCCCCGTGACAGGGCTTTGTCCGTGGTCCTGGAGGTTCTGATGCACATCGCTCCGGGGGGCACAGCACGCTCCAGGGACGCACCTCGCGGGGCTGCTGGGTCGTGGGTGTTCGTGGGTTTGATGACATGCCACCTAACAGTCCCCAGGCGGGACTGTGTCCCCCGCCCCGCCCCTCCCAGCCCCTCTGTAGCTTCGCCAGCGCTCATGTCCGCCGCGGGTCCTCGCAGCATCTCCGTGGGTGTGGGAACTAGGTCACACTTCCCGTCGGCCACTTGGCTGCCTCTGCGACAAGTTTCCGTGAGCACCCACTTGGCAGTGACGCGGCAGTGCCCTCTGCTGGGGGACCGCTGGAGCTCAGGGTGCCCCCTGGGGAGGCTTGGGCAGCACCTGCCTCTGAGGCGGGTGCCCTGGGCGGGGAGCACCCTGGATGGGGGCACCCTGGATAGCCAGCTGCTCCTCTGGTCCCCACACACTGGCGCCCACTGAGGACCAGGGGGAGGAGGCCAGTGACTGGACCCTCACGGGCAGTGAATCTGGTCCATTGTGTTTGACCCAGAGTCTAAAGAAAACATAGGCCAATATTGAAAATTTAGGGTTTTAAAAATCAAAGTCAGGCCCTGGCTGGTGGCACAGTGGATAAGGCGCCGGCCTGTGAACCCAAAGGTTGCTGGTCCGATCCCCCAGCCAGGGCACATAACCAGGTTGCAGGCCAGGTCTCCAGCCAGGTCCGTAGCTAGAGGCAGGTGAAACGCAACCATACATTGATGTCTCTCTCCCTCTTTGTCTCTTTCCCTTCCCCTCTCTCTGGAAATGGGAAGAACTGAGCCCACACCCCAAACTGTGGTGCAGCGGCTGATCTGCGGGTGTCCTCGGTCACCCTGTCCTCTCGGGGCCCTGCTGTGGCAGCTCCAATGCCTGCAGCAACAGGGAACCATGTGCCAAGTGAAGGCTGGTCCTCCCGGGGTCCTCGCTCATCTGCCGCTGCCACCCTCCTGCTACAGGCACTGCGGCTGCGGTCACTGGCCTTGACCTTGATGACGGGAGGGATCCCAAGCTGGTCACTAGATGGTGAGATGACATGATTTGCATCCCCTTCTGTGCTGCAGTGACAAACCCCAACTGACAGGCTCCTGTGGGAAGACGGGACCGCAGGCTCCATGAACTGGTGGCCAAGAAGTGGGGAAGCCGGGAGAAGGCGGAGGGGCTGGGGCGAGTGGTGAGGGGGGGCGGCCGGGTGGGGGCGAGGGGTGAGCAGGCTGCATCTGGGACTCGCTCGGGAAGGATCCGCTGTCCAGGGTGGGCAGGGGCGGCAGCCCAAGTCGCGGGCCTGCTCCTGAACTGAAAAGCCTAAATCTTTGTGACCTAGTTCTAAACTCGTCTCTTGATCAGCTCAAGACCTTTTCACTTGTTTATATATAACTTATTTTTTTTTTTTGCATCTAGTGGCTAGCACGACTAACTTTGAACTGTCTTTTTATTTTTCTTCAATGTGAACAATCGTATTATTAGCTGTGTTTAAGCACCGGCCATGTGCCAGGTGCTGAATCATCTTTTCTTTAAAAAAAAAAAAGATTTTATTTACTGTTAGGGAGAGGGGAAGGAAGGGAGGAAGAGAGGGAGACATTAGTGTGTGGCTGCCTCTTGCACCCCCAACAGGGGACCTGACCCGCAGCCCAGGCGTGTGCCCGGACCAGGAATCAGCCCGCGACCTTCTGGTGTGCACCCCACTGGCCCCACCGGCCGGAGCACGACCCGTCCTTGAAGTCGTGGGAATGTGGGCGCCGAGATGAGATGGCCCTTTGGCAATGAGAAGGGCCAAGGGGGAGAATTGGGTACCGAGTTCCAGGGCGTTTTCACGTGGAAGCGCAGACGTGGGTCATGGGTGGAAGTGGACGGTTTCCAGTCACTTGAAAGAGAAAGTTCCAGGCTTGAGCTTCTGCTCCGCTGACCGCTGGTCCCTCCACTGCCGGCGCGGCGGCCCCTCCGCCCTGAGTACGAAGCTGAAGGAGTTTGAGGGAAAGATCGTTTCTCAAGAAAAGCCGTGTGCGGGGAGGGCTGCACGCACCCTGGCGGAGGCAGAGGGACTGTGGCTTCTTGCAGGCAGCTGGCACCCATGACGTCTGTGAGGTCCCCGTCCTCACTGGGCTCCTTCCCTGTCTCTCCATCTCTATCGCTGCCTCACTGGTCCTGGCTGCAGTCCTAGCAGAGGTCTGTCCTGCTGGAGGTCCGTCCACAGCAGCTCCCGAGACCACCCACCGAGAGCCTGCCACGCTAGGGTCCCTCCAGGACCCCTTCACACCTGTCACCTGGGCCCAGGGCTTCTCCCGCGTCCCGGTCACACCTGGGCGCCACTGGGCACCACCCCTTCCAGGCACCTCTACCCTGACAGTCACACCTTTCTCGGCTGCCGGGTTCCCTCCCACTCCGCAGCAGGGAGGGTCCGCCGGGTGTCCAGGGGCCCAGTCAGGTCAAAAATCCAAGGTCAAAGCAGAGCTGCCCTGCGGGGCCTCCTTCAAACCAGGTCAGGCCACACTGAGTCCAACGGAGGAACTGAACAAAGCCACTTCCTGCACACCTGACCCCGTGACAACTTCCTAACCTGCCTCACCTGCAGATGTCTGTTAAGATCTATCGGTTTCATTTTAAACATGTTTCATAGCAGCATGATTCAATCTGGAAATGCGTCTTGTTCCACTTAAAACAGATTGTTCACTTTACATAAAATTCACAACAAGCAAACTAAAAAGTAGGTCCTTCGCAAGCATCTGGGGCCAGGAGCCCAAGACCAAGACAGGTGCACCCTGCATCTCCTGACTTCGGGGACCGGGCACCTTCACCCTCTAATTGCAAACAGTTGATACTCAGAGTGAGGAAAAATGGAAAAATAAATCCCACAGGAAACAAAGAGAAAGATTAAATCTCTCTCCCGCATCCTGCTCCCCAGAGGTAAATAATGGTGGCTAATACTTTGTAACGATCTTGTGGTTTTAGGAATATATAAACACCCACGCATATATGCATGACAAACACTTATAGGTTGTCAGTGATTTATGGATCACTATAAAATTACACAGTTGTATAAAATTACAAAATGCATGCATTTACAGAATTAGTGGCCTACCCATTAGCATAATTGGGTCTTTTTTCTCTCTCTCTCTCTTTGCAAGAGAGTAGGCGTTTTCTCACAAAATAAATAAATCCTCCTCTCCAACATGCACTTTTATAGCTGTATCTATAGTGTGAATCACCCACTTCTTCGTGTAAAGGGAACTTTGCTTGTGCCTTCTTTCTACCCTTGGGCCTATTCTCAATTCCTATTGCATTCAGTCCTTGCAGCAACCGCAAATTGTGCAGGAAATAAAGCTAACGGAAGCGCAGAGGTGCTGTTTCTTGTACCCAGAGCTAGAATTCCCACCCAGGTCCCCTGACTTCTTAACACCCAATCATACTCTACTCCGCTGCCTTCATTGCTCTGATAAATTGGAATTCTCCAAGAGTTATCTCTGGGGCTATTTCTACTTCTAAAACGATCTTTAATAAGATTGAAGAGCCTACGCTGTCTCCTCAGACTTCAACGTACATTTTCCAGGCAAACGATGCTGGGATCCCCGCATGCAGGCCACCCGCCCCGGGACCAGAGCTCCGGGTGTCCCTGGTGTCGGGGCAGCTCCACCTCCATTTCATTTCACCCTCCTCTCTGTTTGCTTCACTTTTCAGATAGATTTCCTTATATTTTTAATGAACTTAGAGCGTAATTAGTTTGAGTTTTAAAGGCTGTGCCTCGGTTCCCAGGGGTCTCGTGGGGCCAGGACCATGGACACACGTGCTAAGAACACTCAGCCTTTCACAACAGTCCCACCCACGGCTCCGTCCACGGAGAGCGGCTGAGGACAGGGGCCTTCCTGGCAGGCCAGGGTTGGGGTGTCCTGGGCAGAAACGTCGCTGGGGACCCCCAGCACGTAAAACCAGAGATGGAGTTCCGGCGGAGGCCGTCTTCCTGGTTCGAAGCTGGCTTTCTCCCTGCCCTCAGGGCTCCCCCACAAGAACCCGGGTCCCGTTGTCACCCAGCACACAGGGGCTCATTCACGCGGGGCCCCCATGTAGGACCCAAGGATTAGTGTTGAGAGAATCAGGTCTTTATTTACAATACTGCAGCCTGGAGGGGGGGTGGGCTGTGGGCACTTCAGGGCGGAGCTCTGCTCCCCACGGGACCCAGCCCTTCCCTCGCGCCCCTCCAGGCTGAAAGGACCTGGGGCGCGCTGTCCTCAGCCAGCCACTGTCCTCGTGGGCCGGGCCAGGAGAGCATGTGCCGTGTCGCGCTGGATCATGCTGCAGTCCAGGGGAGTCCCAAGTCCCAAGAGAGTGTCCTTGCTACACGTCCCAAGTTCAAGGGTCCAGGCAGAGTCGGGTCTGCAAAGCGGAGCCCCCGCCGGCTCTGGAGTTAGCGGACGCACGACCAAGGTCGCAGCCTGTTCTCGCGCCAGCCCGGCCGCGATGGCTCCCACGGCAAACTGTGACCGTGACGGAGGCGCGCGGCGTGGAGGGAAGTACCCGGCAGGAGGAAAGCACGGGGTAGGTGTAGAAACTGGACCGAGACCGTGGCCACCCAACGTCGGGAAGACACGCCATGCCGCGGAATCGCACGCCGCGTGTAGCACGTGGCGTCAGCCCTAAAAGCCAAAAAAGCAGAAAGACTGTCGCACGGCAGGAGGGCTCGTCTCAGGGCCAGCGTGAACTCGGCGCCGTGGCACCCACGCGTGCTGGTGACAGCAGCGCAGGTGTCGGGCTGCGGCAGACGGGCCCCGTGGGATCAATTTAGCAAATGTCGCGGTCGGCCGCCTGAGCTGTGCAGTGGACCCACAGGGGTCCAGGCCCAGCCCCGCCCCTTATCAGCTGGGTGACCTTGGCCAGATTTTAAATTTAAAACGTTGTGCCTTGATACGAGCAGCCCGAGAGGAGAGGCGGGGTGATGGCCCAATATTCTGCGTTCGACCTTGAACGCCTTGTCAAATGTCCCGGCGGCAGCTGTCCAGCTCCCCCCGGACGTGTCCCAGAAGGAAGGGGGCCACCCCAAGCCATCCTGTCCTCCAATGTTTCCGCAGGTTAACGAAGTTAATGACGGACGAAAAGCACATCTGGGAGGCACGGCTGCTTAAACTCCCCGCTCCGCAGCTTTGCTACAGGCGGACCGGGAGCAGGAACAGGACTCGTCTCGGGAGGCTGTGACGGGCTCACGCGTGTGGCATCCACCTCGGAGGTGTGAACTCGGCCGCGTGGTCACGGCTGATATTTTGGTTCACTCCCCGTGAGTTCCGTGAGGGCAGGACCGGCTCCCACGCGCAGGCTGGGCTTTCGTATGCGGCTCACGGGCAGTTTAGGGAGCTGGAGGAGTTAGGCGAACACTCACTGTGCAGAGTCCCTGCGGCACCCCTGCGGCACCCCTGCTGGGCGGCGGAATCGGCCCTCCCTGCCCTCCGGCTCCGCAGATCCGCAGGTGGGCTCTGAATGCCACTGACTTGCACGGTGACTGTGGGGTTGTTCCCTGGAAGCTGAGCCTGGCCGGGGTCAACCCGGGGACCCGACCAGCTCCAGGAGTTGTCAGCGTGACCTCCCTCGCACGTCGCATTAGGTGGCGTTGGGACTTGGATGTGTCTGTAAGGGGGACACAAGGGCACTCACGTTGCCTAGAACAAGTGCAGGGCTCCTCTGGAGGGCCCAGCACACAGCTGGCCACGGGGTCTCGTGGACCCCAAACTTAGGATTTTGCTGGTGAGTTTTGTTCGCCGATGTGGTCTTCCTCCTGTGTGTAAAGGTATATGTACACCTTTCCAGAGAAACTTCTGAAGGTTTAGGTCTAGGCTCCCGGCGGAAAACTGGGTGGCTGGACAGGCCATGTACGGAGCGGGTCGGGGTGCTGGGTGGCTGGCCCGGCACCTGAGCGTGGGGCCCAGCACTGGGCAGGCCCTATGTCCTCACAGGGGACGGTGACAGCTGCCCGGCGCTGTCCATCTTCTCACCCCTGTGGGCCCGAGAGCGAGCGCACCAGCATTCTGCCCTCCTGACAGGTGGATGAGGGTGGCAGAGGTGCCCCGCGGAGGACACCTGTCCCCACAGAAGGCGTCACACTGGTGGTTCCTCCAGTTGGCAGCCTCCAACGAATAGCTGTGCAGGCCCTGCACACAGTGGGGATGACTCGCTTCAGTCCATCTGCCAGTGGCCTCAGTCCCTCGGCCACCCTTCGTGGAGCTGGAGGTGGACGCTGAGAAGGACAGATCCCAAGGTCACGGCCCCTACCTGTGTCACCTCAGCGGTGTCGGAACCCCCGAGTTCGTTCCACTGCCCCCGGGAACCCCTCTCCTATTTGAACTTGCCGGCGCCTCAGTGTTCTGAAGGAATTTTTGCAATATCAGAAAACGTAAAAAGGTAACCAGAACCCACGCTGTATTACTCAAAATCCAGCATTTAAACCACTAACATGTGGTCATTCTTATTCAGTTCCATATATATTCTTTAATATTTAAGGGAGCTAGAATAATGTACTAAGGATAAAGTACCCTTGTGTCCTTCCTCCGTGTTTCCCCACTCAGGAGCAGCATGATCATACGTTTGGTGCATATGTGTCTTTAAAATGATCCCACCGCATTTCAATGACTATGTTTCCCTATACCATAGTGCAGGGTGTCCTTCTATGCATTTTAAACTTTTATGGAAGTTCCACATTATGCACAACATATCCTAAAGCTCAATTTTTAATTCAACACACTATTTCCCACGATCCAGGCATCCTGACCCACACGTTAGCTTATTTTAAAGGCTCTGTGCAGTTCTTCTGACAAATAACTGTCCCGATGCACGTGAGACTTTTCTTCCTGGTGGACACGTTGGTGATGTCCATTTCCCCCTGACCTACCTCCGGGTGGGAAGCTGTGAGTGTTTCTGGGCTGTGGCACGTGTGGTTACCAGACAACAATGCCACGTTGCTCCCCAAAAGGGTTGTGCTGATTTCCCCCCTCCCTTTTAGTGCATTTATGTATTAAATGCTTGGCATCATTGGACCTTTTGATTGCTAATTAGCAATCACTGTGAAATGGTACCTGCGGGACGGCTGTGAGCTGGAGCTGGTTCCGCTGCCCCATCACGGGTCACGGGGGTCTCTTCCCAGCTGTGGTCCAGCGACGTCACACCGTCACACCGTCACACCGTGTGGAAGTGAGGTTGTGTGGAAGTGAGGTTGTCGGGTTCCTGCTTCTTCCCACTCTCTGTAAAAATCTGTATAAAATTTGCATGATTCAGCGATGAATATTCATGGTACTTCCCAGCAAGGACACTCTGGGCCTGGGGTTGGCTTTGTGGGGAGTTTCTAAGTTATAGATTCAATTTATTCAACAGTTACAGAGCGAGGCAGATTTTCAAAATTTCCTTGGGTCATTTCCGGTGAGTTGTGCTTTCCTAGTTATTCGTCCACATTATCTTAAGTTTCAAATATATCAGTTTAAATAGGCTCTTCGCAGTTTCCTATTTTCATGTTAATGTCTGAATAAATAGGTGTAGAGATGATCTGTTTCATTCCAGATACCTCTTTCTCGCTTCTCTTTCTTGTTGGACAGGGGTTGTTCATGTCCTTTGCCTTTTCAAAGGCCTGATTTTTGGCTTTTTGATCCTGCCTATTTGTTTTTTATTTTTTATTTCTGCTCGTTAAGTTTCCTGGCCACTTTCCTCTGTTCCATCTGCAGTTTTTCCTTTAAGGTTCTGCGAGGGCTGCTGAGCTCGCTGATTTGGGGCCTCCTTCTGCGCCCGCTGGAGCAGCTTGGAAAACGAAGTTATGCTAAATTAAGTTGTGGATTGGAGTGATGTTCCCTTCCTGCACATCTTCTTAAACAACAGAGTCATTACCTGCTCTTTGAAAGGTTAACCAGAAGTCATTTCCCTGTCATTTCTTTATTTTCAAACTTCCTGTGTCATTTTGTTTCAGATAATTAGCTTTAAGGATCTGTGGTTGCGCCCTCTTTGATGGAATTGGCCTTCTTTTTCCTCTTCCAGGGAGCATTTAACGGATTCTTATTTATGTGATTATCAGCACGTTTTACTCTAACACCTCAAGTGTTTTAAATTCTATTTCTTCTCTTTTGAGGACTGTGCATTTCATTGTTTTATTATTTTTTCCTCCAATAGTTTGTGATGAAGAGGTTACACATCCATTTGTATTTTTCTTGGAATTACCCTTAAGTTTTTTTCAACGACTAGAATTAGTCATTATTTAAATTTTATCCTGAATAAGATAAAGCCTTTTAAGCCCTGGCTGGTGTGGCTCAGTGGATTGAGCACCGGCCTGGGAAGCCTGGGAACCCAAAGGTCGCTGGTTCGATTCCCAGCCAGGGTACAAAACCAGGTTGCAAGCCAGGTCTCCAGCCAGATCCATAACTCCCTGCCCTTCTTTCTCTAAAATTAATGAATAAAATCTTAAAAAAAAAAAAAAGATAAGGCCTTTTATACAACTTTATTCCCCTTCTTCTCTACCAGACTTCCTTCCACTCTTCACCCACCACACCTCCCGCACTGAAATCCTGGAATTGTTTTGGCTTGAAGTTTCCAGGAATACACTTCTGAATATACTGCCTCCTGAATTATTTAGACACAGGCTTTTTTCTCCCTGCCACTCTCTCAATTTTCTACACACGAAATGTGTGAGATGATGACTTTATTTCATTTTTTCCTCATTATGGTCACATGCATTTTGTGCTGTCTGCCGGAGATCATTATTTTTGTTTTTGTTTCTGACAGAAAGAGATTGATGGGTGGTAGGTAAACTATCAGTCCAACACATGGCTGAAAGTGTCTTCATTTGGATCTCACACTGAAACATTACTTTTAAACTATGTACAAAATTCAACGTTCAAATTTATTTCTCGCACCACTGCTGCCGATAAGAAGGGGGAACCCAATTTGATTTCCGTTCCGTTGCAGACACCTGTGTTCTTTCTTCACTTTTTTTTTTTTTTTTTTTTTTTTTGGTTTTTGAACTCTGTGATCTTCTCATATTTCCCCTTCACCCTTGTTTGGAAATTTCCCAGCGGTGCCTGTCGCTGCTTATTTATTTTTCATTCATTCTGACCAGCGAACTCATTCAGCCCGACGTTGGTGTTTCCATCTCACTCCGAATCATTTCACGATTAGATTTTTCCCTCTCCTTCATTTTCTCAAGTCTCCGCGTAGGAAAATTCATACCAGATGGGAATGGTTTGATTATTCAGGAAAGCATTCATTTTTAGCTCCATCTATCTACCATTCATCAATCTGTTGAGTTCTACATTCTATCATAGTGTAAATTTCTAAGACCTTTTCACGGAGCCCCTGTCTGTTGGGCTCTCTGGAGGCTGCGTTATCCCAGGCAACGAAAAACTTGGTGAAAAACCAGGAACCTTGTCCGTGTTACTTAGTATTTCAAAGAGCTTGACAATTAGCCTTTGCCTTGGAGAAGAAAGTAAGGCATCCAGGAGGGACACTATTTAAAAAGTAACTCCTGGCAAAGAAACAGTTACCAGTCTTGACATTCGTTCCAGGCTGAAGTGAGAAGACTTAGTCTAGACCTCGGGGAGGCTGAGCGGTTGTTGGAAACCCTGCAGGAGCCCCGCCCTCCGCGGGTCCCCATGGTCGGGCACCTGAACGTAGGCTGCTCCTTGTGACAAATCCAGGATGCTCATTTTTGTTCAAAAAGAAATGGCCCAGAAGCCAGTTCAGCTGCTTTTAACTCCTAACACAGATTGAAATTCAGCTGAGAATTAAAGCTATGGATTGCAGAACAAGCTGGAAACCACCCAAATGGCCAAAGAGAAGGGAGGACTCCCTCCTGGGGCGGTGACCCGAGGCTGCGTGGGCCTGAGGGGGGACGGACGGACAGGTGCCCGCGGGTCAATGGAAAACGGGGCTGACATTGCCCCGGGTACCACTGCGCACACGTCCAGTGTACTTGACGTCCAGAAGAAATGTTACTGCGGTAAGGACTTGAGGTACGTTTTCATGGGGGAATGTTTTGGTTTGCATTTCAAAGCCAACTTTTTGGAATGGGAGGCTCCTTTGGAACAATTACATGATTTTAAAAAAATGCCCAGCGGTTGGATTGGCCGTCGGCTTCTGCGCACGTTCTGGGTTTCCGTTGCCTTTCCTCCCTCCGCAGAGCACCTCACGTCCAGTGCACTTCTTATACTTCAACATCTTCCACTTTTTAGTCTGGTGCCATGGCGGGTTTATTCTCGCAAAAATTTAACTGTCGCCGTTTTATGGGATTTGGAGTCAGAGGAAAGTGATGCTTTATCCATCATTTTGTTACATCTCGTGTGTGTGTGTGCGTGAACTCAACACTTATAAAGATGTGCTAATTCACACCTTTATTTTCCTAAGATTACTTCTCCATCAACCTTCATTTTTTCTTTTTCAATGAAACTTATGGGGGTGGCATTGGTGAAGACGATGAGATAGGTTTCAGGAGCTCATGTCTCCGGTGCGCGAGCTGTGAACTGCCCTCAAAGCCAAATCTTCTGCCGCCTTGTATCTGATCCCTTTCCTGCCCACCCTTCCCCCTGGTAACCACCGCCCTTCGTCTGCGTCTAGGAGATTTTGTTTGTTTTTCTTGTCTGCTCATGGGTTGCTTGCAGTTTTATACGCCACATGTAAGTGAGATCCTACGGTTCTTACCTTCTTCTGTCTGATTCATTTTGCTTAGTGTGACACGTCTAATCCAACCGTATGTAGAAATTTAGCCCCTGAGGCTGGGCATGGAATGTATGCGATTTCTAACCAAACTTCATTTGGAGATTTATTTCAGTCTTTAACCATTTCTTGCCCCCAGGGGTGAAATAAACTTGCTGTTGCTCATGGCATTGATCAGGGGTCTAGAATCTCACTCTTGCTCTGTACATCTTGGGTGGGAGAGACTGGTTTGCATCGATTATATAACATCGTATTCAAAGCCATAACTCGTGGGCTCCGCTCCCAGTCAAGGCTCCAGCTTATGGACCCACTTAATCTGTTTTATTTTACCTGATAGTATTTCATGGTGGGCCACCTCCACGTTGCCCGGCTTGGATCCATTTATTATGAAAACATCACCGCGCGGAAGTATTCATGGCTGACTAAATCATGGGTTATGAAGATGGTAGTCCAATAGCTGTCCACCTTGTAAAATGTGGCTACCAGGAAAGTTAAAATTACATATGCAGCAAGCATTTATAGCTTGAATGGTATTTCCATCAGCCTGGAAAGTCCGGAAATGGATCCATCTGCAGATGGTTAATTAATTTTTGACAGGATGCGAAGGCGAATCGGTGGGAGAAGAGCTTTGTCTCCAGCGTGAGGCAAAGCGTAAGCTCCCGGCTCGCTGGGGTCCGGCATTCGCGAGGCCCCCGGGAATGCCTGGCCCTGGGTCAGCTGACCGCTGGCAGTGCCCACGGTGGCACCTGGCCTCAGCATCAGCACGCGGGCTGAGAGCGGCCCAGTCAGCCCCTCTGCGGGGGACACACAGACTCGGGCGAGGATGCCCCCCTCTGGAGCTGTGACCTGTGGGGACAGATCATGGTCACTCACGGAGCTTGTGTACATGGTGTGGAACGGGAAAGTCTGGGAACTGGCTCGGGGTGTCACCTGGCCCGTGTTCTCCTGGTTCCACTCACTTGCAAGGGAGCCCAGACGAAGTGGAGGGTGCGGTGGGCAGACACACCGGTTGAAATGCCCCTTTTCCTGGGACGCACCTTGCTGAGCCTTCCTGCCCTGCGGGCCGCTGGCGGACACAGCACAAGGGGGGACGTGAGGTGCAGGACCGGGCACGCCCCTGTGAGCCTGACCCTCTGCTGCTGACAGGACAGCTTCCTCCGAAGAGCTCTGACCCTTCGCCCTGGACCCCAAGGGACACAGGGGCAGACCAGAGCCTGTGTCCTAGGGGCCCGGCCAGCCGGCTTGAAGCAGCAGCGGTCCCGGGGAGCCCCAGCCAGGTCCGCAAACGATGGCCCTTTTCTTGCCATCGACACTTTGTGGTTCTTCATGACGCGGCGTGGCCGGCTGACACGGAGGGGCAAAGACACCGGCGGGGAGGTGGGAAGGCAGCCCGTTAGCGCCCCCTTCTTAAATTTGCCTTCGCGGAAACCCGGGGCCGGAGCATGGATTTTTCAATCACAGGATTCATTTTTGCCTCCCTCATTATGATTTGCGGGGTAACGATGTCATTAAACAGCTTTTAAATCTCTCGCCCCAGCTGAGGGATGGGATGGTAACCCGCGCTTTGGCAGGGTTTCAGAACCGAAGGGGAGTTGTCAGGCCGGTTCATTTATAATCCAAGGAAATGACTTGGAGGTTTTAGTTTTCAATTACGGAAGCTCTCGTGCAATTTAGATCTTCGCTATTCTCCCCGACACCTCCTCAGTGCTTGACATCTAAACACCCACTCCGGGGACACCATAACGGAGCCCTCCGTGGACCACGGGGAGGGAGACATAGAAGGGAAAAATAATGCTCCCCACTCCCGGGGAATTTACAATGTAGGGTAAACACCAACAACTCAATAGATCAATCACTCGCTTAAATGCAGAAGAGCTTCATCAGTGGACTCTTAGGAACATTACACTTCTAAGTTATTGCAGGAATTGTGTTTATTTCAACTGACTCACAAAAGATAAAATATGCGGCCGAAATGGATTGCCTGTAATTCTAGCATTTAAATCACGGTCGTTAACCTTTTGATGAATCACTTCTCAGACATGTTTTCAAGGCACACGTGTGTGGTTTCGTATTGATTTGCAACGTAATTTTAATGGCTACAAAGTATTCTTTTACGTGAACGTGCCATGATTTGTTTCATCAACTTTCTATCAATAGTCATTTGGTTGCTTTCCAATGTTCTCTATTGCAAAGAGCAATACAGTTGATATGTACTCCCATGGCCAATTCTAATATATATTATTATCTATTCTAATATATACCCCTATGGCCAATGGTCCCCTCAGGACCCTAAGACTCGCTCCCACAGGTAGAAAGAATCTTTCGATCAAGGGTTGTAGAGAGCGTTTGATATACTTGTGAAAATTGACGTCCAAAGTTTCCATTTTAAATATCTTCTCTAAAAAATGTAACTATTGTGATTAGGTGGCATGCCACACTGGGAAAATGCATCCGAGTCTGTCAAGGTCAAAGGCTATTCTTTTCAAGTTCGTAAGTTGGCGCTAGAAGCTTGATGTCCTTGTGACTCAGTCAGAGGCCGGATTGGGGTCCTGCCAGCCAGTGTTCAGAACCCCTTCTCCCCCTTGATGGGGCTCCAGCCCTCCAGGAGGCCACCGACATGGGTCCCTGTGTCACCCATGGGGGTGACGGCTATCAAGGGGCCGGCTGGGACCTGTAGCCACAGCCACCGCTGAGTGGCCGGGAAGTTTCACCGGCTGGGAACGGCCTCTAGGTGGGACCAGCGCTGTGGTCACGTGGCCCCCCTGCTCCCCAGTGACCATGGCTGCATCTGCACCCCTCCTTTCTCTGCCTTGTTTCTTTGGGTGCGTGAGTTGTGTCCTAAATCCCTTCCAGTTGGTTTGAAAGAAAAGGGTATGAAGCAGATCAGGGACCTGCACGGTGAACGATCACTGAGTTCCAGGCCAGGGCTCTGCAGGTGGTGGACCCGGGGAGGCGGCGCTTCCCCCCGGCAGGTGGCTTTCCCTGGGTCTCCCCATTCCTGTTCCCTCTGTGGGTCCCAGTTCTGTGTTGGCTGTCGTGAAAAATGAAGGGCCCTGGAAGAAGGACAAAGTATAGGGAAAGGGAAGGAAGAGGGAGGTTGGAGGCAGCTGCCGTCTCTTACCTTTGGTGACCAATGGGTCCCGCTGGTCCTTGTCACGGTGGGAACAAAACCTGCTCTTCCTCAGGGGCTGCCATGGGTCCTCTGCAGGGCAGGCGACAGACCCTTCCCTTCCCTTCCGGCTGGGTCTGCAGAAGCCAGAGACGCACAGCTCGCTCCGGTGCTGTTTTCTCCTCCGCTCTGGCCCGTGTCTGTGGTTTCTCAGCCTAAGACAAACACGGGTCGGAAATGGAGGGTGGAGGACATGTCCCGTCAGCCACGAAGCAGCACGGCGTCTGCGGAGCTCAGGTAAACACCAGACGAAGACACGCCACTGAGGCGCGCAGGGAGGCACGGAACTGGCCTCCCTCAGGCGGGCACAGGGTCCACTTAGCAAGGAGACTCGGACAGACAGCCTGGAGGGTGCCACACGTGGGTGGAGCGGCCGAGAAGTGGATCGATCCACTTGCAACGATTTCAACTATGGATACGTTAGTTGGACGAAGAACGAGTGAGGATATGAGGAGCGTGTGCCCATCTCAGCGTTGGTCGAAGGGATCCCGTGGAACCCGTGTTCAGGAGACACGGAACCTGCACGGACCAGCCATGTGGTCACTAGGCTACACTGCAGCCTCCGTGAACCTTGCCAGACACGCCCTGGCGAGCGTGGCTCAGTGGGTTGAGCGCCACACGTGGATGTCTCTCTCCCTCTCTTCCTCCCTCCCTTCCCCTCTCTCTAAAAAGAATGAATATAATCTTAAGAAAAAGAAACGCTCCCTCATCGGGAGTTTAAAAACGTGCAGCTGAGTAACTTGTGGGTCGGAGGGGAAACCTCAATGGAAGTTGGAACAGACCCTCCAGAGAGAACAAACAAGCCGACACAGGCCGATCTCTGCTGGGGCTGAGCAAGGAAAGCAGGAGGAGGTCCGGGGGAGCAGCGGGGTGCGGAGGGGGCTCTGCCTGCGTGCGGAGCTGAGCTGCAAGGGTCCTGGCCCTGTGCTTGTTTTTAGCTGCTGTGAGTCCTTGAGCACTTGGAACCCGTGACGGCGGGACCTGCGCTCCCGGGGGAAACCCAGGGCACGCTGCCACCCTGGTCACCGCATGTAACCTTGTTGACGTGTGTTTCTGTTAAAGGCACCTCATTTAGTACGTGTCTGATTCATCAACACTGAGCCAGCAGGCCTCACGCAGGCCGGATGGATGCCCGTCACAGGCTACCATGCTCATAGGCTCCCGGCCGCAGGACAGGTGACAGCAAACAGCGCCAATGTGCGGACAACATGACGTGAGAGAGACCGCAGGACGCGGTGTCCGGCCTGAGGGCTGAGCAGGAGCGCACGGGCCGCCGTCCAACTGGCCCGGCAACGTGCTCCCTGGGGATCCTGGGGAGCCCGGCACGTGCTGTTCCACCCAGGCCCGTGAGCTTCGGAGGTGGATCTGGGGACCTGACACAGGTTAGGGTGCTGGCAGACCTGGAAACATGGACTCTGATTGAGGGGGGTCAACTGGTCCAACGGTGTTTCTGAAGACGTGTTTTTTAGTTTCAGGTTTATGGTAAGATGGACAGGATGGTGCCAAGGTTTCTCGTGTCCCCTGGCCGGACACCATGCAGCCTCCCCTGGGGTCAGCCCCGCTCACCAGGTGGCGCCTTGGTGCCCCGGATGGACCCACAGGGGTGTAGCACCCCAAAGGCCACGGCTCACGCCCGCGTTCGCACTTCGTTGTTCAGCCTACGGGTTTGGTCCGACGTACGATGGCAGGTGTCCATCCTCACAGCGTCACCCGGAGTGTTTCCACGGCCCTCAGGACCCTCTGTGTTCCACCTGCTCACCCCTCCCCACCCAGAAACCACTGCTCTTCCTGCTGTCCTCGTGCTTTTCCCTTTTCTCGAATGTCACCTAGTTGGAATCATAAGCAGGTAGTCTTTTCCGATGGGATTCCTTCCGTTAATAACACCCATTTAGGTTTCCTCCGTGCCTTGCTGTGACTTGATAGCTCATTTCTTCTCAAAGCTGAACATGACCTCCCATCGGCACGGGCCCCGTTGGTCCACCCGCCGCCTGGGGAAGGACGTCCGGGTGGCTGCCGGGTTGTGGTGGGAGGGACAGCGGCTGTGGACATGCGTGGGCAGGTTCCGCATGGACAGTTTTCTGCTCCCAACTGCTGGGCCAGAGAGCAACAGAATGCTGAGTTCCGGAAGAAACCGTGGAACTGTCTTCCGGAGTGGCGGCCTCTTGGCAGTGACCTGGGTTCCCGTCGGGCCGCGTCCTCCCCCGCCCTAGGCCATCGCTGTGCTGGATCTGGCTGTTCCAGCAGGTGCTGCGGTTTCACGTCAGCCCCCAGCGGCAAAGGGGGGCACCTTCCATGTGCTGACAAAGGGGGGCAGCACCCTCCACAAGCTGATCCGCCAACAGGGTACGTTCCCCCGCGCCGTGTCTGCTAAGTTGCGAAGGTTCACTTTCATAAAGATGAAGTAAAGCCCGCAGCAGAGAGGGTCTGAAGATTTTCATCCAATCCCTAGCATCCTCTAGATGATGAGTGTCACGAGGGCAACGCATGTGTTCTGGTCCCTGCTGAGCTTCCAGCGTGGAGAACCGTCCGCGGCAGAGCCCTGTGTTTGCTGGATGGATCCTGACCAGCAAAGACTTTGCCTGGGTTTGTCCCAGGGTCAGCAAACGTGGCTCTGGGCCAACACCGGCCCTCAGCCTGTTGTTATAAATAAAGTTTCATCGGGACACACACACAGCCACGCCCATCCAGCCTCAGGTATAGTTAGTGGTTGCGAATGAGGCCGTCTGACCCGCAGGCTGAAAACCATTCGCTATCCGGCCCTTCGCAGAGAAGGTCAGGTCCTGGGAGGGGGGCACTTTGGAAAAGGGGTGAGCGCCCATTTGGATTCTTCCGCGAGTCCTCTCACTTTCTCATTTGTCCCGTCAGACGTCGTGCTTTGCCTCCGGTTCCACGGTGGCCGCGGAGCGGGTGAGCCCGGTGAGCCCTCCTGCGCTGGCCCGGGTGCAGGGGTGGCGGGCGCGGGCCCACAGTTCTCATCCGCAGCTGCCGCGGCCCGGAGTCCCGCTCGCCGGAAGTTTTCGGAACTCTTTTGGCTGCAAAACCTGCCCTGCTGCAAGGCTATTTATAATCATTATCTCCCCAACTTCTTCTGAATATTCATGCATTTTCCTGCAGAAATATTAATGGGTTTGATTACTGGAGGCTGCCCCAGCTCCTCCGGGGCTTTGAATGGGTTTGAGCATATGTCCTGCGTTAGCTCCGGCCGAGTTCTGAATTCCAAAGCACATCCGGCCCCCGGGGGCTCAGAGGAGGCGCAATGTGACCCTGTAGGGCTGTAGCTCGTGGGGAACACGGTGCTGACCTTGCGCGGGGAGGAGGCAGCTTCCAGGAAGGCGAAGGGCGGTGACTGGCGTAGCTACACCCCAGCCTGGGCACACGCTCCGCGCGTGAAACGCGCAGGGGCGACGGCAGAATGACACTGGGAGCCGTTCCTGGTTTCCCTGGGACTGGCCCCCCCGGAGGCCCCTTCTGCTGGAAGTGGAACTCCCTCGCCTCCAAGTAAAACTGTGACGCAGACAGGACACGGGTGTTCTGCCGGCCCCTGGCCCCAGTGTCCAGGAACCTCAAGTTGAAGGTCCCTCACCATGCTCAGGCCTGGTTCTGGGGGGGCACTTGGCCACTAGAGTGATAGGGAACCCCCACTTTGGGTTGCACTAGCTCAGGGGTGTCCTGATAGAGAGCTGCCCTCATCCCCAGCCACCGGGAAGGTGGGGACCCGGTCACGTGCTCAGAGGGGAAGCCACACTGGCTGTGCAGAATGAACCGCAGGCCTGGAGACACACGGACTCATTGGAGAACAAAGTGGAGCCGGAAAACCAGCGAGTCCCTGGAGACCCGAAATGACGGGTCATCGTCTTTGGTCCTGCCTTCTCAGAGATGCCCGTCTTTGCTTTTTTCTTTTCCTTTCCTCTCTGGGAGTTAAATGATGTGCTCAGGGGCGAGTCATTTATTATGGACGGACTGAGTGACTTCATTGATTTGAAAGAACTTTCTGCCAACCGCCTTTAATTGCTTCTTAAAAAAACTTTAAATCAAAGGTCTTACGCGCAGCCCCGGATCCGCTCCAAACGAAGGGGGCCGTGTTGTCTCTGTAGCTGCCTCAGTTTCCTCAGCGGGAACGGACTGCTCACCCCCCTGCCTGAGGCAGAGGCCCGTCCTCGGGGGCGACTGGTGTCCTGGGCAGAGGTGGGTTCTCGCGGGCGGGCCACCCCCTAGAATGCTAACAGGAAGGACCAGGCCCAAAGGGGGAGCAAGCAAAGGAGAGCTGGCTGCTGGGACCCTGGACCCGGCCGGCCTCCCCGCTTCTGCAGCCAGATTCCCGCGGGGCGGGCCCCCGGACAGCCGGTTCCTGGGCTCTGAGGAGCAAAGGCAGGCGCGGCTCTCGTGAAGTGTAATCGAGTTAGAGCAAACCGCCCAGGCATGAAGGGGAATTAGCAGCAGCGCCGGCGCGCAGGGGCGGCCCGGGCTGGTGAGGGCCATCTGCTCAGCGATCGGGGAGGTGGCGGCTGCAGGTGACCTTTCAGCGCATCTCTGGCTCGTGTGGGCGAGGGAGGACACTGCACCATCCACCCGCTGCGCGTTCTTCTTCCCTTTTGTGTCTCGGTTCTGCGTAAACGAAGGGAGCTCAGCACGAATGGACAGACGCCGGCACAAGGGCCACCGCCGCCCCGGGCAAGGCCTCCCGTAACCCTGCGAGGGTTTGCAGGAAGGAGGAAGAGGAGGAAGCCAAGCGTCCTCTTGTGAGAGAAAGCCGCTGTCCCCATCAGCTCACAACCGCTTCCTGCCGCGTAGCCTCCGCAGGGCCTGCATTGCCCTCTTCCCAACGGCAGCCCTCCCCCGAGGACTGGGGGTACTTCTGTTAACCCTGGTCCCTTCTGCCCCTTCCCCAGCCTTCACTGCGTCACCCCCACCCGTGCAGGTCCGCACCTCCAACCGGCGCCCGCCCTGGCCCTGCCCCGCTCTGCCGACCTCCACCTACGGGATCACCGCTCACGAATCTTCAAATCCCGCTTCCCTCCACTGCGTTCCACGTCCAGCCATGCAGGGGCCTCATGTTGGTCTTTAAACTGTATTTTTTGAGTTCTCATCTGTTCCTTCAAGTAAAGCCCGTTGCATCACGGCGCGCCCCACCCGTGCGGTGGGGAAGGCTGACCTCTCAGTGCGCCTGCCTGCATGTGGGACCCCCGCCCGTCAGGGGCACGTGCTGCCTGCATGTGGGACCCCCGCCCGTCAGGGGCACGTGCTGGTAACTATTTGTCTGTGAACAGCCCTTCCCCACGGCTACGATGTTTTCTGGTGGACGGACGTGTTTGAAGGTTTTCTTTCAGGAATCACCGCCTGCTCCAACACCCTGGACATGGCGTTTCCCCCTGAGCACTGTCCTTCCCACCTGCCACGCTCCGCTCAGACGTGCGGTTTTCTGCAGCTGTCAGGCCGTTGCCGGTTCGGGTTTTCCCCATGGGGATGCCCACCGGGGAGAATCCTGCCATTTCTTCTGCCTCCCGACCCCCACTGGGCTTCACGGTTAGTAGTTACGGGGATTTATCTCCCTGGCACTGGGACACAGGGCTGGGCGATCTGGTCTGGGGCGGGGATCCCCTGCTCCTGGGGTGTCCCTCCTGGTTTGTATCCACCACAGGGAGTGTGGGACCACCCACTCCGTGCCTCCGCCCCTCCCACCCATCTGGACGAACGTGGCTTCTTTAATTCCTTGGTTGTCAGACTCCATACAGCTCGATCATCTGAGGATTCAGGGTGACAACTGCTTCGTAGCCTAGTTGCAATTTTGCTGTAGCTGTGTGAGGAGGTGAGCTGTGTTGACTTACGCCTCCATCTTCCCTGAAAGTCTCCCGTTTTAGTTTCATAACGGGGGTTCTGGTGCCAACAAGGGGTGAAGGCCTAACCACCGGGTAAGATACGGGGTCGTGCCCAACAGCATGGTTGGCAGCAGGGGGCTGGATGGGGGCAACCCGGGCCTGGGGGCTCCCAGGGTCACCCCTTCTCGCCAGCCGTTGTCCTGGAGACAGCCAGGCTCAGCTCTGGGCCCAGAAGAGCCCCAGAACCAGGACCGCCTGCCCTGACTAAAGCCGACAACCATCTTGGGGAGAGCGGTGCGGGGGGGCTCAGTGCTGGAGGGGCACCCGCTCCGCGTCCCGCGAACCTGGCGGTACCGAAGAGGGTTCCAGTGCTGGTCTGCGCCGTGTTTCAGGAAACTGCCTGCAAGCTCCTTCACAGCGGTTTTATGATGAATGATTTTGAAATCATTGACACCTTGATCGATTCTTCTCAGCCAGTCATATTTCTTTCAATCGCAAGAGCAGGCCTCTCCCCTGGGGCGGGGGGTGCCTGTGAGCTCAGGAAACTTCCAGTAACTGGAGGTTATTTTGGGGCCTATTATTTTTGTGTTAAAATGTGTAAACATGTCCGTCCAAATTTTTCCAGACACTTTTTTTTTTAAAAGATTTTATTTATTATTTTTCAGAGAGAAGGAAAGGGAGGGAGGCAGAGAGGGAAACATCCATGTATGGTTGCCTTTCACCTGCCTCCAGCTACGGACCTGGCTGGAGACCTGGCCTGCAACCTGGTTATGTGCCCTGGCTGGGAATCGAACCAGTGACCTTTGGGTTCATAGGCCGGTACCAATCTACTGAGCCACCAGCTGGGGCCCTAGACCCTCTTTTTGATTTCATTCAGAATACCTTCCATGGACACATATTTTTATGACTCAAAATGAGTGGATCAGTTTACTCTATTTATACATCTTTTGAGTGTTTCACTCATCAAAGATGCTGGGAAATTTTAAGTCCTGAGTATCCATCTACAAAACTAAAACTGGGAGCTCCATCAAAGGTTCTTCCTGTAAGTTGGAAATTCCCAAACACAGTTTTAGGATTTTTTTAAAAAATGAAATCTTGTGTGTGGTTTGAGCCACACACAAGCTGTTTACTTCCATGCTGGCGTTCGCGGGGACAGATTCCGGCCCCTTCCTGGTTGCAAGCTTTAGCTTCAATAAATGCATTTTGCTAACATCTTCAAGGGCTGAAACTCTTCTGCGCCTTCATGATTACTTTAATTGAAATTCCCATGTGATTTTGGAAACACATGATGTTTTCTCCCCTTGCGTGTGTCTGTACATAGGAGTATGTGCAGAAAGGTCTGGAGACATTCCCAGGGGTGGCAGGGACCCCATCTCCTCTTCCTTAGAGGGTGGCAAGCGCTTCGTGGTCACTGGGCTGAAAGTCGGGGGGTCAGGCTGGGCTGAGGGCAGGTGAAGTTGAGGGTGACGTCGGGCTTCCGGAACCTCCCAGGTCTGCAGATATTTAGGAGGCAGAGGGAGAACGAGGCGGGGGGCGGGGGGAGAAGGGGCCCCGGGCCAGCGCCGGGTCTGAGCAGGACACCGACCCTCCCGAGCGGCGTGCTCACAATTGCCCGCGGGAGGAAACCACCCCTGGGCCCGTGAGGGGCGAGTGGATCCGCAGAGCACAGCGCACCTGGGCGGCGGCACAGGGCTCAGCCAAGCGTGGGCCTTGCAAACACGCTAAGTGAAAAATGCCAGACACACGGGCTACATATTACACGATCCGTTCACGTGAAACGTCCAGAACACACGCATCTATACAGACCGGACGCTGACGGGGAGCCGCACGAGCTGGGGTGGGGGTTGTGGGGGTTGGGGGTGACCGTTTCGTGGGTGCGGGGTCTCCCTTTGGGAGATGGAAATGTCCTGCAACTAGAAGGCGGTGGTGGTGGCGGCACAGCACTGAAGGACCAAACGCCACGGAACTCGTCACCTCAGAATGGTGGCTTTGATGCTCTGTGCTCGTCATCTCCATGAAACTAGATTGAAAAGGAGGCGGCACTCACTCTCGGAGACCCGATGGGACTGTCTGTGAGGACAGGAGCCCATGTCCCCTCATGCAGAAGTGGCCCTTCCATAAAGAACACCGAGCCCACAGGCACCCTCTGCCACGGGCACGACTGTTGTCAAGGTCACGAGGACATTTTCACCCTATTAATAACGAAAGGCAAATACTTGGCCCCTGATGCAGCTTTGGGAACCGCCAGGCAGAAAGCTTTGAAGAGGGCACCGCCCCAGCCCTCGGCCTCTCCGAGCAGAAACGGGCATGAAAAGATAACCAAGCGATAACCGAGGGGCGCAGGGGAACAGGAAGAAAGTGGGAGTGTCCTCAGAGGGCCTGCACGGAGCTGGGGACTCGGCGCCACCAGGCGGCTCTTTCCAGGCGCCTCAGGGCGGGGGGACAGGGAGCTGGGCCCCAGGGAGCCTGGTGGCACCTTTACAAGGCAGATGAAATGGCTCTTACGCGACGCGACATGAGAATTAGAGTGACCACGTGCGCAGGCCTGGTGACGGAAGGCCGTCCGGACTCAAAGGTGAGAAGGGTGAGACGAAGGAGCCTCTTTCAAGAAGAAAACCCCAGCAGGTATCAGACACTCTACAGCAACATTCAGAGCAAGAGGGAGGACAGAGAAACCCCGTGTCCTCCCGGGAAGACAGGGTGAGCCACCGACGTCTCCTTACACGGGCGAGGCCACGTTAGAACTGCGCCAGAAAGGAGCTAAGAAAACAGAAAACAACGTTCTGCGAGAGGATCCGCCCCAGCCAGGCAGCGGGCCACCAGCAAGGAAGGACATTTCAATGCTTTTTAAGAAGAGAGTCCAAGTCTGACACACACCTGACAGATGGCAGTGGGCACTGGATGCGAGGCGACCGCTGCTGATGATAATCGCGACCATAACAGTAAACTCCAGCATGCAGAGGCGGAAACCCTAAATAAAATGTCCTGTGACTGACAAATCCAGTGCCACTTCCCGATCCATCACGGCCACGTAGGTCATGAGAGCAGTAGAACAACAATTCAATCAGCGAAAATGTATGGAAATACTATCATTCAAAGGGGAATGAGAAGATCATCTTCATTTTATGCTAAAAAGGCATTTCAAAAATTCCAATATCCCTCCTGATTTCTTTTTTAAAAAGCACTAGAAGAAGCGGGGATAGACAGATTCTACCTCATCCGCTACGGGTAACGGATAGAATGTATCTGTCTCAGCTCCAGAGTCTGGGTCATTTCTCAAAAAAACATCCTAGAAGGGTTGTCACTTAAATCAGTAGCGTGACAAGGAGGCCCGTGAGCTTGATCATGTCGTCCCGGAGCTGGGAGCCCCCTGAGTGGGTAAGGCAGTGCCCAGAGTACCCCCCAAAGGCACCAAATGGGGGTGAGCAGCCTGGGATTCAGCCAAGGGGTGCCGGGAAGACAGAGACGGGGTCCCCCTGAGTGGCTGGTGGGGATGCGACCAGCTAAAATCTCCCCAGATTTTTCCACAGTAAACTGCAAGAAAAAAAAAAGATGGAACACTGTATGACCGTCTGACCTCTGTGCCATGCACCAGAAGCCAGTACAAAATGATCACGGAAGCAAATGGTAAGTTGAAAAAGAAGAAAAGAAAAAGAAGGACTGTAATGAGAGATGAAATGAGACCGAGGAACCGGGCACAGCTCTTCTGGCCAAGACGGTTGTGCAGGTAAACGTGGTCACCTCCCCGCACAGCCACACGGAAGGTACAGCCGGCGTGCAGAACCGCCTGACACGGGCAACTGGGGGTTAAAGAAGCCACGGGGAAACTGGGAGCAGGGGGGGAGATGAGGAGCAGGCTGGGCCCACTCCCCCGTGTGGCAGGTAAAAATGGGGGAGGCTCAGAGCTTTGGGGTCCCCCCTGAGGAGTGAGGTGCCCCAGCTCAGGGTTCTTGTGCCAGGAAGGGAAGTCCCTGTAACTCCTGGCTGTGTTCCGGGGTGACGTGGCAGGCGTGAGGCCGTGGGCCCGTGAGGGCTCTGGGGGCCCAGGCCTGGACTTCCTCTGGGTCGCTGCCCCCCAGCTCCAGCGCAGGGGCAGCAGCTCCAAAGGCCAGCAGCACAGGGAGGGGCTGGCATCAGGGGCGCTTTCTCCCCCCACAAGTGCCCCACTGCCCCTCTGCTGGGCCCCCCGCTGCGGGCACAGGTGGGAGTGCACCCGAGTCTCCCTCCACCTGCTGGCCCCTCCCTCGGGGTCCTCTGAGACCCACCCTGCCCAACGTGAGGGCCCAGACCCAGCTGCTTCTAGCGCTTTCCCTGCAAGCAGCCTGTCTTGGCTGCGCTTCAGGCTTTTCAGAATCTGTCACACAAGCAGCATCTGGTCCTGGCTCGCAGCATGGCCTCGCTGGGGCACCTCCAGCCCAGCACAAGTGGCACCATCTGCGGATCGCTTTGTGCCCATGCCCGGTGGCCCCAGGCAGAACACAGGTGGTGGATGACCTTGGCCTGCGCCTCCTGGGGGGCCCCAGAGCCAGCAGCCTGGTGGACAGACAGGGTAAGACCGTGCCGGAGCCCCCTCCACCGCCAACAGCACCCTCAAGGCGGGGACTCAGCGGGCCCCAGAGCCACACGCGTGTTAGTCCTGCTCCTCCGCGTTGGCAGTAAAAAACCCCTGCTGGCCTGGAGTTACATCCTACCTGGGAGACGTGGAAAACAACAAACTTCGTACGCAAGTAAAAGGCACAGCAGGACCCGCGGTGTTCAGGGCGACGGCAGAATCAAAGCCGGATAAGAAACGTGGGGTAGGTGTGGTGTTTGGAGCTAAGTGGTCAGCGGAGAATTTACTGAGAAAGTGACCTGGGAGCAAACACGGGGAGGAGGAGGGATGCCCTGCTATGCAGCTCCCAGGGGACGGTGTTCCAGGGTGACCCCGCGGTTGGTCCAAAGGCCCTGGGGCAGCGAGAAGGCTGCAGTGGCAAGGGGACATGTGGATGAGAAAGGGAAGAGCAGAGAGAGACCAGCTGGAGGGCCCGCAACGATAATGCGGCCTGTAGCATCGGAGGGGTGACGGGGGTCCATCCCACAGCTGGGCTGCCTCTGCGCTTGGCCGGGGACACTGCGCTTGGCTGGGGACACCGGACACGGGACACTGGACACAGCGGCTCTGCCGCAGCCACGTTTAGCAGAAGGGACAGCGGGGTCCCCTTTCCCGCTGGCTTCTGACCCAAGATGAACAGAACCGGGGCCAGGCTGCCGCGGAGGCGCAGAGGGAGCAGCTGCGTCCTTCCCGCCCCGGGACCCGGTGTGGGGGGCTCTGCGGGGCCCCGACAGAGAAGGAGCCCGGGGGCCCGTCGGCCAGATTCAATGGCCGTGCACAGGGCGAGGGGCCGGCGGCACCCACCTGGGAGAGTGACAGGAGACCACTTGCTAGGACATCACCGGGTCGGGTCCTGCTCCGCTCGGAGACGTCGTGCGTCCGGGCCCCAACGGGCGGCACCGGCTCTGCTGTCCCCAATTCTCACCCGCTCCGTTCGGCTGCGACCCGCCCCTTAGCACGCCCACCCGTAGCCCTGCGCCCCATTTACGCTTTTTAAAAAGGTTAAACTTGTACGAGTAAGTTGCCCAAGTGTTCAGGGCTAGCATTCGATGGGTGTGACCCCGGTCAGCTCCGTGCGCGCCCAGAAGGGCATGGCCCTTAGGCTCCCATTCCCATTGGCCTCTAGAAGTCACGTGACCACATTTTGCTGCAAGGGAGTCTGGGAGGTGTAGTCCCCAGGTGGGTGGCCATGGGCCCAGCTGAGACTCCGGGAGAAAGGGGAGAATTTGGGGCAGACCCCTGTCCCCACCTCGATCTTCAGGGTGATGCCTTTGCAGGAAGTGCCGGAGGGATGGTGGGAGGAGGTGCCCTGACCCGGCAGCTCCGACCCCTCCAGCTCCACCCTCTGCTTCAAGAACCAAACCAGCCCCAGGGAGCTTCTCCCAGCCCCCCGGGGGTCCCCACGCTCGCTGTGGCGGACGGTGGCCCGAAAGCTGAGGGGACCGTGTGATAAGGAGCAAGGGCGGGGTCCTGGGTGGTGGACGGGATTCCTCCGTCGGCTGGAGGGGCTGCCGCCGGTCCCCGTGTAGGCTGGGACAGAGAACCAGCGTAAGGACCCCGAGACGGGATGGGGCTGAGAAAACGCGTGTGGGTTAGGGGCAGGGGTGTGTCTGCCACCCCTGGACACCCGATGACACCTCCCAAGGCAAATGCCAGCTGGGTGCCTGCCGTGGAAACGGGTGCCAATGCACCTCAGAGGTGGGTGATGACCCTAGAAAACGGTCACACCACCAAGCACTGACCGGTGAGTGCGCGAGGCCAGGCCACGGGAGCGGCGGCCCCGGTGTCCCCTGCTCGCTCTGTGGCCACCGGCCATCAAGGGCTCGGGTGCGGAGGCCGTAGCCCGTGTCCGCCTGGCGTCTCCAGGCCGATGGAGTCAGGCCGCGCCGCTCACCTGGCCGGCTCTGCGCAGTTCTGCCTGGCGGCCCCGCGATTTCTCGGTCGTTTTCTCCGTGTGAAGCAGCTTGCTGGTCTCAGAGCCAGGACTGCGAGCAGAGCTGTTCCCACCGTGCAACCCACCACCGGGTTAATTGGAGACGCTTAGCGATCCGTTCGGATGGAAGAGGCTGCATGGTTTTCTTCCAGAAATGCCTGCATTCGGAGCTTCCTCCGCAGGCCAGACACGCGCTGCGTCCTGAGGACACAGCTGGTTCCCTTTCGCAGGGAAGTAACGGAGGCGCATGCTCGGGTGTCACGGTCACGGCGCTAAGCCCGTTACACTGGCTGAGCAGCTGGGGTGGACGCTGGTAAACACGCGCCTCCAACCCGCCATTCCCCCTTCTTTGCTAAGAGGAACTTGAGGTTAAGGTGGCAACACCTCAGCCCCAAGGAAGGGGTGACTCGTGTTGATCTAAAATTACCAGACGAAGCCCTGGCTGGTGGCTCAGTGGATAAGGTGCTGGCCTGGAACCCAAAGGTCGCTGGTTTGATCCCCAGCCAGGGCACATAAGCAGGTTGCAAGCCAGGTCTCCAGCCAGGTCTCCATCCAGGTCCCCAGCTGGAGGCAGGTGGAAGGCAACCACACATGGATGTCCCTCTCCCTTTCTTCCTCCTTCCCTGCCCTTCTCTCTAAAAATAATGAACAAAATCATCAGATGACACTTTGCCCCAGGCCCCCACTCTTCCCTACCGCCAGGGGAAGCCATGTGGTCCAGTTCTGGTCCATGAAACCTAAGAAGAAGGAGGCTACATGGCGCTCTGGGAAAGCTTTTGAAACTGTGACACACACACAAATATTTTTTGAAGCAAGCCCACAGATCTTCCCATGAGATGAAGCGTGTCAATTCCCAGGGGACATAGAAATGGACAGATTTCTAGAGGGAGGTCTGCTCAAAACTCCGGGGTTGGGAGTTCACTTCAGTGCGGGGGTGGGGGCCCGTTGAGTCCTCTGTCCCTACACTGCTCTGGATGCTGACGCGTGAACAGGAGGACCCGCCAAGCCTCCCCACCTCTCCCGTATCAGGGGTCGGCACCCCAAGACCAGCGAGGATTGACCTCGGCAGGGTGGGGGTAGGGGGCGAATGTCCGAGTGAAGGACCAGCGAACCCAGAGAAATACGCCTTCCGGGATGGGGGTAAGCTCTGCCCGTGAGCCCGCACTCGCCTGGGGACATCATTAATGTCCCCATGGTGGGAGCTCGGGTCACTGTCAGGCGTCTCAGTCAGGGCCGCCGGGGCTGGACGGTGATGACGTGAACGGGAGGAGCAATCAGGTGTCAGGCTGGGGGGTGGGGGCAGCAGTGACCTCCAGCGTCCCCCCCGCCATGTGCAGGTCGCCCGGCATCAGATGCCCTGGGGGAGCCCGTGGGTCAGCACAACACTCCTGCCACCGTCCCACAGCTCCGCTCCCTAGGAACGTGGGTCCTGTTGCACCAGGTTAGGGACATGTGACCGTCCCTCCCACCGCAGGACCCACTGGCTGTCAGCGGAGCTGCGGCTGCACAGAACAGCAGCAGAAACACTCCCAGAGGCCTCAGAACCAGTTTTATGAAACCATTTTTTGTCTGGATCACATCCAACCGCACCACGCAGGAGTCTTGTCTTATCTGAGGTGCAGCCTCTCGCCCCGGGGCCGGGGAGCCTGACGCACAGCTTGGGATTTTTGCCCCTGCCGGCGGCTCTTCCCCGAGAACAGTCACCATCAGGAAAGCGTGTCAGGGGACCCGAGGTGCTCACACGCGCAGGCGGGGCTGGGGACAGGCTCAGGGCCCCTTAAACAGGCTCTGGAGGAAATGGCTGTTTAATCGGGGGGGCTGCCAGAGAAGCCTGGGGGCTCCCCAGCTGGGAAACAGGGGCCCATGCACGGGGCGCCTTGGTGTGCAGTCCGACAATGAGAGTTGAGGGAACAGGTCTTTATTTACAATATTCCAACCTCAGGGTGGGGAGCCGGGAGCCCCTCGCATGGAGCCCTGCTCCCCCGAGGGCCCAGCCCTTCCCTCGCACCCACCAGGCTCACGGCCTCCCCGGGCGGCGGGGCAGTTGCGGGGCTGATGTCCGCCGTCCGCCAACATCACCTGAGGATCCAGGGGAGGCTTTTACTGAGAATTGTACCCATAGCACCTTTCCTGCTGCTCGGGGTTTTGTTTCTGGTTTTCTGCACAGTTCCGGGCTCACCTGGGCCGTTGGTCGACCAGAAGGTGACGTGGGGACACACAGTGAGTCCCGGCCAATCAGCTCAGGCCGCAGTTTCTGCGTCATCCCCGCCTGTCCGCCAGCTCCCCAGGCGTGGATGCTGATTAGAGAGCCCCCCGGATTCGCACGCCCCGCCCCCAGGAGGGGTGGACAGGTCCCCTGTCCACCTAGCCCCGGCCCAGCCTCCCCATCCCCTGGTGTGCACACGGGGGCTGGTGTGCATGGAGGGGCTGGTGTGCACAGGGGGGCTGGTGTGCACAGGGGGGCTGGTGTGCACAGGGGCTGGTGTGCATGGAGGGGCTGGTGTGCACAGGGGTCTGGTGTGCAAGGGTCTGGTGTGCACAGGGGCTGGCGTGCACAGGGGAGCTGGCATGCACAGGGGGGCTGGTATGCACAGGGCAGCTGGTGTGCACAGGAGCTGGTGTGCACAGGGGCTGGTGTGCACAGGGGAGTGGGCGTGCACAGGGGAGCTGGTGTGCACAGGGGAGCGGGCGTGCAGGAGGCAGTTCAGGACCCCGTTTTCTCAGAGCCGTTTGCTTTATTTGGAGACACTGTTGCTTTCCATGTTTCCCATGTACAAAGCTAAACAATTAATAAAAAGGCACCTGGAGACAGCAGAGACTCATTCATTTCATGTGACATATTTTAAAAAAAGATAAAAAGATTTAAAAAATACTCTGGTTCACAACGCGCGCCTCTCTCACGACAAGCAGCTCTGAAACGCTGTCTCCCCGGGTGGGCGGGGGACGTGCGCCGTGTTCACGGGGTGCGAGCGTGGGGTGCGGGGGGGGCTCCCAGCGTGGGGGCCCCCGGCTCCTGCACGTCCAGCTGGGAGAGAGGGAGGAAGAGCAGAGCCCCGTGCCTCACACTGGGATGACACCAATGCGACCGCTGGGCCACCCCGGGGCCGACGGCAGCACCTGAGACTCCCCAGCCCGGCCCCCCGGAGCGGCCCAGCTGCTTCCTTGACCAGAAACTGGGGGCATCTCAAAGGCGGGTGCAGCTGGGCCGGGCGCTGAGCGCGGTCACCTCTACGAAACCCCGGGACACCTGCGGGTGGTCGGGTGAGCCGCTGGCGGTCCGGACGGAGGCGGCCAGGGAGGCAGAGGCCAGCGGCCTGGTGGCCAGCGGGGGTCCCTGTGACCCTCCGGCTCCTCGTCCCCCTCCGGCCTCCTGGCCGAGCGGCTGCACCGTGGAATATGCCTTCTCGTAAAAAGAAAAGGAAAACAAAGAAACCTGCTTCCTGCAGTGATGTTACAAAAAGCCATTAAAAAAACCTTCCTAATTGAAACCGAGTGTCCACAAGTGGGTGAAACCGTTGCCTATCAGAGTTCTTTCCAACAGAAACTTGAGCGGTGAGTGGAGGACTCGGGCCGCCGCAGGCCCGTCACACGAAGGACGAGAAGCCGGTGAGCGGCGTCCGGGCGCCGAGGCCTGCGGGCACGAACACCGCGCTCTGCGCGGTCACCGCCGTGTGCAGCGGCGGGCCCTCGCCCCCGGCCACCGCCTCGTACCTGTGCGTGGCCGCCCGCCCGCCCGGGGCGCGCCGCTTCCAGGAGCTGCCGTAGGTGGGGTCGCTCAGGTAGTGGTTGACGAAGGAGTGCTGGGGTGGGGCGTCCTCAGACTCGGAGACGGAGTCCTGCGGGGAGCGGGGTGTGAGTGGGCGCACGCGGGGCGGACCCGGGGCACGGTGGCCATGGGAGGATGCGGTCGCGGGGGGCACCGGGCAGCAGGGCTGTGCTGGAAGCAGGGATGGACCAGGGGGCCGGACCAGCAATAGTCACCCCACAGGGACACTGCATGTCAGCCAACCGTTCCCCCTGCCCCGCCAGGTGCACAAACCTACCCAGACCCCCCACGCCAACCTGTCAGACCCCAGTGGAGCCCAGAATCTCCTCCCTGCCCCAGGGGACCTGGCTGAGGCCACCACCTCTGACACTGGCCGGAAGGTTCAGGGTGGGCACAGGAAACTGGCTCCGCCCCCCACCCCCCCAGGTCAGCCGCCCTGGCTCCTGATTCAGCTGGTCTGAGGCGACCTGGCACCAGTGGCCATGCAGCGGAGGCAGGGACGGTGCCTGCTGCCTTCCCCGCATCTGAAGGGCACGGTGTGGACGCCCCATATCCCCGTCCATGCTGAGACTGTCCCTGGGCGGACCCCGTGCTTCGGGGGTGCCAGCATTTTGCCCCACAAGCCTCTAAGCTGAGCAGAAATCCGTCGCGGGCAGGGGGTGCGGGGTCTCCTGAGATCCCTCGGACAGGACGGAAAATCTGCCTCAAACCACGTTGAAAGAACTAAAGTACGACGCTGGTGACTGTGCGCACGAGGACACACAGGGAGGGAGATCCGAGCGGAGCCTGGAAGCTGTGGCCAGCCCGGTGCCCCCTGCCCGCCAGGGGCTGTGAGCAGAAAGGAGGGAGGGAGGCAGAAAAATATCAGATGTAACAACGACTTAAAAAGCTCCGGAAATCTGATGGATAATCCATACCCACCTCGCCTGGCAAACTGCACGGGACCAGGTTCACACTCACACGGAGGAAACACGACTCCCCGTGGACAAAGGGGTGGGCGGAAATGATGTTAATGGTTGACTTCTGATCAGAAAATCGAAGGGCCCAAGGCCACTCGGAGGCTGACGAGAAGACTGTCAACCAAGAATTTTATTCTTTTGGTCAAGACTAAGAATCTTACGGTCAGAAAAACAACTTAGAAAAATAAAGGTACATGAAGATGCTCTGAGATAAACAGAACCAGGAAGGGCATGGCCGGCAGACACGCCGTACAAGAAATAGGCAGGAGAGCGGTCAGAGGGGCAGCAAGGGGACAGCAGAGGGGAATTCGGACCCACGCGATGGACAAACACACCCACGCAGGTGGCGGCACAGGCGAGGGGGATGCTCAGTGTTAAGGCAGCTGCTGCTTCATTCTTCTCTGATTTGATTTAGAAGCAACTGCATGAAACAACAAGTCTGTAAGGCACAGCAATGTGACCTGTTTCATGGTGGCAGCCCAGGGAGGCAGCAGGGAGGAGGGAACGCCTGGGGTCCCTGGCATCCCCCGGGAGACATGAATAGGAGCAAAGATCATAAAAGCAGGAGGGAAAACGCGTGACTCCAAGTGCGTATGCATCTGCCTTCCCTTGACTTCAAAAGACGTACAAGTGGGCAAAGGGATCATGCGAATGCATCCTTGATGGTGCTACAGGCAGATGCCACGTGATTAATAATCGCGCAGGGGAGGGACCATAAAGCAGCCTCGGAGCGAAGTTGCCACGATCGGAAGGAAGTCCTGATGGCCACCCGCAACGAAGCTAACGGGAGAAGTCAGAACGGGGGGAAGGAAAGGTCCCACACTTGGCAAGTCCGCAAAGAAAAGCGGTCCCGGGAGAAGAGGAGGAAGAACTGGGCCCCCCAACACGCAGGCTGGCAGGGGAGTGAGTGAACGGGCCCCGGTCCGCGGGACGTAAACGGACAGAAAGGACCCAACGGGGTTTACCGGGAACCAGAAAGAGCTGAGGTGCCTCTTCGAACAGCGGACGAAACAGATTTTGGCCTAAAAGGTTTTGCTAGAGACAAAGAGGAACAAGCAATACTTATAGAAAAAGGGTCCACCCGCCGAGAAGACAGCACAACCCTAAATATACACGCCCCCTAAAGCAGAACCCCAGGCACGTGAAGTCACGTGGCACAGATGATCCGTCCGTGACAGTCGGAGACTCTGGCGTGTTCCCAGATGGCAGAAGGGACGTCACCACCGTAAACCAGGTGGACTTGACACGGAACATGCAGGCTGGCGCACGCTTTCAAGGACTTGGAATGTTTTCCCCGTGGGTACCATGTGCTGGCCAGGAAGCCCCATTTCTACATCACGTATGTTCTGACCACACTGGAATGAAACTGAAGCTCAGTTACAGAGGAAACGTTGGAAAATGCCCAAGTGCGGAGACGTAACTACGTGCTCCTGAATCACCAAGGTGCCAAGTGGGTGTGCGGATTGAATCTCCACCCGGCCCTTCGAGAACATGGTTCAAGGTCAGCAGGGGGCTCCTACCCTGACCCCCCGGGCCTGCGTGGGAGGCGGCGATCACACAGCGGCCGACCTCATCTATTGCGAGAGGGTCACGGCCTCCTCCCGGCAGAACTGAGTGAGGGTTCCATGGCCTGCCCTCGCCGCCCCCTCAGCTCTGTGTGCAGTGTTTATAGTGTGCGTGTGAGCACGTGCACGAATGAGCCTGGCTCTGTGCGGCACGCACGTGAAAGTCCTCGGTAGAAATGAGCTGGGTGGAATCTCAAAACTGCCCCCACGTGAGAAACAGACGGAGGACGCTCCCGTGACACGAACTGAAGCCTGGCTGCTGTGGGAACGGCCACAAGCCCCTGGCACTGGGCTGGGGGGTGACGGCAGAGGGGCTGGTTCAGCAAAGCCCTGGGGACAAGGGGCTGGTGGCCACGTCTCTGATCAGGATGGGGCTGCCTCGAGGTGGCAGCAGCACGTGCCTGGCCCAGTTTGGGGGCTCAGTCTCTGCTCAGCAGCCCCACGGCCGTCCTGAACCTGCCTATGCCCAGGGGTGCAGGGGTGAGGGCAGGGGTAGGGTGGGTCTCTGGCTGCCGACCACTGATGGGGGGGCCTGCAGGCACCCAGCCCGGCCGCTGATTCTGATCACAAGGGGCGTGTTCAGTTTCATCCGGGGTCCCTGGTCAGACAGGAACTCCTGGAGCACCTGGGCCCTGGGGGGCTTCCTCCACACCAGGGCCATGGAGCAGATGGGGAGCAGATGGGGCGCAGATGGGGGCCCTGTGGCCTTGGGACACAGAACCTGGACGCGGGGCGGGTGCAACTCGACCTGCTGACGGAGCTCAGGCACAAGCCGCAGCTCGAAAGGAGCCATTTTCCTGAGCCGCAGGGCCCAGTGGGCCTGGATTCAGGTCAGAAAGAAGGTGAGACTCACCTTAGATTAAATATTGATTCAGAGTTAAGTGCCCATGCGGTCAGCAAGCGGCCGGTGGACCTGAGCCAGGAGCGCAGGACCAACGGGCAGCCAGCTCCCTGGCCGATGTGAGAGCCTCGGACAGTTTGGGGGCTGCACCCCTGGGGGAGCCCCCTCGGTGCTGCCCCCACCCCCAGGGAAGCTCTGCTCTCAGAGCCCCTCACATGGAGCTGCTCGGCCCCACACGGAGGCCTGGGGCTGGTGGCCCTCGACCCCGTCCCGGCAGGGCCACAGAGGAGGCACAGGCCCCGGCGGGGGGTGGGGGGGCTGGTCCAGCTGCTCCGTGAGCACAGGGGGCCTGTGAACTGACCCAGAGCTGCTGTGAGGAAAGTGCCCCTGCAGTGGTGGGGGAGGGGACTGTCTCTCCAACTGGGGTCCAGAGGCCCCAAGTTCACGGTTACCCCCAGGACCAGGTCTGAGAGCAGGCGGAAGAGGAGAGTGGTCTTTGGGTCTTAGGTCACCAAGAGCATCACTGGCCTAGGCCTGGGCACTGCCCGGACTCCTGAGATCTGCCGGGCACACGGCCACACCCCAGGCTGGACGGGGGCCCAGTGCGTCCACGTCTGCGTGTGACCTGCAGAGGTGGGTCTGCCGAGCGGTGGGGCCGCTGCTCCGGGAGCCAGCGCAGCGTCTGGGCTGCTGGAGGCCTCGCAAGGGGATGAGGGGCCCCCGGGATCATGGGGCTGCGCTCGGGGCCTCCTGTCCCTTCCCCGTCTGTAAACGGAGCCTTTATCCTCGTGAGACCCAGACAGCCGTGGGGAGGGGAGCCGCACTGACCTCAGCGTCGGACGCGTCCGCCGACCGCTCCTGCAGGGTCATGCTCTCGCTGAGCACGGCTCCGTTGTACTTGCTGCAGATGTCCTCGTCCGAGTAGTGCAGGCCTCCGGGGCTCGGCCGGGGCGGGGACCTGGGGCAGGGTGGGGGCCGCTGTGTGGGTCCCCTGGGAGCTTCGACCCGCCCCGGCCTGGGGACCCGCCCCCGGGCCTTCCTCAGGGCTGAGCGAGAGGAAACCCAGGGCCTTGCAGCCTCCCACTCCGTCCTGGCAACAGGCCGCAGCCCGGCCCTGGGGAAGCGGGACTCACCCGGAGGACAGGCAGAGGCCGCCCAGAGCTGCTGCCAGGTCCCCTCCCTGCACACCTGAGACCGTCCTCCTTCCCCACCCCTAGGGCCCCGGGCGCCTGCCCTCACCAGCCTCCGGGACGCAACGCAGCCCCTGCTGGGGTCCGGTGGGGACCACCGGGTGTGGGGACCCGTCCCTGGCTGCCACCCCGGTCCTTGAAGAGGAGGGGCCGCTGCTGGGTCCCTACCTGGTGCCGTTCTTCTTCGAGAAGGTGTTCTTGACATTGAGGTGCCGGCTGCTGAGCTCCAAGGCGGCGAAGCCTCCGTTATCCAGGGTCACCGACTCCTCCAGGTGGGACGCAGCCTTTCCTGAGTGGGTCAGGACGCCAAAGTGCCCACGTTCTTATCCGGGCGGGGAACGGACGAACACTCACAAAACCGGGGAGACCAGCATTCAACACACCACACACCACTCCCCACTGCCAGGGAGGAGGCGGCGCATCCGAGGGGCCGGCGAGGGGCTTCCGAGGCCGTGACGACAGCAATGTTGTCACATGGCCACGGTGGGTGGGCCGGATGCGGTGTGACACTGTCCGCCCTGTCATCGCATTAGGAGACACGGCTACCCTGGCTGGGGGTGCAGATGGGGAACAGACCCCGGGGGGGGGACCCGAAGGGGCACCTGAGGCCACGGCCCGTTGCACCAGCTCCGGGGGGAGGCAGGTCCCACCTGAGCCGCAGCTCCTGCATTTCCTGCTCTGCCTGCGCAGGACCAGGGCGGACACGGCCAGCAGCACGACGACCAGGCAGGACAGCGCCACCACCAGCAGGAACCACCACTGCGCGTAGAACGGGGGCTCCGCTTGCGCTGGGGGCAGACAGAGCACAGGTGACGCCGGACGGACCCGAGATTTGCGGCAGGGGCCCCACGTTCAGGGGTTTTCCGAGAAATGAATAAAAACGTTTGTATTTACAAGTTGCTCTCAAGGAGGATATTCGCCTGATGTTTTTACTCTGTGTAGTAAAAACCAGAAAAAGGGATTGTTTTTTGGCCGGTGCAGGGTGGCCCCGGGGCCACTCGGTGTCCCTCCGTGTGTGCCCTGTCGGGGAGCAGGTCCCCAGGCCCTGGCCCCCGGGGGGTGCAGGAAGCCTGTTGCAGCTGAGGGCCAGGCCTGCCGCCCACAGAAAACACATCTGCCCGTGTCGACACCTGGCTGCACGGACCCCCAGTGCGTGCCCGCTGGGCGCAAAGGGGACAGCGGCGCTGCCCTGGACGATGTAACGCCCCAGGGCTCCTTAGGAGGGGACAGCATTCTGAAGCCGCAAGAAGGAAGCGGCTGTCATCTCCTTAGAAACCCCGGGGTGTGACTTACCCAGAGCACTGTGCCCAGGGGGCCCACGTGGGGCGTGGGGGACACGAGACCACTGTGGCCCGGTTCCCCCCCAGTGCCATGTGCTCCGGTGGGCCCTGGGCTGCTGGAGTGTCTGCAACCAAAGGGTCCCGGGCCGGCCTCCCTCCTCGGAAGAAAGGGTTTCCTGGAGGGGACCCTACCTGTCACAGCTGCGGTCGGGCGGCTGGGCTCCCCATAGCCCATCTGGTTCACAGCCACCACCCGGAACTCGTAGGTCACGCCCGGCCGGAGCCTGTCCAGGCGGACGGTGTAGGACGTGGCACTCCGGGGGATGTCCTTCGCGAACGTGTCCCACAGGCCCTCATCTGCAAGAGCAAGGGCGCCGGGTGCTGTGAGGGACGCGGGGCGGTGGGGGGCGGAGAGGACTGCCACCCCTGCCAGATGTGAGTACGGCCAACGCAGCGCCTGCCAGCTCCCAGGTCCCCACGCCCAGGGCGCGCGACACGCGTGTTGGAGGCCGGGTTGAGGGGCACAGAGCTCCCAGCGCGACTTCCCGTGACCTCATTGCAGCGAAGGCGCCCAGGGCAGCTGGGATGTGGGCCTGGTCGTGCCTGGGCCGGCCCTGCTGGGGCCCCTCCCCCCAAGGGTGCTGCCCCCACCGTCCAAACCAAACCTGCAAAGCGCCCCCAGAGAGCCAGGGTCTTCACCCACCGCCAAGTGCGAGTGCAAACGCATTGGGCACGTTGAACTGGGACCAGGTCCGTGCGCACCGCCCACCCGGCCGCACCAGTCACAGGAGCCGGAAGGCGGCAGCGGCCCAGGTGAGCCCGGACGCGTGAACAGAGGAACCCAAGGGGCCCGTCCAGATGGTGGGGGCTTCTTCGTCCCCAGCCAGGGCATTCCGACCCCTGGAACCGTGGGGGCGAGCCTGCAGGCCGCTGCGCCGAGTGAGATGAGCCGGCACAGGGGCACAAGCCCTGTCTGACTCCACTTCTGTGAAGTCCCCAGCGGAGCCAGATCCACAGGGACAGGAAGTGGGGGGGCTGGGGGAGGGGGAGCAAGTGCTCAGCGGGGACAGAGTCTCAGTGTGGCAAGATGAGACAGTTCTGGAGATGGTGGTGACAGCTGCGCAACACGTGTGTGTTTGCTGTCCCTTGCGCGAGGCCCTCGACAATAACCAGTGACCCTCAGGGGGGCGTGGGTACAAAGCGGCAGGAAGAACCCCAGAACGTCCATCTGGAGGAGCGCCCCTTCACGCTGGGCCGTTTCTCGGCCGGCACGGGTCCTTTTACAAGGAGCGGAGGCCTGGTGTGCAAGGCCCGCTGGCATGTGTAAGACCCACTGGCGTGTGCAAGTCACGCCTGGGCGCCTTAGCCGGGGACTGGGCTCCCCCGGCACCCCGAAGCGCCAGGCGGGCTCCAGTGGATTAGCCCGGCAGCAAACAGACAGAAAATTGCTCGCGTGTTTGCCCAGGACTCAGCGGGGTGCCGGCGGAGTCTCGGCCGCCCGGGGGACGGAGGGAGCGGGGGTACAACCCTCTGCACGGGCGGGAAGGTGGCCCCGGGACCCTTGATTGCTAAATATTTGCGTCCACGTGCGTTTCCCACCAGGAAACCCATTTCCGCTCATAAGGTCCCCACGCCACGCACAGCTTATGCCTTTTCTGTTTCCTCCGCCAACACCGAGGTTTGCACACGGAAGGGCTGCTGCGGGGGGGCTTGCATCCCGGGTGTGCAGGTGCGGTTCCTCCACAAGGACACCCTCTCCACAAGGCCACGCCCCTGCACCCCGAGCCCTGGGCCCCACCCCGCCGCCCATCAGACACTCAGATGGGATGTCTGACCCCCAGGGAGACACGGGGGTCTTCCAGAGCACCTCTCACCCGCACCTGTGCCTTCGCACCCCTGGGCGCTCCCGGATCTCGACTTCCACAGACGCCTGGGCACGGCCCGTCCGCCCAGCCCCGCGCCCCTGCAGGCTCGCAGGCGCCCCAGGCCCCGCCACGTGCCCGCAGCACTGGCTGTGAACAAGCCTCCATCCTGGAGCTTTCAAGGTCCAGCGGGTCAGGCAGTGGTTCCCCTCGAGAGAGAGACGCCTGAGAGCTGCTACAGGGACTGAGGAAACCCTGCCCTTTTGAACCGGATGGAGGGCCGGGGCGTGGGGTGCGCGTTCGCAGGCCTCGCGGGTTCCCTGCGTGTTCCCTGCACGGATGCTTCCGAGACGCTTTCCTGCTGCTCAGGCGAAGGCCCTTCCCCTTCCTGTCCCACTACCTGAAGCCGCATTTTGTTCCACCCGCTCCGTCCTAGCGGCAGGAATCATGTGCCTTTTTCATAAAACAAAAAAAAAAATCGTTTTGACATATGGATGCCGCGTCTCGCCCAACGAGGTGCTGAGCAGTCGGCTTGGGGTGAGGAATGTGTGTGAGGGGGGCAGTCGTGGCAGGAGGTTCCCTTCTGAATGAACGGAACAAACTGCTCCCGTTCCTATTCGGCTCAATTCTTCCTTCCCAGAATCAGCATGTTCAGCATTTCAGGCTTCGTTTACAATTCACCAGGCGACGTTCCCACACTGATACTGAAGTCGGGATCAGGGCTGGGGAGGGAAACCCGAGCTCACGCTGCCCCCGCGCTGAGGGTGGCTCTCGTTTGTACCGTGCGGGTAAATGTCCCAACACCCCCGTGGTGGGGGAACCCTCTCAAATCAGGGGGGATCACCTTACGGAACCATGAGTCTGCGTGAGATTTGTGCGACTCATTTCCGAGAACCAGGGTGGTCCTGGCGCCTGGTTCCCACCCTAGCCCGCCTCCGTCTGTTTGAAAGGGTCGCTCTAGACCCCCAGGGGGGCTCAGCACCCTTGGCTGGCAAGGAGCCCTGCTGCCCAAGGGCTTTGACCTTGCGGGGGACACGGGGGCCTTCAGGCAGGTGGAGGGGGGCCGTGGCCACTAAAGAGCCCCCGATCGTTCTGCCTGGCGGGCCTGACCCCCTTCTTGGACGCCTGAGGGAACACCTGCCCGCACGGCCTTCACCGACAGGAAAATGTCACTGCCAGGTGACATGGCAGGGCCACCGCTGAGAAACAGCCTCTGTAAAACACTCTGAAAGATCCCAGCTGCCTCGGGCAGAGCCGAGTGGGGCCCCCGCCGCTCTGCTGTCCTTCAAAGCCGGTGAACCCCGCCTCTGCGGCCCTCCCGCCCATAAATGGAAGCGTCCACGGTTGGAGCTCCCCAAAAAGTCACCTGCCCCCTCGGGAGGGGTTCTCCGGGCCATCCCATATCTGCTTCTAGCAAACGCTGGTGTCCCGGGGGCGCTACCCCTGCCCCGGCAGGAGGGAGGGGCTCAGCTATCTCTGGACACTCCCCGGATAAACTGCACCCGCCAACTCCTCGTCTCTGGGGTGATTCCCTTTGTTGCTCAGTTGGCCCCTCGGGCGCCCGGGGTGGAGCCGCCCAGCAGACACCGGGGCGCGCGCCGCGTCTGACTTCACCAACGATGGCACAGGGTCTCCATGCGGAATGAAATGGTCCTTCCCGGCCTGACATTTCTGGGGCCACCACCTCACACGCCCACCCGCGGCGCCAGCGGCAGCCTGGGGGTGCGGATCCTCACACCACGCACGGTCCACCTGCGTCAGAAACGTGACCGGAACCGTGGGCTGAGTCCCGTCTCAGAAAACAATCATTTCTCCCCTCACCCCTGTCTAAGAAAAGATGCCGTGTAAGTCTAACTGCGGAGGCTGGTCTGTGATGGGGGACCCTTCCCCCAACACAGGGACGGGGGCCCAGCTGTCAGCACGCGGGGCTCCGAGGGGCAGGCCGGGATGACGCGGATGGTCGGAAGGACCATCTTTCTGAACCTGCTTCCATGGGAACGTCTGTGGACTTTACACCTTCGGAAAAACCGATTTTCTTCTCTGTTCAGTTGGAGTCTCGCAGCCAGAGACCCGCAGTGAAGGGCAGGAGAGGGGGGTGGGCAGTGCCCGGTGGGGTCCAGCCCGGCGCGGGGCCACCTCTGCCTCCCCCCGGGGACAAGGGCCTTCTTCCTGGAAGAGCAGCGGGTCGGCCTGCGTTGGGCGAGTCCCAGCAGGGGCCCAGCTCCACTCAGGCTCCGGGAGGAAATGTGTTTCCAGGTCCTTCAGTGCGCTGTTGGGTAAGTACGCAAACTAGGCTTGGTGAGCCCAGGGTCCTCGGGTCCACACCGGCTGGGCCCCCTGCCCCGGAGTCGGGGGGCTGGTGTCCCAGCCTGGGGCCAACTGCAGTCACTGCCATTCTGGCCGGTCTCCACCGCAGGGCCGCTCGGGGCCGCGCACCGCGCCACCAGGAGTTAGGATAACGCAGCTCAGCCACCGTCCCGGCCGCCTGAGGCCCCGGCCACCCGCCCACTGGGCACCAGCCACCGGCTGAATGGTTTCTGGGCGCAGAGAGAGGCTTGGGAGGGGGGGGCGGGAAGTTGTCAGGCGGACAGCCCACCCTACACAAGGTGTCTGGTCTTCTCAGATACCCTGCGGTGAGGGGACCCCCGGGTGGCCCCCTATGAAAATAACCTCTGCTGACGACCGGTATTTCATCACCGGTCGGGGACAGGCAGCTAAGGTTTTGTGGGGTGAGGTTGGGGGCACAGGAGAGCAGCAGCCCAGAGCCCTGGGCACCACAGCGAGGTGTTTCATTTAAATGCTGACAATCCCGCAGAGCTGGGGCGGCCCTCCAGGGGTGACACCAGCAGCCAAATGGGGGGTGAAGGGGGCGGAGTGCAGGTAACACCTTCAGCCCTTATTGAAACATCAGGTAGCGTCTTGCAGGGCAGTCCCTGGTCCTGTCTCAGTGGACCGGGAGTCGGTGTCCACGTTCGGTGCCAACCCGCTGAGCTGACCTCCGGCGACCTCAGAGGCTTCAGCCTGGACTCAGGGGTCTGCGGGGAAGCCAGGCCGCAGCCCAGGGAGCTCCAGTCCCCCACCCTCCACATCCGGTGCGCCTGCCCCTGTGAGGGGCTGCGGAGCCCACCCGGGAGGCTCAGTGGCTGCTGGGCAGGCCTGAGGGTCAGCACCGTGGACAGTGCTGGAAGGTGCCCCGCAGGGCCAGGAAGTCAGCGTCTGCGGGAGGCTGGCCTCCCCCGGAAACGCTCGTGCAAGGACGCTTGTGCCTGGAGGAGCAAACCGGCATCTCCGCGGGAGAAGAGCCTCCACGTTATGGATGCATTTCAGGCTCGACACGTGGAGGGAGACGGGGTCTCCCGGGAGTGGCCTCTGGCGCCGGGCGTCCTGACCTTCCCTCGGTGCACGGACCCCTGGCCACCCGCAACCCTGCCGGACACCTTCTGAGGCTGGTTTTCGGTGCGTGAAGCACCATTAAGGAGGAAACCAGTCCGCGGGTAATGCCTGTAATTACGCAGAGGCAGTGGGGCTCTGTGTCTCGAGGGGCTGCCGGTGGGGGCTGTGGTCGGCTTTCTCCACGTCCCGTGTTTGGCCACGGGGCTCTCCGGAGACGCCGTGCAAATGTGGGCTCAGCTGACCACCCTCATCCCGGGGATGCTGGAGGACAAGGCAGGTGACGCTGCAGGATCTAGGATGACAACGGAGCTGTGGGACACCTGCCACCGCTGCAGGGTGACACGGAAGTGCCAGGCTGTCTGCTGATGTCTCGGGACTGCAGGGACCGCTGTGCTCCTGGGTTGAACTGTGTCCCCTCAGAATTCCCATGTTCACGGCTGAACCCCCACTATCTTAGCACGCGGCCTGATTCTGAAATAGGGTCAGGATGGGGTCGTTAGGCTGGGCCCCTAACATGACTGGTGTCCCTGCAGAAAGGGGACACGGGGAGAACGCCAGGGAAACGGAAGCTTCGGGTCAGACGGACACAAGCCCAGGACAGGTGGCCCAGCACAGGGTCCACCCAGCCCGGGGAGGAGCCCACCCTGCGCACACTGAGACCGCAGGTTTCTGGCCCCCAGAGCTGAGAGACGGGACGTTTCTGTCGTGTAAGCCACTGGGAGAGGTGTTGGGTGGCAGCCAGCTCATACGGACATTTGTAAAGAAGGGACAGCAAGAGGCCGGTGAAAATAAGGGATGTTCTTCCCATCTGGTGCGCAGGGCTCCTGAACCCCACCGCACGCCCGGGGGGCCGGGAGTCAGCCAAGCCGCTGTCGCCCACGCTGTCCTGGACCCGGGGAGCCAGGGCTGCCCCGTGCGCGGTCAGGGCAGGCCCACAGCCTGCACCCCAGAAGGCGTCAGCAGAGCCGGACGGCGATTCTGGGGGTCTGCCTTCAGGGGATGGGGGCGAGCAGGTGCAGAGGCCCCGGCCAGGCCCAGCGGGTCACTGGTTTGGGTCTCCGGTCTCCAGAACCAGCCACACGCCTTGCTCAACAGAGCCTGGTGAGCCCATGCTCTTCGGCCAGAGACTTTTTTCGCATTGCCTTTGAATAGAAACTTTGGTCTTACATACGAGGCTTCTCCCTGGAAGTTTCTAGAAGGCGCCGAGGACTAGTAACCTTTTGAAAGCCGTCTGGCGGGGCGGGGACACCTCTGCCCAGGGCCGGCTGTGAGTTGGGACCTTTCCTCTGGGCTTCTTTAGAGATTCGCCCGGGAGGTCCCGAGCGCTGACGTCCGTGGGCGGCGGGGCGCGGTGACTGGCTTCCCCAACGCCACCCGCGCCACGGTCCGCATTTTCACGAGCTGACCTTCACGGCGAGCCGGGCGGGGGGCTCAGTCAGCCTTCTCTGCTTCCCGTGAAAAGCCGGCGCCCAGCAGGCCCCACCCAACCCACCGGAAACTCCTTTTCCACCAACACCCGTCCTCACTTCCTGGGAGGCGGGGGGTGGGGGGCAGCGGTGGGACGGAGGGGGCGCAAGGCGGCATTTGCAGAGGACCCCGCGTCAGGTCGCTGCTCACGGGTGTCCATCAGGATCACGGGCGGCCTCAACGCCTTCCACCAGGACGCAAACTCTCAGACCCGAGCGCAGCCCCTGGAAACCCTCCTGGATCTTACTGGGGAGTTGAAAACGCCTCCCAGGGTCCCTACGTTCCAGGGCGCATGCTTCTGGGGGTGACATGTTCCCTGGTGGGTGTGACGTGCGGAAGACACGCCTGACACCCAGCAGCCCAGGAAGGGAGCCAGAGGGGCCTTTTGTGGCCCCAAAAGGGCCCCTCTGTCCGGCGTGGTCAGGGCAACGCTGAGAGGGGGGCCCGGGGGCGCCACTGAGACTCCTGGACGCTCAGCACAGACTGCGCCGCGCCCACGGCCCCGACACCCTACCTGAGGGCCGGGCTTCGATGATGTAGCCAGTGGTGGGCGCCCGGCCGGCGTGGCCCTCGGCCCACTGCAGCGTCAGCTCGGCGGCGGATTTGGTGACCAGGACATCTCTCGGGGCCCCGGGGGACCCTGTTGGGTAGAACAGAAAAAGGGGGTCGATGTTGGCACTGGTGGGTCCCCAGCCCCCAGCCTGGGGCCTGCCCTGTCTGCGTGTCTGGGCCCCGGGCAGGTGGGCCCCCTTGCTCGGTGACAATGGCCTCTCGGGGCTGATGGGAGGTGAGAAGAGGTGACGTGTGCCCAGCGCTGTGTCCTGCACCCAGCCAGGCTCCCCTGGCCACCTGGTTTCGTCGGTACTTAAACAAAGGCCCGGACAGTTTCAGTGGGAAGCCGCGTGGCTGGAGAAGCTACAATTTTCTCCTGCATCTTATTTCAATCACTCGTTTTCTCTTAATTTTTCCCGAAGACAAGGCAGCGTGTGAGCATCGACAAGCTGTGGGCAGAGGCCGCCCGCAGCCCAGTGAGTCCTGAGGTCGTGCCGCTGGCTCCGGCCGACAGGTCCTGCTGTGCCGGCCGTGCGGACCACTGTCCCCACCTGGGGGACCCGGCAGGCGCCCACTCACCCTCGGCCGGCCCGGCCGTGACGTTGGCTTGCAGCTCGGGCCCGAAGGCGATGGTCCGCGCTTGGACTCGGAAGAAGTAGGTCACGCCCTTCGTGAGGTCCCGCACCTTCAGCCAGCGCCGCGCGTTCCCTCTGACGTCCACGGTCACCACCTTGCTGACCCCTGGGGCGGCGAGAGCAGACAGAGGCCTGTTTGCAGGGCAGCCCGAGCACCCGCTGGCGTGCAGCAAGGAAAGGCGTCTTGGAACCAGGGGGGGCCTTGGTGGTCACAGCCAGTTTCCAGCACAGACAAGCTGCACCCGGGACAAGAGTCAGTGCGTCGCTCAGGAGACCTGCCCCCGCTGTCCACCATCAGGCCACCCACGCCCACCACACCCACCGGCTCGGCGCCTCCCCAGCCCCCGTCCTGGGCGCCTGACCACAGATGGCCTCCCATTTGCTCCGACCCACCGGCCCTGCAGGTCTGCAACCGACCTTCCTGTCCACCGTTTTCCTGTGGAAACTTGTATAAAACCCCGACCCAGCCAGAGCACAGCTGACGGCCGTGCGCGGCCTCTAGAAGGAGCTGCTCTGCCCGGGGCAGGGACCCTCGCCTTCCTCACTCAGGGCGACCCTCCCCCTGGCAGGACCGGGTCCTGTTGGGTGTAAGTTCTTCCCCGACTTTGTTTTGTTGAAATGCCTGCCTTCGCCCAGAGCAGACGCCAGCCCACGTCGGGGTTTGTGAATTCCGTCCCGCAAGGAGACAGCCCTGGGCCGGCCTCTCGCGCCTCCATTATGTCAGAGTCTTATTTATTTAGTCAATTTTCAAACCAGGCCCTGCACTACGAAAGCCTCGGGGTGCAATTGCATAAAGTGCTCCAGTTGAAAACGTTCTAGAAACCATAAAAATACCTCTGCCGTGAAACCCGATTCCCGAGAACACGCACAGCTCAGGGTTCCATGCCGCTGGGGGCTCCCGTGCGGCCGGCCGGGCTGGGGTGGGCGCTGCCCATCTCAGTGCAGGGGGAGCCCGGCTGTCTTCCTGAGCACGGGCCCTGTCCCCTGGGCCACCCCCCTTCCCTGGGCAGGGGTGGGGGTGGCGAGGGCCGCCCGGGGCCCAAGGGCGTGTCTGCGCTGCCCAGCGGGTTAGGAGTTCTGAGCCGCCCTGCTGAGCTCACCGCCATCTTTACCCCTCACGTGCACACGTGTGCAGCCCGTACACGTTGTAGTGGAGGATGTTTACAAGGCACCAGCCCTCCTACAGAGACGAAGATGATTCTGGCCCCAAGCGAAGCTGCCTGAGGTTTTCAGGACACGTGGACGGACTGAGAATGTTCGGCCCCAGCTTCCGGGGTCCAGGAGGCCTCGGCGGGGGTGTGGGCAGGTCCTCCCAGAGCCCCGCTCTGAGGCCGGTAGCCTGCGTGACCCCTGGACAGTGTCCCAGGGGGAGACACGCAGCCGAGTGGCTTCTCCAGGTGAGAAGAGCACCCCAGGGCCGTGGGTCCCCCCCCGTGGGGCCGGCGCCGCATGGGATGGACCAGCCGCCGCTCCCCCTCCGCTGGTTTCACGACATGACACGGGCCAGAAAGGCTCAGCCAGGCCGAGAGACCCCGTTTGCCATTTACACGCCTGGCCCATGCATCCCCGCTACAGACCCGGAGGTCCGCGCGCTGGGGGGCCCCCGCCCGGAGCCCGTGCCGGCCTTACCTTGCACAGGAGCCAAGGGCTCGTACACCACGCGGTAGCCCTGCAGAACGCCGTTGGCGGCGGCCGGCTCGCCCCAGGAGACGTTGAGGGTGGTGGAGGTGATCTCCGAGAACGCCAGGAAGCTGGGGCTCCCGGGAGCTGGGGACACACACAGGGACTCGCACCGTCTTTGGCTCGGCCACCTGCCCACGCAGCTCTGCCTCCGTGGGGAGCGCACGCCGTGAGGAGCCATTTCCCGCTCAGTGAACATCTAAGTGCCGCCCGGGGAAAGGATAGTGACGGTCTCCCAGCTTCCAGGGATCGATGCGAAGCCAGGACCTCCAGAGCGCGGGGCGCAGCACACCCGGGCCCGGGAGGCACGGCCCAGGGCGTGAGCGTGAGGAGCAGCAGACACGGGGAGCGAAACGCAGACGGAGCATTTCCCGGCTGGGCGTTTGGAGGGCCCGTGATTGCCCGAGGCCCTGCCCACCTCACCCTACCCTGCAGGGGCCTGCTGGTCTCAGGGTGCCCTTTCCGGGCCCTCTGCCGCCTTGGAGGGTGGAGCCAAGGCGCTGCCCTGCGCTGGGGGCCTGACCGCCGATGCTGAAGGCCAGGTGTGCCGCCAGGAGGACCTGCCCTGCCCGGGCTCTGAGCGAACACCGGGGAGGGTGCCGGTGCCCAGAGCTGCCCCCTCAATGGTCTGGTGGGGACCGAATCCTCCGGCCCCCTCAGTGCTCAGGACCCTTCCGCCCTCCCTTCTGTCGTGGGGCCCTTTGGCCCTATGACCTGCCAGGCCCGTCAGGCCCAGGGGAGACCCCACCCATGTCTTTCCAGCTCAAGTGTCCACCTGTGGCAGAGGGAAGAGCTGTGGGGGCCCACGGTGGTTGTCCTACCGGCCTGATGGGTGCGCCCCGGCCTGGGGTCACTTCGGGGCCCGTCTCCAGCGGCGTTGAAGGCGGAAATGCTGACCAGGTACCGGGTGTGGCTGGTCAGGTTTTTCAGCTTCACCAGGGTCTCCGGCAGGAACAGCGCCTTCGTCTTCTCGGTGTCGTTCTGGCTGTCTGCCTCCCAGTAGTAAATCTGTTGGAAAAAGCGAGGAGCTGGAGGGGGCGGCGGGATGGGGTGCCTCCGTCTCCAGCCGCCAGGAGGGCGGAGCCTGCGGTGGGACCTTGTCCTGCAGACCGGGGGCCGCGAGGGCAGTGCTGGGTGGATGGGGCTCCCAGGTCACTTCCACAGTGTTGGAGCTGCTGACGAGGCCTCCCGAGTCCCCCCGGGAGCCTGAGTGCTATTTGGGGAAACCCGGTGCTGCTCAGGACGGGCTCAGAGCACCTTCGTGACACTGTCCTGCAGTGACCTGTGTCCCTTCCCTCTTTCAGAGCCAGCGAGGCTGGTTTCTTTATGTCTCTGCCCCTCCCCCAGGTTCCGGAGAGAAGGGGGAGCAATCACGTCTTCCCGCTGCAGCCCGTGGACAGACCCCCAGCATCCACCCCGAGCTCCCTGGTTCCCTCGAGGCTGCATGGAAACCCTCAGTCCGGGTGGCCCCCACTGCACATGAAAGCAAGAGGAACTATGGGGGGGTGGAAGGACCAGGCTGGGCTCAGCGCTGTTGGGGTGCCCCATGCTTCCCTGGATTTCACCCTCTCATTGCATTTTCACGGGCCAGCGGGTGAGCTTGGCATCCAGGTTGAAGGTTTGCAGAGCTGGTCGGAGCCGCTGCCCTAGGCGGTTGGCCAAGAACCCCCAGGTCAGCACGATCCCTGCGTCCATCTGGCTCTGTGGTCCTGGACACGGCACCCAGGTCGGCTCTCCTGCCCCATGCTGGGCGGCCCGGCTGGGGAGCGCCGCTCACGCCCCCTGAGACTCGGTCCGGCCCTGAGCCGACCGGGGGTGGCCCCTGCTGGAACAGCCTTCCTCAAGAGATCAATGTCCCAGTTCGATGTCTTCATCATTAAGGAAATGAGGAAACATCTTCTGGACGTACACCAATGGCGCCTTGATGCCAAGCTCACGGGAACCCCTGTCACCGCGTTAATCACTGCAACAGCCCTGCCGCGTTCTCGTAAAACACCCACAAAAATCATTCTTGAATAGACACGTAATTGGTTCAATAGTCCCTGGGGTGGGCGAGCCCGTGCGGCCTGATGACGGATCAGCCCAGCAAGGAAGTCGGTCCTGGGGGCGACGGGGTGCGCAGGGACCGGCCCGCTGTTCCCTCCAGCCCGGGGCTGGGTGCTCTGCAGAGGTGGGTGGGCCCCCTCGGGAGGCTTCCTGCCCCGGACGACCCAACTTTGCACGTAGTCATCACCCCCAACGCCCCTGGGTCCTGCCTGCGGCCTTTCTTCTGTCCCATGGAATCCAGCCAATGTGGAATCGTAACGTTTCAGTGTGTGGCTCTCACAGTGAGGTTCCTGGGAACCACGCCCTGGGGGAACTTGTTGGGGTCGTAAATTCTTGGGCCCCACCTGGGCCTGCTCAATCAGGAGATTCACGCACCGTCCAACACAGACCCGGGCAGAGCTGGGATGGGCCCTGTCCCCGGCTTTATCTCCAGCAGAGACCCTGGAGGCCCCCAGAGTGGGGGCCGGAGGGGCCGGGCTCCTGCAGACGTGGAAGGAGAGGCCCTGGGCACACACTGGCCACGGGCAGGGCTGGGCTAAGCCCACTCCTGGCGCTCAGTGCGGCCCACAGCTCTGCAGGATGGGGTAGCAGGGAACGGCAGTGAGGGGGCAGGATGCCACCTGGGGATCTGGGCCCCCCATCGCGGCTACGTGACCGGACGGGAGCCTTGCCTTGTAGCCCTGGACGTTCCCATTCTGGCTCTCCGGTGGCGGCGGGTCCCACGCGACCTCCAGCTGGGTGGCGGTGAGCGGGTTCACCCGCACGTTCTGCGGGGCCATGGCAGGGGCTGCGGAGAGACGGGGACAGGATGGCCCCTGAGACGCCGCTGGGGGTGGCGCTGCAGGGGGTGGGGCTGCAGGGGGTGGGGCTGCAGGGGCGAACCCTGCCGGAGTCAACGTTCTAAACGCGCTGCGGAAAACCCGGCCAGTTACAGAGAAAACGGGGGATGCGGAGTCCGCGTGACCCATGACGGGGCACCAAGTCCGGCTCCCTCGGGAGCTGAGGCCTGGGCCGGGGAGGCGGGAGCGGGGACAGTGGGGGTGTCTGCGCGAGTCCCCGGCCCAGAAGTCGGGTGCCGGGCCGGGCTGTGCAGAAGCAGGGCTGCCACTCCAGGAGGACCCGTCTGTCCCCTGGTCTCCCCTCCCCAGCACCGCGTGAAGCCTGTGCTGAAGCTGCGCCGTCCTGGGGGTACAGCAGCCCCGTGCAGCCACAGCCGGGGGGCCCGGATGCTGCCTTCAGCCTTGAGCCCGGTTTTAGGCCCAAGTGGAAACCACACCACCGTCCCTACCGAGGGCGCTGGCCCAGCGCGGAGGGTCCCGGGAGGCCTTCCCCTAGAGGATGACCTTGGCGAGCTCCCGGCCCCCCATGTGGAATAAAATAGTAATTAACACCCACTCAGCCCGAGACCAACATTTGTTTTGCTCTAACTGCGAGGCCCCCACGGGCCGCCGCCCACCCCGCCGCTAATGGAAATGTTAATAACCCACACCAGGTTGTTGTGACAGATGCCTCAACCTCATTATCAGAAATTCTTATTTACCGCTCCATTAAACAACAGAATCGCACACGAAAACAATTCAATCAAAACTAACTGGAGGAATTTTAACAGCCACATTAATAACCCAAAACATAAATAAAGTTAATGTCTTCTGCATGTTTGCCGTCGGCAACTCGATCGCAAAATTACCGCCGTGCAATTAAAACGCGGAAGAGGGAATCGGGCCGGCCATCGCCCTGGTCGCCGGCGAGAACCGGTCCAGCGGGGCCTCCCCAGTTTCCTGTTCCCAGGCACCCCCAAGCCAGCCCGGGGGGCCCCGAGGGAGGAGAAATGAGCTTTACCAGCGGCCATGCTGCAGGAGGCCCGGGGGTCAGGGCCACCTGACTCCGCACTGCGGGCCGACCTGGGACCGAGGCCCCTGGCCCCGTCCTGGGTGGTGGAGCCTCAGGTACTGCTGCCCCCGGCCTGACAGACCCACCTGCTTCATGCAGCACAAGCGTCTGTGCCACGGAAACCGACAGGTAGCAGACTTCGGGTGACAGTGACACAAGCAGGGGACAGGACGGCCAGTGAATGCACAGCACCGAGTGCTGGGTTGAGGCCAGGTGTCCGGGCTGGGCCGGGGTCGGGGGGCTGCCGGGCCTGACCTCGCCTGACTCCAGCACCGCTGGCCAGACACCCGACGGGCGAGGATGCTGCCCTCTGCCCCCCGCCTGGCACGGCGTCAGGACACCAGGGGCGGATCCGAATGTTTTCAGAACACGCTCGCGATTGTTTTCAACAGGTGGGTCAGCCCAGCGGGGCCTGGCATCTGCTGATACAGCCTGAAGGTGGACCCCCAGGTGAGGGGGTGACACGGGGGCCGCCCCTCACCCCAGGTGTCTCACATCGCAGCTGACGATGCCGTCACGGCTGTCACCCACAGTCCGTGGCAGACACATGCCGCCTTGCTGGGGGCCACCACACTGCCACCACGCAAGGCCTGCTCCGTCAGTGACAGAGAAACCCCGGGCTCTGCCCACTCCAGGGGCTTTCCACAGCCTTCAGGCACCTGGCCGGATGCTCAGGGAGGCCCCGAGAAGCAGGGTGCCTGGGCTGGATGCTTGTGGGCAGCGCCCTGTCCACCTGCTGGCCCCTGGGGGCTTGCTGCCCGCATGGCCCTGACACCAGCCGCGGCTGGCGAGTGGGGGGCGCTGTTGGAGGAGCCCCTGCCTCCACGTCCCGTCAGCTCCCACGAGCTCGGTGCCTCAGGGGCCCCCCCAGGGCCTGGTGGCGGGGACGCGGCCCTGGCCCGATGCCAGGACACAAACCCACGACTCTCCAAGAATCTGCCAAGGGCTTGGAAGGGATTCTGCGGCCCATGGATCCCTTCCAGACAAAGCATTAGGCACCAGGATGTCCTCCAGCCCCTCCTGCTGATGGAAAGGAGGTTGCTAATAACGCGATTTATCCACCAGCGCTTCCTGCTCCGCCTGCCAGGGGGCGGAGGTCCAGATGAGGGCAGCAAGCAAGTGGGCACACGGGCCAGCAGGGACACGCGTCCCCAGGGAGGCCAGAGGGAGGCTGGAGCAGGGCCAGCCTGGGTGGCTTTTCTATCCCGCAGACAACGGGGAGCCCATGAGGCACGGAGACGAAGGGAGAGGATGCCGTGTGGGTGCTGGAAGGGCCCCTCGGCAGGACGGGGCCACACTGGGCGCAGGCTGGTTCCCGCTCACCGGGACATCTCATGGTACATCCGCCCTGCAGAAGGGAGGCTTCTTGACCCACCGGGGGGCACGTCTCCTCTAAGGGGAGAAAACAGGGCCCCCAGGCTTTCTGGGGCCCGAGAGGGGCCATCAGCAGGACACAGGCGACGAGGGTGCCCGTCCTCCCTGCAGGTGTGCGGGTCCCCCACACCTGGACCCCGTCGGGGGTCCCGTCATCAGGACATTGAAGCTAAGCCTGTGGCCCGCAGGCCTCCAGCCCTGCAGCAGCCCCACGGCCCACGAGGGACACGAGGGACACACCGTGTGCTGTGGCCCGGCTGGGGGACTTACCGGCCTCCCCCACAAACACCTCCACGGGCGCGGAGGCCGGGCTCTCTCCGATGATGTTGTAGGCAGTCAGGATCACCTCGTAGCGCCGGTACTTCTTCAGGTCTGCAAGGCGGACGGGGCGGGTCAGCTGGCCCGGGCTGCGCCCCTCTGGAAGGCCCGTCTCTGCCCCTCACGGCGGGACCAGTGCCCCCGGGAGCCCTGGGGGACAGCCCCCCTTGCTGCCGCAGGAGCGGGAAGGGGAGGGTCCGCACGCCCAGAGCCGCCGCTGCGCCGTGGTGGCGGGACTCACGCGTTAACTCGTAGGCGGTCACTGCGGAGCTGCTGTCCACGGTCCGGAAGCTGCTGTGGGCTGTGACGCGGGCAGAGCAGGGCAGTTAGTGTGCAGGACGAGTGGCAGGAACGGGACGCGCTGGCCCTCGGCTGCTGGGTGACGGTGGACCAGGGGCCCTGGCGCTGCAGCGGGTCCTTCACTGTCCCTGCTTTGATTCGCTGAGAGGCCAGGGAGACGCTCCCCGTGGTGGGGCCCTCAGCGGGGGCCTGGCTGCCCCCCTCCCTTAGGACACCGTGGTGGGACCCCCACACCAGGGCCTGTGGCCGCAGGGGCCCGCCGTGCTCCTGGCCAGCTGGCCCTGGGCCTTCAGCCCCTCCCTACCACCTAATTCCATGCGGCCAGGGGCTCCCCATCCTCCGTGAAGCCCCCTCCCCTGACCTCCCTGGGTTGAGGCCTCGGAGCCCAGAGTCCTCTGTTGGCTGCACCCGGCTGGGTGCCCAGGCCATGGGGGGCGGGGCGGGGCCGGGTGGGGTGGGCTCACCCGGGAGCTCAGTCCGCAGGGCTGAGGGCGTCCGGTGCATCTTGGGGTCCACGGCGGAGGTCGCCTCGTATTCCAGCTCCCGGTAGTAGATCTTGTAACCGCGGAGGAGGCCGTTCAGGCTCTCGTCCCGCGGGGGCTGCAAAGACATGGACGCAGTCGCCAGGTCTCCCCAGCCGCCCGGTGCTCACCGGCTCCCAGGGGCTCACACCCCGCCTCGGCCCCAGCCCTGGGGTCTCCAGCCAGAGGACCCAGGCCGCTGCCTTAGGCAGAAGTGTTCTGTTTAGGAGAAGTTCCGAGAGCCCCGTGCAGGTCCCCAGGGGTCCCCGTCCCTGCCCACAGCAGCCGCTTGGCTGGCAAGCTGCTCCCTGGAGGGAGACTTGGCTGAGGGCGGCACGCCTGGCCCCATTAGAGGTGATTCTGTGGAAAGGAGACCCCGGAGGCGACGGGCCCTTACCTGCCACTGGACCAGGACGGAGGAGGTGGTGCGGGGTGTCACTGACACACACGTTGGAGGCTCCCCAGGAACTGAGATCCAAGGCCAAAGAACCAGGATTGGAGGGTCTGTGGGTACCTGCCCCCCAGCTGGGGAAGCTGATGAGCCGCTCCCCACCCCCTCTTCCCTGTGGGGGCCCTTCACCCCTCTGCGCAGCTGGTGCAGGAGAGCAAGGGCCCCGTCCTGCGGCGTGACCGCATCCCCACGAGGCTCCTGAGGGGCCGGCCCGTCTCCACGGGGGCCACATTCACCAGCTGGAGAGCCTTCCAGAGCCCCGGGCCCCCCCGGAATGGGGGCCGTCCCCCCCTCTTCCCTGTGGCAAGATGCCATCTACCGCCGCTGAAAAGCTTCAAGGGTCCCCTGGGCCTGGTCGCTGGCCCCTAAGGTCATCGAGGCCTCGCACCAGAGAAGCTAAACCCCATGTTCAAGAAGAGGGGTGAGGATGGGAGGGCCCATTTTAGACGGGTCCCCGGGGTGCTCTATGGAAGAGGCGGTGCTCCCAGGCGGGCGGTTGGGGGTTATTCCAAAGTGCTGAGGGCGTCGGGGTCAGTGGGGCGACCTGGGCCTCCCTGTCCCAGTCTGCCTGCGAGTGGCCGTGTGTCCCCCACCCCCCGGCTCAGCTCAGCAGCGCCGCAGCTCAGGGTCCCCACAGGCCCGGCCGGCACCCCCACGCGGAGCCCCGAAGCTGAAAGCCGCCTAGAGCTTTGCAGGGGCCTCGCCTCCCCCCCTTAACGGCTCCTGGGCACCGGCCAACCCGGGAAGGCCGCTGAATGAGACACCCAGGGACACCTCTCGCAGCCCCTCTCTCCGGTGACATTCATTTTTAATGAGCCTGTAAATTATTCAGCTTCTGGGACGCGAATGGGTCACGGGGGCCTGGAAGCCAATCGAAGACACTTCCTTCCACTTGGAAGCCCTTCACGTCCCCCCCGCGCACGGGCTGCCCAGGGGCGCTCCGCGTGGCTCTCACTCATGGCGTCCCCGCCCGGTCCCTCGAGGGACCCCTTCCTGGCTCAACATGCAAGGGGGGCTCTCCCTGCAGCTCCAGGGCAGCAGCCGGGAAGTGGCCCTGCCCGTCTGTCCCCTGCCTGCGCCCGCTCACTCACCGTCCTGCAGTGTGGTCACCGCCTCCGTCTCTGCGCTGAAGTCGCTGTCCCCTATGTCATTGGTGGCCTTCAGACGCAGCTTATAGGAGGTGAAGGGCCTTAGCCTGCGTGGGACGCGGAAGAGACCAGTGACCACCTGGGGTTGGCCTCCAGGACGGTCTGGGAGAAGCCCCTCAGCCCGGCGCTGCCTTGCTGGCTCGTGTGGGGAGAGAGGCCCCCCCAGAGCAGAGGGGAGTGCGGCGCCCCCGGCCTAGACTCCTGGGGAGGGCCCGGCAGCTCCTGTCCCGCCACTGGACGCTCCAGCCCACGCTCCCCACTCACTTTCCCTTCCTGCACCTGGCCAGCCCCAGGGCCTTCCTAGAAGGACAGACCTGGAGGAGAGGCCTGGGCAGTTGGGCCCAGGCCCCCAAAACCCTGAGCCCCTGGTCCCAGGGGCGTGGACCAGAAGAAGAGACAGAAGCTCTCAGTGAGGGCCAGCTGGGACCACCCTGGCTCCCTCCTCCGGGGGCAGGAGCTGGCTGCAGGAGGCCCCCCCAAAGGGCCGGGCTCCAGATCTGGGGGCGGGTCCTCTGGGGGCTCCTGGTACCTTTCGACCGCACAGGCCGTGGCCTCGTGGCTGACGGACGCGGAGTAGGTCTGCCACTGTCCGGCTGGCAGCTCCCGCACCTGCACGGTGAAGTAGCGGATGGGGGAGGCCCCGTCGCTGCCCGGGACCCACTGGAGCCGGAGGCTGCGCGCCGTCACGTCTGCCTGGGGCACCAGGAGCTCCCGGGGGGGTGCCGGCCGCTCTGAAACCACAGGGGGACAGGCCAGGGACACGTGAGAGGCCGCTCCCCCGGGAAAGGCCACCCCTGAACCTGCCTGTGGGGCCCTGATGACGCCCACAGACGCGCCGCACAATCCGAAGGTGACCCCTGGCTCCGCCGGGGCGCAGCGTTTTCTTACAGCCACTCTGGGCCACGAGCCCCCCGTAGGCCCGTAGGTGGGGGTGCAGGGGCGCAGCACGCGGGTCCTTTGCTTGCCCCATCTCTCCTCACCCCGTGGAGTCCGAAGGGGAAACTCCGCGGGGAGAAACAACTGTTTAATTGGTCATCATGAAGGTTATTGATTCTGATTAGGATGTGCAGGACGTAATGATGCCGCAATTGATTGCTGTGGAGATGGGCTGGAGGGCTCCCCGATGGAGCGGAGTCAGCATCCCTTCCTCCGCCCACGGGGCCACGCGGCCTCTCCCCCCAGGGGGTCTCCGTGCCCGGACGTGCCGCCACGAACAAGGGGTCTCAGGCTCCCCCAGGACAGGCGAGGCCCTGGTGAGAGCTCCTAGGTCTGTGCACCGAGACCAGGTGGGGTGGGGAGGGGAGGGGTGCAGGGTGCGGGGTGCAGGGTGCAGGGTGCAGGGTGCAGGGTGCAGGGCTGGGCCCCCGGCCCCCCCCCTCCCACCCCCCCCCCATCAGCAGCAGCACAGCTGTGGAGCAGGTGCCTCCTAAAGGTGTTTGTCTTAGTGCTTCTCGTGGGATGTGACTTCAGTCACATCAAACCTGTCTCTGCCTCTATTTAGAAGGTGCAGTGTCCCCGAGGGGCGGGGTGGACTCTGAGGGGAAGGCTGCAGTCCTGGCTGGTGCGCTGGGCCCTCTGGGAGAGAACCAGGCCCGGCTGCCTCCAGGACCCTGGGTGCACTGGCGCTGGGGACCCGCCAGGGCTCGGGGCCCCAGGAGGACCCCCCCGAGGGTGGGCTGAGGGCACCACGCCCTGGCTTGCTTGCTCTCTCATGAGCAGACACACGCTAAGGAGGGGCAGTGTGAACACCCAAGAGCATGAGGAGCCCGCACGCTTGCTGGGGGTCAGACGGGGCCTCCTCCTCTGTGGGCTCCCCATGGCGGGTTGGGGGGCTCAGGCATGTCTGAGACGCCAAGCTCCACCCACCCCCACGTTACAGCAGAGTCGCGGCCCCCAGGGGCTGGGGCAGAGCTGCCCACGGGGACGCCCTTCTACGCAAGGCCGCTCGGTGGACACGGGCCCTGAGCCTGGAGACCAGCAGCTCAGCCTCGCGCACAACGGCCCTGGGCGTCCTGGGCCGCGTGCTGGACTGGAAACCAGGCTGGTCAGGCCTGTCCGAGAGCCCAGGTGTGCGGACGTGGGGGGCTGAGCTCTCCCCCCAGGCCTGCAGAGCCTTGTGCCCCCGCACCCACAGCCCCCCACCCCTGCAGCCACGCCCCGGCCCTGCAGCTCCGGCTCACCTCTCTTCTCCGTGGTGATGACGGTGGCCTCCAGGGGCTCCCCCCAGCCCTGCCTCGTCTTGGCCGACAGCCGGAAGATGTACGCCGACTCCGGGGCCAGCTCGGTGGCTGTGAACTGCCGGACGGTGGCGCCGACCTCCACCGTGGTGAACGTGTTGGGGCTGCTGCTGGCCAGGCGGTAGGCGATCTGGTACCCTGCGGCGGCACGGGCGTCAGCCGCCAGGCTCCCAGAGGGGCCTGTCCCGCCGGGGCCCAGTCACGGCTGGGGCGGAAACCCAGGGCCCTGTCCCCCCACGGTTTCCTCCCCTGGGGGTCACACCCGCTGTTCGAGGCAGGGCGGGGTGGGGTGGGGGGGCCAGAGAGCTCGACCCCCACGGCGCTGGTTTCCCTCTCCTGCTTCACGGAACGAGACGTGCCAGCAGCCACCCTCCCGCAGCCCTCGGCTTGCTGAGCAGGTCCCGCAGGGGCGGTGGGTGCTTCTGACGGGCGAGCGGGTGCTCGCGGCTTCCTCCTTCCCACGCCGCCCCTCCTGCGACCCCGCCCCCCTGCCCTGGCCAAGGCAGTGCCTCCTGCTGGAAAGTTCCGTGCACGGAGCCCTCCCATCGCAAGGCCCGCAGCACCAGACAGCCCTCACCGCGGTCAGCCTTCCCCCCTCTCCACTCCCCGTCTGCCCGCGGACCCCCAACTCCCCGCAGGGCTCCGCTTCCGCTCCCCATCTGTCTCCACGGCCCCCAGCAAGCCCCTCCCCAGGGCTGGAGCTCACAGCCCACCTTCCGCAGCCTCCCCAGCAGGGAAGCAGGAGGGAGCGTGTGAGTCAGTTCAGGAGGCCAGCAGCTCTGAACACCAGGGTCTGCAGTGGACCAGCCCCATCAACAACCAAGTCCCCTCCTGGTCCCCCTGGTCCCCCCTGGCCCCCCTGGCCCCGCCGCACCTGAGACAGAACCAGCCCGCGGGCCCGGCCCATGCAGCGCGTCCCTGCGGACCCAGAGCCCCGCCGGCCAACAGCGCTAGTGACCCCAGCCAGTGAACGGGCTCTGCGGGACCCGGCCAGCGGGGCTGACCGCCCCCCACCCTGGCCCCTGCGAGCAGGGTCTCGGTCAGTCCACACAGCCTGTCCACTCCGGCCCTCCTTGGCCCGTCTTCCTTCCTGAGTGACCCTTTGGCTCAGGGTGATGGAGCTGCCTGGCACCCTCCCAGCGCCGCTCCGTCATCTGTCCGGCGGCCAGGAGGCCGGGAGGCCGGGGCGTGGACTGGCCGCACGTTCAGCCCCCGACTGCTGCGGGTCACTGCGGTCACACAGACGGGACTGCACCATGACGGCCACTGGCTGACCCTGAACTCCAACCCCCGAATGGCCCTGCGCCTGCTGCTCTATGTCCAACAGGTGCTCTCTTCTCCCTGCTGGGGTGGCCCTGCCCCCAGATTCTGGATGTGGCCCAGCTGGTCGCGGGACTCTGGCCTGGGTGTCCTGCCGGATGCCTGTGCCTTCCCACTCACGGACCATGGCCGTCTCTGACCTCAGCAGGCCGTAGGCGGTGAAGCTCAGAGAGGGCAGGGAGTCTGCCTGAGGCCACACAGCATGTAATGGGCAGAGCCGGGACTAGAGCCGGTGATGGGCGACCCGGCACATTTGGTGCGATCACAACCACAGAGGCATGATGGGACTGCAAGTGACAGGCAGGGTGCTGGGCAGCCCCCTGGGTGACCGGATATTTAGCCGGCTCCCAGAAATAGCTGCAGCCGAGGTACCATGTGCGGTGCAGGGCCCTCATGAGGGGCTGTCCGTGCCGCAGCTGGTTCCCCTCAGTCAGTGAGCTGTCTCAGCTGGACAGGGTCAGAGCCACGCACGTCACAGAGGCCCTTTGGCTGCTCACTGGGACTCTGGCACCAAGGTCCCCAGTCAGAAACGCTGCCCTCAGTGCAAAGGACTCATATCTCACAGCTGCCGGAGCTCCGTCAGCTCTGCCCTTCCACCCGCCCCTCAGCCCGCGCCGCCTCCCCAGGCCACACGCCGGATCCTGGCTGCAAACGCACCAGGTGATGAGCGGCTTCCTGTCTGGGGCCCCAGGGCCGAAGCCCCTCCTTCCCCGTGGCTCTCCCAGCCCTCGTGGTGGACCAGCTCCCCCTCTCCGCCCGCCCACCCTTCAAATGCTGACCCGGAGCTTCCTACTGACCCTGCAATGCACTACTTCTGCCACCTGCCTGTGACCGTCACCTTCTAGCTGCCGCCACCGTTCGTCAGGGCTGCGCTCTCAGTGCCGCAGGGTCTCCGCTGTCTTAACCCCCCGCCGCATCCTGGCCCTGAACGCTCTCGGAGTCCCTGGGGCCTTTTTCTCCGGAAGACCCAGCCGCCACCAGCCTTCCATCCACCAAGACCCCTCGCCCCAGGTGCTGCTGGCAGGGACTTCCTCTGCCTCTGCTGTCACCCGTCACCCTCTACTTCAGCTCTCGCCCCTGCCAGCACGTGGGAGTCTCAGGATGGCGCAGCCTCTCCGCCCCTGCGCACACGCGACGCCTGGCCCTCCGAGGCCCCTAATTTGTCACCGAGAAAGGGCAGCTAGACAAAGGGACCAAGCATTTTTTAAAATAAAAGTTTCTGCCCTTTAGGGAAGCAGGAGAAACAAAGGTTTTTTGTCAATGCTATCGGAGTGGCTATTCAGAATGGAAAATGGAAAGTCAACGGCATCCCGGGGACCCAGATGCACACAGGTGGCTCTTGGCTTCTTCCATGGACGTGGCCCCGGCCCCCCAGGTGTGCATCCCCGGGGCCAACCAGTGGCCGCTGTCCAGGGACGTCAGAGCCGCCTGGGGGTGTCGCAGCTGGAGGGAAGGCCGGTTACAGATGGAAACTCTGGGCTGAGACACTGTACGTTTCAACCTGTCAAGAAGCCTGCAGCTCCCAGCACAGCGGGGTCCACCACCTCTCCAGGGGCTGCTGCCGGGGCGGCCTTCTCATCCAACGGAACCAGCCAGGCCGGTCCAACTTGTCCCCGAGACCCCCGGGGGCCCGCTTACCCAGAATGACGCCGTTGGGCTTCTCCGGCGGCTGCCACACTATCCGCACGGCCGTGAGCCGCACTTCGGGGAACACCAGCCTCACGGGGGGCCCTGGGGCTGCGGGGGAGAGAGGCCGCGTGAGCCAGGTGCCCCCCCAGGCGGGCAGGGCTGGGACAAGGTTGCGGGTGATGCTGGTTCACGGACGCGCAAAGGATGGTCCGGCGGCAGCAGGACCACCGGGCACAGGTCGGGAGGGGGTTTTCAGCTGCACTGGCACGGACGCCCCCGGGCGCGGTGGTCCCGGGTGTACGGCCCTGCCTGCCAGAGCCGCGCGCAGGTTCATAATCAGGCCGTAAAAATTCACTCCCGGCTGAAGTTGGACATGCAAAGGCTCAGGGGCCGAAAAACAATTTTGTGTTCCTCAAGCCGCCCCCACCCCCCTCCAAAATGAAAAAACGAGTGGTTTTTTGGGACGTGAAGTTTAAAAAGGCAGACGCACCGTCATCCTTGGTCCGCTCCAGCAGGAGGGGCGCGCTGGCGACCCCGTTCCCGATGCGCGTGAACGCCAGCACCTGCAGCTCGTACAGCGTGAACTTGCGCAGACCCGCCAGGAGCGCCGACTGCGTGTGGTTCCCGCGCACCACGTGGCTGCTGGGCTCGGGGTCCAGGTCCTTGGCCCGGAACAGGATCTAGAGCATCAACACCCGAGCGGCAGGCGTGAGGACACAGGTGCAGGAGGGGCCCGGGAGGCCCTGGGGGCTGCAGCCGTGGCTGGACGACTCTGCCCAGCCGCCCTCCGCAAGGTTGGAGCAGCAAAGGCGGCCGCGCTGGCCACGGCGACAGAAACAGGGCTGAACGGGCAGCCTGGTTCCCGCCAGGCCCAGTTTTCCCCCTGCACCTGGGCTCAGACCAGGGTGCTTCCCTGCGGCCCAGGCAGGCGGTTCCACCTTAACCACAGACCCTCCCCATGGACCCCCGTGTCTGGTGGGGCCAGGACGGCCCAGGGGCGGGGCAGCACCCGGTGGGGGGGATCAGGGGTCAGGGATCGGAGCCATGGCAGCTCGGAGCAGCCTTGCTTGAACCTATGCTGCAGTGCCGAAGAAACACGGGGCCCTGAGGCCCTGGGGCAGGGGCAGGGCGGAGCCAAGAGCAGGTCGCAGGGCCTGGCGGGGCGCATGCCGCACCGGACCCAGAATGGCCCCCAGAGATGCTGGGAGGTGTTGGCCAGGATGCGGAGGCCGCTGCCCAGGACCTGCCGACGGGACACAGGCGCAGACACACCTGCAGGTGTCTCATCGGTTCACTGGGCGGCACTTTCAAACGACCCACTTTGTCCTCACACCGGCCCTGCCCGTGCCAGCCCCGTACACACGGCGGGAAACAGAGGGGCTGCGGTCACACCGCGTGGAAGCACCTACACGCTTACGGAACACGTACCTTGTAGCCCAGTATGAGCCCGTTCTGGTCCTGCTCGGGGACGGACGCCCACGTCAGCAAAATCTGCGTGGAGCTGACGGCCACGGCGGACACATTCTCGGGGGCGGCTGAAGGGACTGCGAAGAGGGAGACACAGATGGGCCAACCGAGTCAAAAGGCTTCTGCAAACGAAGGCCCACGCTTTGCCCAGATACCGACGCGCCCTTGACAGCAGGGCTGGGAGCCGTTCCGTGGGGATCAGGCGGCCTCCCGGGCTAGAACAGAAGGGTCAACCTCGCCAACGTTAGCAGCAGACCCCGTGAATCCCGGTATTGAGGAGCCTGATGGCGCCTGCGTGTGCCGGGGAAGAAAGCACCAGTCTTCATGCTAACTCGCGTGTGCCCGGCAAGAAAGCACCGGTCTTCGTGCTAACTCGCGTGTGCCCGGCAAGAAAGCACCGGTCTTCGTGCTAACTCGCGTGTGCCCGGCAAGAAAGCACCGGTCTTCGTGCTAACTCGCGTGTGCCCGGCAAGAAAGCACCGGTCTTCGTGCTAACTCGCGTGTGCCCGGCAAGAAAGCACCGG
>PVIW01002090.1:0-241383 GCA_004026585.1 Noctilio leporinus
AAAACTAACAACAAGCAAAACAGAACCAAGTGTATGAATACAAGGAATAGGCCTTCAGTGGTCAGGGGAACGGGGTAGGGGGGAGGGAGAGGTAGAGGCAAAGAAGGGGAGCAGCTTAGACAAGAACCTAGTATAAAGGAACCATGGACATGGACAACAGATGGGATTGACTTTGGGGGGAATGGGTGGGTGGGGAGGGAGACAGAGGGGAGCAAAAAGGGGATGGATGTAATACAACAACAATAAAATTTTTAAAAATTTCAAAAAAAAAAAAAAAAGAGAAATAGTTAATGTGGTTTCAGGAACTCAATGGTGGTTTAAGTCCAATTTTAAACATTCCTGAATAGAGAAACAAAACAATCAAAGCACAAGGGTGGTTTATGATCACATGGTCTAGGGTCACAGAAACAGCAGCCTTGCTGATGGGAACAGTAATTGCCACTGGGCAGTAGGAGGCCACTGGGTGCCCACGGCTGTCTTCTGGCACAGCTACCTAGCAAACATCACCCAGGATCGAATCACCAAGGCCATTATGTTTAGTTTACCATGGACCAATCCTTGAATAAGCAATAGGCTAGTCAACCCTCAGCCACACCTTCTTTATTTCAGCTCTCACCATCTGTCCACATCAATATCCTGCATCAGACACACAAACACCCCAACGCTGACTGCTGCACTAGCTAAAATCGCCAGTCACTGCCGACTTCTCCCAGCATTCAGCCCATCAGCATTCAGCACCACGGCCAGCGCCGGAGGCAGTAGAAGGCAGAGAAACCTGAAGGGGCAGCCAGGAAAACACTTTCTCTGGATTCAGCCATAGGTCCCCTGGATCTTTCTCTTGTTTCTAATGCTTCTTTCCTTTGGGCCACTCAAGGCCATATACCTAGTTGTTTGTAAAGATGGTCTGTGTTATACTAACATATTTACTGGTTAGCCAGTAGCTGAAGAGAAAGAAAAGCACCCCACCCCTCCACTACATACATACCTAGCTCCCTCCCCTCCCAAAGAAGCTGATTGCATTTGACAGCAACTGCAAACTCCTTCCCACCCTCTGCCACTGATAACTAAGAGAGCTGGGGACTGAGAGAGCTGATTTAGTCATTAATACATTGTTATCTCCCTGGCTTCCATATCCAAATCTGAAAAACAGGAGGCTTGGTGGCGAGGATCAAAGAAATCATGCCTTCTCTACCATCAGAACTCCCTCCAGAACGTGTGATGTGCGTGCAAGGCTGCGTTAATCAATGACACACCCAGGTGCTCCCTAAAGTTTGCAACTGGTATCGAAGGGTAATGGTTAACTGTTTCATCTCCTCGTGTCTACAACGAGCAGCATCTCCTGGCATTACACGGATGATCTGCTCCCATTTTACCTGGGTTTTCACCATTTTCATTGGCTTCTTGATGACGGGAGATATGTTAAATCTATTGGACCCAAGAACACAAATTGGCTTCCCTGTTGGGTGATGCTCGCTTGCTTATCTCTCTCTCCCCCTCTCTCTTCCTCCTTCTGTCTCCTCAACTCTGTTGAGTTGATACAGGCAACACCTCAACAGCTGTTGTCACAACAGCCACAGCAGCAACAGGCGACAACATTCTCAGCAGCACAAGCAGCAGCAGCGAGCAGAGCATCCGAAGCTTTCCCTTCTCTTCATTTCGGGAAGTAAGAGAAGCTATGCCAAGTGACGGGGAGGGGGCTGGCGTCTCTAGAATCTCAGCTCCTCCAAGAGCCTGGCACGAGGCACAAGAGTTGCCATGAGCACACGTACCAACAGGGCAGCTTCCAGCTGGCATGAGGAGCTCTACCCTCCGCATTGCTGGGGAGAGCGGGAAGGAGGGGCCGGAGCCAGCTTCTACATAGAGCGGAGATGCAGCCTCGGCAAGAGTGGGGGATCTCAAAGCATAAGGTGGCACCATGGAGTTGGAACAGTCTCTAGCAAGGAAATCCATCTGTCCTTGAGACTCAGGGAGAGAGAATCCTTTCCTGAAGGTCACATGGGGATGGAAAGAAGAGGCCAAACTTTTTGAAAGGGCCCAGGCTCTGCTTTGGAAAGCTGGAAACAGAGACAGTCAGTAAATAAACACAAGACCCCAAAGTAAACAAATTCTCTCAGCCCTCTGGGCCCTGCCAACCTGAGCCATACTCCTGGACAAAGCACCCAACCAACAGTATGTGTCCTCACAGTACATAGCATTTGGATAACGTATTAGATTTGGAAAAAGCCTTCTAGAAAAAGGCTTTAAATGTTGGTACTTTTGCCCAAGATGGCCTACCTTGCTCCCCACCAAAGTACCTCCTATGGATGCATCTCTCAGCACCTCTTCGGATCACGCATCTGCTTCATACCTTCCCCCAATACCACATCCCTGGGACTTTGGGCTCCAAGAGAGGGGTCCCAACCACTTCCCTAACCTACATCTGGCCAAGATGCCCCCTGCACTCTCCGGACCGGCACTCTGCTAAAATGTCCGAGAAGCAGACAAGATGCTTCTGCACCACAGCAAGGTGCAAGAGGAACACAACAGTGTCTCTGATAAATAAGCAGCAGTCCAAGGCAGGCAGGAAGTAACAGTGAGCTCTGGAACCTCAAGGCCTAGGCTCACGAGCTGGCGCCATTCCCACCAGCTGCGTCTTCTTGCATTATTTAACCTCTGGCTCAGCTGCCCCACCCACAAATCAAGGCTGTTAACAGCAGCACTGATGCCCCAGTAATGCTGAAGGGCTCAGGGGAGAGCACGCAGGGAAGGGCCTTGCAGGTGCCCTGGTGACTATGCAGAACAAGAACAAGTAGCACTATAGTGGGGGGGGGGGGTCCACAGGGCTTTTGGGGGCCTGTGGTCGAAGCTGTGTTGGGGTTTTTTGTTTGTTTTGTTTTGTTTTGTTTTTTTGAAGCTGTGATTTTGAAGTATAGAAACACAGAGGACAAGCCCTTGCTATGCCACTGGGGAAATTTCCTTAAAAGAAATATGCCTGTGGACACACAACCCGGGCTGATTCGGGACTCCCATTCTCTTACTGAAATGCCCCATCTTCCTGTGGTCAAACATTTTTGAAAGTCTTAAAGTCCTGGGCCTGCCCTGGCTGGTGTGGTTCAGTGGATTGAGCACCAGCCTGCCAACCAAAAGGCCACTGGTTCAATTCCCAGTCAGGGCACATGCCTGGGTCGAGGGCCAGGTCCCCAGTTGGAGGTGTGTGAGAAGCAACCAAGTGATATAGATCTCCCTCTCTTTCCCCTTTTCCTCTCTCTAAAAGTTAGCAAATAAAGTTTTTAAAAATAAGAAAATAACATTTTTAATTTTTTTTTTTTCAAGTAAGTCCTCGGTCAGAGGGGCCCATGGTGTTTCCATAACCTTTGAGCTTCTTGGTGAAATCAGACGTTAAGAAAAAAGCAGGCAGGGAGGCAGGCGGGTCTCTCCTTTCCTTTGCTCCCCCTGCCTGCGGCTCTGTGCAGAGCCAGCATCTCCCTCCCCAGGTTCCCAACACCTGTTGGTCTGAGTGCCAGGTCTTCTCCCACACACAGCCTTCCTCCCAACCTGGGACCCCCTCTCCAGCACGTCTCTGCACCTGTATTTGTTAATCAAGCCGCGGAGGATGTAGTAATTGCCCAGCAGAGAACACGGGTGCAGATGTGAGGGAGTACTGGGGCAAAAGTGCTAAATGAGATTCTTGTTTTCCAAACAGAGCCCGACACTTAATTACCGCCTTTCCAAGTGCTTATTAAAAACCCTTATTTTTTTCTTATTGTTTTCCTGCATGGTGCATATTGAATCAGCCACTGCTGTTGTCTTGTTTCTGGAGCGTTCATAAAAAGAACCGATGTGGAAAATTGCAAACACAGACTGTACCCAAACAATATCTTCTCCCTTTGCTTTTCTTCCTGCTTGTTCTTCTTACTGAATAATAACATCAGAGATTGCATTCAGCTCCTTCCCAGGAGCCAAAGGGGTTTTTTGCACATGGAGGGACCTCCCCTCCACCTACCCACAGAGTGTGGAGGCAACTGAGTTTCAATCTGACGCCAGAAGAAACAGAAACCACATCCTGTGGGAAAGGGGAGGCAACAGATGATCTAGACGATCAGGAGACCTGGAATCACAGACCATCAGGGCAAGATGGCACGCTGGCCATGACCTTCCCTGACAGCTGGGGAAATTGCTGACCCAGGGAAATGAGGTGAAGGAGCCAAAAGAGACTCGTACCCAGAAAGACCTGTGGGCTCTTCTTCTCTGATAAATTTCCTCATCAGAAAAGGGGTTTGTCCCTGGCCACATGGTTCAGTTGGTTGGAGCATCATCCTGTAGACCAGAAGGCTGCGGGTTCCACTCCTGGTCAGGCACATCCCTGGATTTCGGGTTCAATCCCTGGTTGGGACACATATGGGAGGCAACTGGTCGATGTCTCTCTCAATGTTTCTCACTCTCTCACCCTTCCTCTCTCTCTTAAAACAATAAAAACTAATCCTTGGGTGAGAGTTTAGAAAGAAAAGGAAGAAAATGGAAGGAAAGGGCAGGGGAGAGGAAGGGAAGGGAGGGGAGGGGAGGAATGAGGAGGGAAGGGAATGGAGAGAAGAGAAGAGTAGGTTGATCTCTGGATGTCTTCTCACATGGAATGTCCCATCATGATAACCAGCTTCCCTTCTTGCAAGTCACATCACTGCTCTAAGGGCACCAGGGCTAAGGTCATGGCCAGATATGGTGCCACCCAGATGTTCAAAATTTGAGTTACCCACTTCACTGTGAATGAAGCTGCCTTTCGAAAAACTAGCCTATTTTACAGGCCTTCCTCAGACAGTATCTATGCGACAGGGTCCTAACAATGGACCAGTGGAGGGAGATTAGACCCTTCCATGTGTCCCCAGCCTCCATCAGAGTCACTCCTGCTACCCTCTTGCACTCCCCACCACTTGCTGCCACCACAGCCACTGCTTTGTCTGGAGCCCAGCTTTTGAGGTACTATCTTCCCTCCTTGCTGGCCAACAGGAATGGAGACGGGGCACTGAGATTCTTGTTTTCTCACGTGGGAATATGCCTGGCAAACCATCAGTTTCCTCTGAGTGGAGATCAGAATTGTCCATGAAATGAAACTTTATTCTCCAAAAGAATTTTAATAGAAGTGGCAGCTGAGCGGCTTGGACTTTTGGTGGCACTGGGACAAAAGACCTCAATGTTATCATGTCGTTGTTGATGTGTTCCAAGGCACACACATGGCGGTGCCCATGCATTTGCACACTCACTCACATGTGCACGGTACCCACTGGGTGGGGGCTGGGAGAGCAGGCTTGAAAGAGGAAGCAAAGGAAGTGTTATGGGATCGCTACTTTCCTCGTCTTGAGCCTCTGAAATGAACTCCGGGTTACAGTGAGGAAGGTCCTGTCTGGTCCCCGCTCTGCCTCTAAGTTGCTGTGGGACCTTGGGGAAGTCACTTCACTTCTCTGAGCTTCATCTATAGGATGGATTCAAAGACCTCTAGAGACCCTATATTAGCATTTAAGGCTGGACAGAGAAACCACTCTAGGCGTTTTAAGCAGAAAGGGTTTTATGCAGAGAATTAGGGTTTGACAAAGTCACATTAGTCATGGCCCCAAGGAATCTTCAAATCCTTACAAAGGACTATTGGTGAGTGTGAGGCAGGAGTTCATCTCAAAACCAAGCTTGCCCTCTTTTAAGAAGGCACCAGATAAGCAGATACAACATGCACACCACTGGCCTCATCTTTGCCTCTGCCCCAGCTCCCCACCGCCTGCCTGCAGGCTTCCTCTGCTGCCCTCCTCTGCCTCCAGATTTATCCCTGTTTGTAACTCAAATACCAACTCAGCCGAAGAGTGAGCCACTCTGAAAGCTGCTCCCTCCTAAAAACACCAATGCCCAAGACAGACCCCAGTCACATGGAAAAGGCAGTGCTAGTCTCCACAGGCCCCTTCCAGACCGGGCTCCTTCATCACCAGGCAACTCAAGCTTACAGAAATGGGTTCTTCATGCAGATGAGTCCCTGCTGAGTGAGTTTCTCCCACCCTCACCTGCAGCCAACCACACCAGCAGCTGAAGGGTTACCCAACACCTTCTTTTCCATTTTCCCAGGAGGTAAATTAGGTCTTCCAGCCCCAATTTTTGGCATATATATAATATATAACATAAATATATACTTTTTAATTCATTTAATATGTTTTATTATTACTCCCATTTTACAGCTAGGAAACAGACACAGACAGATTAGGTAACTTGTCCAACATCTCATCACTTGTAGATGGGGGAGCCAAAATTTGAGCCCAACAGTCTGGTTCAAGAGCCCACACTCTTAGCCTCACAGCACCACCTCACACAATGAGCCTTCTGGGGCCCCGTGGCTTGGACAACCATAGGACTCAGAGAGACAGAGATCAAGGACCTAGTTAATGCCACACCCATGTATGTCCTGAATGGGACTTTTTAGACTCTCAGATCTGTGGAAGTAATTATGAAACTCTATGAAAGCTGTTAATCTGCTCCACAAAGCAAGTGATAAGACCCCTATTCATTTAACAGAAGCTAAATGAGTTCACCAAGGGCATGAGCACATGCAGCTTCTTCATGAGCACGGGAAGAAGACAGCAAGCTTGAGCTGGGAAGATAAGACAGAACCAACAAAAGAGCCTGAAAGGGAGCAAAGAAGGTGTCCAGAAGGAAAGTTGAGCGTTTCCAAGAGGAGGGAGCGGTTTGCACTGCTAGAGGCTGCTAATCAGTCAAGATGAAGAAGAAAGCCAGGCCATGGCCTTAGCTGATGCTCTGTCACTGCCTCACCATGGGCCCTTGGATGAGTCCACTTACACTCCAGGCGCCAGTCTCTACCTTTGTCCAATGGGAATAACAAGGCCTGTCTCCTTGGGTGGTGTGATGAGCTATCACACTGGAAAGAGAAAATCATCTCAAGTGCCTGGCTCCACCCCTGGCAATAGCAAGCAAACAATAGCGGTAGTGGTAAGTAGTAGCATTAGATATTCAGCTAGTTCCTCTCCTTTCTTACTCTTTGCATAACAATTGGAAGAAAAGGAGGAGGGAAGTGGGTTTCCTATGGGTTGGGAGTGGAAAGAAAGTTGGAGGACTTTGGGGGGTTCTAGCCAGTCTCCGCTTTTTCCCAGGCTTGGAAACACTATTTTCCCCGCAGGATGCCACCAAAGCCCTTGGAGGGGCCCGATGACCAACAGGGGATGAGGGAGTGTAACCGTGGGGAGAATGCCAGCAGTACTGCAGAACCTCACAAGCACTGGCGGTACTGCAGCAGAGCAAAGTCATGAACAGAGGAAAGGAGACTTGGAGGACGTGGCAGGAGGGGCAGGGAGGAAAGGCTTCCCTGTCCAGGAGGTTCACCACTGTGCAGCAGATAACAAGAGGAGGCCTGACAGAGCCCAGGGCACATGTGGTATGATGACATTATCAGTGGGCAGCAGTGGAGTGCCCTTCATAAACTCCCTGCCCTCCCCCCAGGAAACTCCCTTCTGGTCTCTGGTGACAATTGTCGTCTATACCATCTGCCTGCTGCCTGACCCTCAGCACCTTCACACCCTCCCTGGCCTTCAGGTCCCAGATCATAGACCACCATGTGTATCCCACAGGTCTGGTAGGGCCCAATCCCATTCTCCATGGTGTCAGACATTTCTGGTTTCCATAGTTACCCAACCCCCTCCCAGTGGCTCCCACCAGGTCAGCCCTCAGGCCCACCTTCTCCAGGGCCGCCTGCCCCCTTGCCCCCCTGCCCTGCCTGACTGAGAGATGCTGCCAGGCTCCCACGACAATTCCCTGAGCTCCTGATTAAGGTGGGCTCAGAGCCAAAACCCCTTTGCTCATCACAGCATTTTGCCTCTATCACCTCAAATCTGCCAGGTCAAACCCCAACTTGCTCCAGGTTGCTATGGCAATCATTTCACAGTCACAAGTGCCCTGACCCTAGAACTAAGGGACTAGGGTCTGTGCCTTTAACTCTCTGGGGTGGCCTCCAATGAAGCCATACATTGCATACATACATGTGCAGAACGCTGAGGTGAGAGCACAGGTGGGCAGGGTGCTGGCCCTGTTGGTTTATATTTTTTTGCCATTTCTATAATTTTTAAAAAATCAGTGTAAGCAAATAAAAAACAAGAGTTCTCTCCAATCTGCCTTTTTATTTTTTTCTGGTCCTGCCTGGTTCAAGCTCAGTCCAGGCCACCAACTTCTCTCCCCTGGACTAGGTACAAGGCAGACAGGACCAGAAAACCATGGGAGTGGTCTCCTAACTAAGCTCCATGACTCCAAGACCAGCTCCCACAATGTATTCCCCAGCCACAGCAAGGATTGCTTTGTAACTTGGAAACAGGCTATATCCGCTCCTGCTGCACACACTAGAAACTGCCTATGGCCCTCAGGATAAAGTCCCCTCCTGAGACCAGACCATGATTGAGCTCTGATCACTGCTTTAGTCTCAGCTACCCCATCAACCCTGACCCCTCAAACTCTGCCCTGATCCCTGTAATCCTGGAATCACCCTGAACTTCCTGTAATTCCTCAAATGTACCATCCTCTGGACCTTTGCACATGCTGTTTCCTTTGAGTAGACTGCCCATCCCCCCTGACTAGCTAACCCTTATTCAGCCTTCAGGGCTCAGCTTGGGTACCACTTATTCCAGAAAACCTTCCTAGATAACTTCTGACAACTTAGCTGGGAGTCCCTGCATGCTCTTCCATGCTTCATCCTATCCCTTAGAGGATGCATCACATATATTAGCTGGTCTTCCTCCCACCCAACACTAAGCTCCTAGGAGGCAGGGATGACTGTCTTTATTCATATCTGTAATCCTAACACTAAGCCTCTTGCAAGACATCAGGCAGAGAATTCCACATATGAATGAATGAATGAAATGAAGATGGGAGGGGAAAATACTGCATGTGTAACTATGAACATATCACTTCAATTACAAAAAGTGAAAGTAGAGTTTGCTAAACGACACTTGTCCACTTGCTCTGGCTTGTAGAATCACAGCTAAGACAACCCCCCCCCCCAACCAGAAGCAATAGGCACAAAGCCCCCCACTACATTCTTCCATTCTAGGAACCTACAAGAAGACCCCATCTCCCACCACCACTGTCACACTCCCTCCCCAAACCCATTATGTAAGCAGGAGATAAAAGAGAAGTCAAGATGATTTTCAGAAATACAGTTATAGGCCTGGGGAAAGACTAAAGTGTATTTTCCTCCTTTCCCTCAGAAAATGCATCCCCAAATCAGAGTCAAGGCGGCTCCAACAGGGTGCACTGTGAAGACGAAGTGCCTGCTAGAAGGAGATGCTGGGGTTCACTCAACCTAGCAGAAGGCAGTGGGCAGGTCTGCCTCCCCCTTCCACCCTGTCCGTTCAAGCTTCTCTTCCCTTTCCCGCACCAAGGCGTGGACAAGCCTAGCATGCACTCTTACTGCACCACAAAGTAAAAAGCGTCCAACAGGGGATTATGTAACCTTCCCCAGTTATGAAACAACCCTTGGCTCTGCGTGGAGGACTTATAGGGGCCAGCCCTGGAGTGGGGGAACCCAATGAAGTGACTGTCCCCATGGTGGTCTCAACCTATCTGTCAGGGGCCCAGTTCCAGGGAGAGAAGTTCGTGGCCTGGACTGGGCTTGCGCCAGGTGGGACCAGAAAAAAGCAGACAGATTCAAGAAAAGCCTTGTTTCTTATCTGCTGACGCTGCTCCAGGAGCAGCAACTTCACAGCACTGCACTCAGAGAGCAAGGCACGGGGAGCGCTGACGAGGACGGATGGTGGTGATACGAATTCCAAACCCAACAAGACTAGGCTGCCTTTAATTCCTTGTGGAGGCCAGAAAGCCAGGGCTGTCTGCGAAGTAATTAGGGAGTGGGAGGAGACACTCACCCTAGTTTCTTTGTATCCTTCCCAGTGCAGGCCCATCAGGAGAGAGGACAATCTGAACATCATTAGGAGAAATAAGGGCACTGGGGAGTGTTACCAAGACAAGTTTTTCCCAAAGTCTGCAGCTGAGCTCTTCAGCTCCACCTCTTCCTCTCTCTGCCCCTGGTTCCTCCACCCCCTTGTTATTTCAATTATGAAATATTCAGCACCTGGCCCTGGCTGGTGGCGCAGGGTAAGGCGCCAGCCTGCAAACCCAAAGGTCGCTGGTTCGATTCCCAGCCAGGGCACGTAACCAGGTTGCAAGCCAGGTCCTTAGCTGGAGGCAGATGAAAGACAACCATACATTAATGTTTCTCTCACTCTCTGCCTCTCTCCCTTCCCCTCTCTATAAAAATAGTAAGATCTTTTTTTAAAAATAAATAAATAAACAGCACCGGATGAAGGTTCAGCGTGAAGGTCAGCTGTGCAAATGCTGAATCCACACCAAATGCCACCTGCCAACAACCAGAGGAGAAAATGGAAATGGGTGTGACATCTGGTTAGGGTGTTTTCTCCCTCGTTCATTCCAACGGGTGCTTTGGCATCCTGAATGCACAGTGTGCAGTCAAATGCAAAACAGGCCTGACTGCCAGCATACAGGGCAACCCGGCTCTCCTAGGCTTTGGACAAGAATGCAGCTCACAGCTCGGAATCTTGAAATTGTATTCCTGCCCAAGCAGCCTCTGCAACCAACCCCAGTCCAAGAGGAAAATTTCATTCCCTTTTGGCTCTTCAAATGATCTGTTTTCTTCTCTCCCCTCTCCCCTCTTCCCTGCCTCCAGCTCCTCCAGTCAAAGTATTTATGACGTCATGGCTCATTAACATTCCTCCTAGGACATCTTTAATAAACATGCTGAGGGGGAAAGCCTCTGTTTGAATATTAAATATTAAATTTATAAGATATATAATCCTCCTAATTAAGTGGAATTTAGCCTTGGGCATTAGATTAAGGGAAAGAGAGAGAGTGGAACAGGAAGCCGTGGCCAATAAAAGGCCCAGGGACCTGACTGCGGGGCACGGCCACTGTAACTTCTAACTGGTTCCTCCTCTGCCTCTTGGGATATACAGCCCCCCTGTGGCATCTCTGAGGCCCAAGCAAAGTAGCCAGGCCGGGCTCTGAAAGGGTTCCTTCTTCCACTATTCCCATTCTCTGCACATAGGCCAGACTCCACCGATTGATGTCAAGCCAGAGAAATGGGACTTCTAGCACTGCTCCAGGCATTCTGGGGGGCCTGGCCCTATACCCCAGCCCAAGAGTGAGGCCCCAGCCCTTGGGCCAAGCCATCCTATCCCAGGACCAGCCTTCAGGACACTCACTCTCCAAGCCAGTGTTTCAGGTGGGCACAGGTAACCAGGCTCTTGGTGATCACGGACAAAGAACTGAACGGAACACACAGAGAGTTCGTAGCAGAAAGAGAGAGAGTAGATATATTAAGAGATAGTGCACTCCACAGAACCTGGGAGTGGGCCAACTCCAAGCAGAGGTTGACCTCAGTGGCTGGGGGGATTCTCTTCTTATAGGGTGGATATTTCCTGGCCAATTTTGTGCATGTACAAGAAGTTATATTACTTTCAAGCTACTGCACATGTGATCTCCTATGATTTTCCTTGATTGGCCACCAGGGGAGGTGGTCCCACAATGCTAATGTATTATAACGCTATTGTAAATGGAGCAGGGGTCATGTGACCTCTTCTGCGCAGGTACAGTCATGATTCACCATGAGTCAGTGCTGTTCTGGAATGGGGAAAACCAGTCCTGTCCAGTATGGATATCCTTTGTCTTAGCCCTGGGGCACCTCTAGAGTTTCCTCGCTCCTAACTCCTGCCTTGGGTTTCTGGAGTTCGGGGTTGCAGCATTTCACAATGGAATTTGTCCAAAGCATTGCCACTGTGGGCAAGGCCTGCTTCTCCCTGGCCTGTTTAATGCCTTCTAAAGGCACGTCTCTTGGTCCCTCACCTTCCCACACCTCACACATTTCCTGGGACAGTCTGTGCCATTTACTCTTCTTCCTAGAGTCATGGCCTATGACATAACTCTTATTTATACCTTTTATTTCCCAAGGCCACACTACATGCCCAGTCATCTTTCAAATTCTATAAAAGACACCAGAATATAATCGTTTCTGCCCTCTGAGAGCCGGCTGTCCCCAGGCTGCCTCCAGAGTGGGGGGAAAGGGTGAGGAGTTAGTTATACCAGGACTGAGGGCTATTACGGCCTGTGGGAGGGCTCTCAACAGAAGATGGAGAGAGGAGACTTCGAAAGCACAGGCCCAGAGGAGGGGCCCTGGTGCCTGGACCCAAAGGTGGTGCTGATGGAATTTAAAGCAAAGGCTCAGGATGAGTTAGAAGGTTTTCCAGCTGCGGGAAGAATTGAGAAGAGAGTGCGTGGTAGAAGGAGAATGGGAGGGGTGATTTGACCTGGAGAGACAAAGGGACAGGGACATTCCAAACAGGGTCAGCTGGCACAAAGGGAAAAACCTGAAGGAGCTATGATCCAATCAATTCCCCCCAGGGATGGTTATATATATCCCAGGCTGGGACATGTCTGGGGCCTAGTGGCCAGGCAGAAAGGACAGGGGCAGACTCCCTCCTCGTATCTTCCAGTGCTTCAGTCACTACTGGAGAACCGACACCCTTCTTTATACAGAAAAGTCCTTGCCTACCTGTGCCCTCATGTGACATTGTTGGTCTGGCAGCTGCTTCCCTGAGAATCAAGGGGAAGCGGTGCTTGTGCACGCCAGCTTTCACTGGTAACAGACAGCAAACAACCTCTGGTGCTTTCTGCAAAGGAGGCAAGCAAGAAAGCGCTCTGAATCCAAATGGAAAAACAGATCAAAAGGAGGAGGGGCATCCCTGAGACAGGGATCAGGGTGGCTTTGAACAACCAGACCCAGGCTCCAGGAGCTGAAACTCCTTTGCACACGACATGCAGAAAGGTGCTTCTTTTCTTTCTTGTGCACTTGTGGCGCCCGTCCTGATGCAGATTGGGTGCAGAGTGGAATCAATGGTATGATCACTGCAGTGCTGTATAAATATGCACAGGAAAAAACTGAAGGAAACCATACCTACATGTTTACAGTGATGGTCTCTAGGTCATAGTCACATGGATGATTTTTAGGTATCTTTCCTATCAGCCCTCCCCTCTTAATTATTATTCTTAAGAGTCTCTATATTATAAATCCTTAAGCCTGCAGGCTCTTGTTGCATTTTAAATGACCAGTCTAAAAGCCTGCTGTCAATAACGTCTAGGAGAGAGTAAGGAGCAGACAGACAAAGGCTGCGACCGCAGGAAGCAGCTCCAGACAGACCTGCAAGAGACAGAAGGCGGCTGGCAGGACACGGGGTTAGCTGGTCAATACTGTTGGATCTGGGCCCAGAGCTCTCTGTCTGGATTGCTGGTGGAAACCGTGCCAAGAAAGGAAGGCTTTGTAGAAAACAGGGAGGAACCAAGAAGACCAAGAAAGCAAAACTGTGATCTCAAGAAATTCTGTTAGGAAGCTGCAGGGTCCAGAATAAAAAGGGGGCAGAAGAATGGGCTACACCTGGGCCTGGTGGGAGATGCAGCAATTAGCCCTGGGAAAGGAGAGCAGAATACCAGGATAGGACCAGCTGAGGCAGAGTGAAGCCCTTCTCACGTTCGTCTGTCTCAAACATATTTCTTTCAGCTGGGCTCCATGGGGAGCTAGCAAAGACACTCAAGGCCTTCTGGCATTTCCTCCATTATGTTTGCCCATGTTCTCAGGGAATTGGCTTTTAGACTCCTGGGTGGGAAAGGACAGGGATAAGAGGATTACAGCACTTCCTCCCGCCTCCACACACACACACACACACACACACACACACACACACACACACAGGCTTCTTAGGGAATTGGCTTTTAGACTCCTGGGTGGGAAAGGACAGGGATAAGAGGATTACAGCGCTTCCCCCACCTCCACACACACACACACACACACACACACACACACACACACACACAATCGCAGCAGAAGTATGAGCTCCCAAAGGAGCAATCTCTACGCTGCCCAGAGGCCCCTTCCCCAGAGACACTCCATGGGGGACATGTGAGGGGCCATGTTCCAAAGCTGTGGCCTCTGCAGTCATCCCACAGAGCTCCTGGATCCTCTCAGCACTCCCTTCTTCATCTCACAGCCCCCAAGAAGCAGCCTCACAGTCCAGCGGCAGTGTGTGTTTGGGGGACACCCGAGTTCTCCCTCAGGGGCCACTCACCTGCTGGCTTGGCTGGATCCCCAAGGACAGGAGCTTGCCGACAACCCCTTCACCACCGGAGATGGCGTGGGGGGTATAAAGCTTTGCAGTCGTTCGTCCTACAGATTTTTACAGAGTAGCTAGTGCTGGGCCACAGACAAAAAGGTCACTGCTTCCGCTGAGCATTCTAGTGGGAGCCAGAAAAAAACAAAATGAGCACAGAGGGGAACAAAATTGTTCTTCCCAACCTTTAAAGGTGAGAGTATCCCAGGGCTCAGTCCTGGGCCCTCCTCTCTGCTCTCCTCCCCTTGCTGGCCCTGGGAGCTCCTGTCCCCCATCATACACACCGACCACTCCCACACAGGCACCTCTAGCCTAGCTGTCTCCCCTGAACTCAGAACTACCCACGTGCCTACTTACTATCTCACCTTGGGTGCACGGGTACCTGTGTATCAAGTACGTATGTAAAACCTTACATTTAACATGTTCGAAACTGAATTCTAATCTTCCTCTCCCCATCCTCGGGTTTGCTCTCCACATAAATCCCCCATCTCGGTTCATGACCACACGATCCTTGCAGCTGCCTGGGCCTACAACCCTGAAGTCACCCTTGACTACTCTGTTTTTCTAACACTCCACATCTGATTTGTCAATAAAATAGACAGGGGTATGTCAAGAAACATATAGGAAATGAAGAAGCCAAAGAACTTACATGAATGACCCATGGACATGAACTAAAGATGGGGTTGCTGGAGGGAGGGGGGTGGTTACTGGGAAGAGGAGGGCAAAGAGGGAAATATTAGGACAACTGTAATAGCATAAACAATAAAATATACTAAAAAAAAAAAAAAAAAAAGGAAGAAGAAGAAATCCTTACAGGATCTCTGTAGGCCCTACCTACAGAATACAATCAGGATCCAGACACCTCTCCCCACTTCACCCAGTGAGTTAACACCTTCTCTCACCTGGTCTCTCGGCTTCCAGCCGGGCTCCTACAGTTAGTTTTCAACTCAGCAGCCGGGAGGCCTAAGATGGTGGGTGTCACACTCAGAAACTGCCCAGAAGGAACAGTCACTTGTAAACAGCCAAGCAGACTGTAAGGGCCTGGGGTCCACCACGAAGTCCATCTAGTGGGACCAGAAGAAAGAGTTCTGTTCCCCCAACCACTTTCCCACACTCCACTCCTCAAGCAAATTAAACAGGAACCAGGGTGGAGCCCACAGAAAGGAGGCATAGGCAGGAAGGCTTCGATACAAGGGAGTCTAGACCCACCTTGGCCTGACTTGATTTCCTACGACCTGGAGTTCTACAGAGGGATTTCGGGCCAAACCCTATCACAGCAACCACAGGTGCACGTCTGTGGATGTACCACCCACATATCCGAGTACCTCCCTATAGAACCAGCAGGGCAGGAGTACATCATTTGGCATCTGGCTGGCTCCTCTCAGAGTTATGACTGATGCCTGCAATATCAGGCACAGAGTATGTTAAGCCTGACTGCCTATCTAATTAGAAAACTAGACAATGGGGAACAATCTGTGGTTTCTAATTATCTGACAGTCATGCCACAACCATTTGCATTGGTTTACGTTCCCCTCTGAAGCCCCAAATGCAAATATACGGACACTGTAAACCACAGCTCCCAGGAGCCTGTCTGTCTCTGAGTTAGAAGTAGCCTCCCTTGTCCACTCCCAACACCACCCACAGGGAAGACTCGAGGTTGCTTTGCTCCTCCTCTCAGCAACAAGGTTCATCCCCACCTTCCCATGCCACACCCCAACTTTTCCATCCTCCAGTCATTGCCCAGAGCAACAGTGTGTGGTCAATTCCATCTCCTCCGGAAAGCAGCCTTAAAACCCGCTCTTGGGCATCCTGAAGATGACATGGGGGTAGGCGATTGTGTCTGCTGTCTGCTCACTCTGTTTTCTCGCCAATCTCCACTCTGGTTGCCTTCAAAGTCTCTAACTCCCACATTGTTTGCCAATTAATCAGCCAGGCCTGGCGGAGCCTCAGTACTAGAAGCTCTAGGAGGCAGCTCGCTGTTGGATGGGGGTGGGAACCACTCAGCAGGGAGTTGCAAGGGGACAGGAAGTTCCTGGAGTGCTGTTTCTCAAAGCCTTGGGTACCCAGCAATGCCTTTCTTTGGTGCCAACTCCTAAAGTCAGCCGTAGTTATTTATGCAGAGGGTGGTGCCCTTCTCACACACCGCGTGGAGATGTGGGTGTGTTCCTGCGTGTTCGCACAGGTAGGAGAGGGAGGCAGGGTATTGTTATCAATATGGTTTAATGCACTCGTGCGGCATTGGGAGCCAAGTAGTCTGCAAACAATTGCAGAACAAAAATTGCCCACAGGTAGACCTGACCCAGGAGAGAAGTCACCAAAATGGAAGGAAATAGCCTCGCTAGCCACCTGGTTTTATCCTACGTGCCAAAATTAGTCTGGTTGCAGAGAAAGCCTTAATACCAACAAAGTCGTAAGAAACTTTTTCTGGATTAAAAAAAAAAAAAAAATAGCACTCCAATCAGAAGTCTGCTTAAGAATAACTTTTAGTTGGCTGAGACATTTGACTTATCATTATTTACAAGTGAGCAGACTTGAGAACAGCACATGATGTGCTCTAACTAAACTGATTTCCTCATTTTTAAAAACCAGTATTGGTGCTTTGTATCTAGGCATGAGAAATATAAAGATAAATATGGTAAGGCCTTCCTTCACTATTTTCAATCTTCAAAAGCATCACTCAAAACTTTTAAAAAATACATAGCAGAATCAGATATTAAACACATGTATCAGATGCTCCCAAAAGAATGAATGTATTGACATCAATTTCCAGCAATGCAGCCGATGAGATAGCTGAAAAGCCTCCTGTTAACCCACCACTTAGAAGTGCTAGATAAAATAAAGCAAACATCCTTTAAATACGTGGCTGATCTCTTAAGAAAGTAAGGGAACTATCTAGAGGCAAAAAAAAAAAAAAAAAAAATAGTGATGCTGAGGCTATGGCTGCACTTAGAGCATTTGCTGGTTTGATTAAAAGAAAAATAAAGGAGCTTGGGTTTGAACAGCCATGTGGGGACAAGAGACAGTCCTGCATCTGGATGAAGTGGGAAATCACATCTGAAAAACCATGACACTTGGAGGACTATGGCTTCCACATAAGGATGGACTGAAAAAAGTTTTTTATATATGAAGATCTGTTCCAAAAGTATCGAGCCAATGCCAATATAATTAAGACAGTTTGTAAGGCCGATACTTTTGAGACAAACAATGTATGTGTATATATATCAAGTTGAGAGGCACAGTCAAGGCTAAGAATGGGAAGCTCATCGATGGAAAGTCCATCTCCATCTTCCAGGAGCAAGATCCCGCCAGCATCAAATGGGGTGATACTGGTGTTGGGTATGCTGTGGAGCCCACTGGTGTCTTCACTACCTTAGAGAAAGGTGGAGCCAAGAGGGTCCCATCTGCGCCCCTTCCTGCAGATGCCCCCATGCTTGTGACGGATGTGAACCACGACAAGTATGACAACTCCCTCAAGATTGTCAGCAATGCCTCCTGCACCACCAACTGCTTGTCACTGCCCCTGGCCAAGGTCATCCATGACAACTTTGGCATTGAGGAGGCACCCATGACCACAGTCCACACCATCACTGCCTAGCAGAAGACCATGTATAACCCCTCTGTGGCATGATGGCCAAGGGGCTGCCCAGAATATCATCTATGCTTCTCCTAGCACTACCAAGGCTGTGGTGTGGACAAGACCATCCCTGAGCTGAATGGGAAGCTCACCGGCATGGCCTACCCCTTCCCCACCCCAATGTGTTGGATGTGGATCTGACCTGCCACCTGGAGGAACCTGCTAAATACAATGACGTCAAGAAGGTAGTGAAGCAGGCATCAGAGGTGCCCCTCAAGGGCATGCTGGGCTTTAATGAGAACCAGGTTGTATCCTGTGACTTTAACAGTGACACCCACTCCTCCACCTTAGATACTGGGGCCTGCATTGTCCTCAATGACCACTTTGTCAAGCTCATTTCCAGGTATGACAATGAATTTGGCCACAGCAACAGGGTGGTGAGCCTTATGGTCCATATGGCCACCAAGGAGTAAGAGCCCCCTGAACCACCAGCCCCAGTGAAAGGAAGAGAGGCCCCCAGCTTCTGGGGTGGGGGTGGGGGGTCCTTGCCCCAAATCAATCTCCCAACACACTGACAACCTCTGGATCTCCAGTTTCCATCCTAGATCTCCTGAAGAAGGGCAGGGGCTTAGAGAGTCCTACCTTGTCATGCACTATCAATAAAGTTGACTACAAAAAAAGAAAGAAAGAATTTATAACCGCAGGCCTGCCCTACACTGTCTGTATAGTCTCAGAACCCCCTGGCTGAGAAAGTCACCTAGAAGTGGCCCCTCTGGTAATGCCCTGAACACACGACAGAAACCAATGTAAACCACCTCTACAATGATAGACTCTTACAGACATTGCACAGAGTAACACTGGGAAAGCTCCATTAAGTAAAATCCAATCAGCCCAACGTAGGAAACACAAGGGAAAGCAAGCAGGAGTCATCGGAAATAACAAACAGCAGAATCTGACCCACAGGAGGTCTAGTTCATAGAGGTATTTGATACAGACTATAAAATCAAAATTTTGAATTCATTTATTTTATTTTTTATAATACACTATTATCATGTGTGTGTTTTTATCCTCACTCAAGAATATTTTTTCATTACTTTCAGAGAGGAACATCGATGGGAGAGAGCAACATCAGCTGCCTTCTCATATACACCCAGACCAGAGATGGAACCCACAACCTGGGATTGAGCCCTGTCCCAGAATAGAACCCATGACCCTTAGGTCTACAGGATGATCCTCCAACCAACTGAGACACATCAGCCAGGGCTCAAATTGATTTGTAATATAAAGGGAAAAATCAAAACAAGAAAGCAACGAAACTTAAAAAACAATGCTATGGAATGTCTATAAGTAACTAACAGTAATTAGATTTGAAACTCAGTAAAACCTATTGTGTCTAGTAGAAGAACTTGCAAGATAGTTGGATAGATTTTTTTCTTCCAAAACAGAAAAAAAACTAAATGCTAGATAAATTTATTTTCATTTTCTGTGAAAACCTCGAAGAGTTGACAACTAAAAAATTATCAAGTCAAAATCTACATGAGGGAGAAAATCAAGATTCCAGAAGTTACATTTTCCCAGAGGGCATTTGCCAAAAGAAGAAAACTTGAACCTTAAGTTTACTCAGCCTCATAAACTTAGGAGATAAAAGACAAAGCCCAAGACTTCCCTGTCCTGGAAAGTCCAATAGTGGATCTCTTCCCATAAGATACGTATTCACAGAATAGACAGAATCCCAGCCCGTCTCCACACTCCAAAAGACCAGGCAGAAGGTTGCCTTGATGCAGGGGAGAAAGAAAACGACAATTCTTATTACTGAAATATTATAACCACGAGTCAGATTTGCAGTCCACTTGGATGATTTCAAATGACCTCAAGCAATCATTTCAGCTTTCAGAGGTTAGTAACTGTAGTACCCCAAGCATATAGAAGAAGAAAACAGAATCTCCTCTGAAAGAATAGGGCTTTATCTTAAGCCTCAAATAAATACCAGGAATAATTATCCTTTTTTTTTTCATGTGTGACTTATAATAAAAAATAACCAAGCACAGCCCTGGCTTGTGTGGCTCAGTGGATTGAGTGCCAGCCTGAAAGCCAAAGGGTCACTAGTTTGATTCCCAGTCAGGGCACATGTCTGGATTGCAGACAAGGTGTCCAGTTGGGGGTGCGTGAAAGGCAAACACACATTGATGTTTCTCTCCCTTTCTTTCTTCCTCCCTTCCCCTCTCTCCAAAAATAAATAACTGAAATGTTTTTTAAATAAGCACACAAGGGAGCAAAGCATTGTGAATTAAAATAAGCAAAAACAAGTAGCAGAAACAGACTTGCAAAAGTATTATATGTCAAAATTAATAGCATTCCATATGAAAAATGTATTATTTAAATAAATAAAAGGCAAACTTGCAAAAATCCAAAAGCTACCTGAAAGCTATGCTCCAAATGACTAAGCAGATCTGAAAAAGAACCAAACTAGAATTCTAGAATTAATGATAAATTAAGAGCTGAAAACTTAGTGGATGGATTTAATAGCAGTTTAAACACTCTGAACAGAGAATGGGTAATGTGGATGATAACTCCATGGAAAAAAAGGAATAGAGACAGGAACAGTTTACAGAAAAAGAAATGAAAGGACTTCAGGCTTCTGCTCAGTATATAGAAAATTGGGAAAAGCGTCATTCCCATGCTTACAATTGAAAATCACCAAGGAGCTGAAAGTTGACTACTTTTCTTGAGCTTATCAAAGAGTTGAGGCCACAGGGTACTTGAGGCTGAGGGGTAAGGAGAGTCTGATAAAAGAGTACAAACTCAGTTATAAGATGAATAAAATATGAAGATCTAATGCATAACATGATGACTAAATTGATAATACTGTGCTGCATAAACAAAATTTGCTCAGAGAGTGGAACATGAATATTCTCACACACACACACACATACACACACACACACACACACACACACACACACAGGTGATGTTAATGAGCTCCAATGTGGAAATCCTTTCACAATGTACCTGTATATCAAATTGTCACATTGTACACTTTATGTGTATTACAATTTTGTCAATTATACCTCAATAAAGCTAAAAAATGTACTTTTAAAATAATTTTTAAAAAATTTTGACAATGAGAACACTACAAGTCAAAGTTTCTAGAAACTATGGCAGGGGAACATTACTAGTCTTAAATGCATATATTATATAAGAAGAGAAGATGGAAACTGTGATAACCCCAAAACTGAAAGCCTAAATAAAATGAACAATTTCCTAGAAAAACTTACAAAAACGAACCCAAATAGTATATATGCTAATTGTGTAAGTAAGTAAATCAGTGATTAAAACTCATTAGGGGTGGGATATGAGTGAATCCTTGGGCCAGACTGTTTTATAAGCATATCCTATTGCACCAAATGCTCCTCATATCTGTTAGAATGGCTCCCATCAATAAATCAACTAACAACAAGTACCAGTGAGGATGCGGAGGAAAGGGAACCCTCATGCACTGTTGGTGAGAATGCAGGCTGGTGCAGCCACTGTGGAAAGGAGTATGGGGTTACCTCAAAAAATTAAAAATGGAACTGCTTTATGACCCAGTGATTCCACTTCTGGAAATTTATCCAAAGAAACCCAAAACACTAATTCAAAAGAATATAAGGACCTTTATGTTCATTGAAGTGTTATTTGTAATAGCCAAGATTTGGAAGCAGCCCAGGTGTCCATCAATAGATGAATGGATAAAACAGCTATGGGACATTTACAAAGAGGAATAAAAAAAAAGAAAGAAAGAAAGAAAATTTTACCCTTTGCAACAGCATGGATGGACCTGGAGAACATTATGCTAAGTGAAATGAGCCAGTCAGAGAAAGACAAATACCACATAATTTCACTCATATGTGGAATCTAATGAACAAACTGAACTCACAAGCAAAAGACAGCCAGACTCATAGAGAGCAGGCAGACAGCTTGGAGGCAGGGAGAGAGATCAAGCAAAAAATAACGGAAGACTCATGGACATGGACAACAGTCTGATGATTCTTCATGTTAGGGAAATTTTCTATCATGACTTTTTTGAACAGGTTTTCCATTCCTTGTTTCTCTTCTCCTTCTGGTATCCCTATGATACGGATGTTGTCACATTTCATGTTGTCCTGCAGCTCTCTTAACCCCTCTTCAGTCTTATTCAGCCTTTTTTTATTCTCTTGTACTGTCTTGGAGTATTTGTCTACATTATCCTCCAACTCGCTGATCCGGTCCTCTGCTTCCTCTAGCCTACTGTTGATTCCTTCTACTGTATTCTTCAATTCAGAAATGTATTCTTCAATTCAGAAATTGTATTCTTCATTTCCTCCTGGCACTTATTGATAGTTTCCTGGTGATTCTCAAGGGGTGGTGGGGCGTGGAGGGAAGTGGAAGAGGGTATAAGGGAGATAAATGCTAATGGAAAAATACAAAAATATTAACTATTAAAAAAAAGAAAGAAAGGATTTCAATTTTATTCAAAGAGTTCAAAGAGGAAACAAGGAATAAAACTCATTAACCTATGAGGCCTCTAAAATTTTGATTCCAAAAATCAATTGAGAATGATGTATGGAGATATTTTGGGCTAAACTCATTCATGAAAAACAGATATAAGAACATTAAATAAAATTTTAACTAACTGAGCCAAATAATGTTTAAAATCTTAATACATTACCACCATATGAGATTTATGTCAAAAAGGCAAGGAAAATTTAATACTAGAATATCTATTCCAACACTGTAAAATCACATTAAGAAAAGAAGGTAGAAAAACTACATAATCAGCTCAATAGAAACAAAATAATCTTTTTTGATTAAAAAGCATTCAGGACTTTAAAATTTTTTATCAAACTAGAACTAGAGACATCTTTTTAATAGCTCCCAAAAACTTTAGCAAACATTGTACTTAAGGTGAAATAGAAGCATTTCTTTTTAAAATTGGGAACAAGATAAGAATACCACTTTCATTATCTCTATTGAACATTTTGCTAGAAGAATAAAACTGTAATTATTCACAAATAATGACTTCCATATAGAAGTCTCAAGACTATTTTAAAATGATTAAAATTAATAAGAGAATTCAGCAAAGTTGTGGGATATAAATTATCACACAAAAAATAAATCATAATCCTATATATCAACATCAAACAATTATAACACTTAATTTTTTAATACAATTTAAAATAGAAAATAAAATATAATGTATTTAAGAATAAATCTACACTGGCTGGTAGCACAGTGGATAAAGTGCCAGCCTGCGAACACAAAGGTCACTGGTTCAATCCCCCAGCCAGGACCCATAATGAGGTTGCAAGCCAGGTCTCCAACTAGGTCCTTAGCTGGAGGCAGGTGAATGGTAACCATACATTGAAGTTTCTCTCCCTCTCTGTCTCTCTCCCCTCCTCTCTCTGGAAATAATAAGTAAAATCTTTAAAAAATAATAAAGAAGAAATCTAACAATAGCTGTGCTAGATCTTTATAGATAAATTATAAAACACTATTTAATGCCATTGAAGATGACCTAAAAACTTGAAAATTATTCAATGTTAAAGGCTATGAAGACTAAATATTAAAAAGATATTGATTCTTCCCCCAAAAAAGTATAAGTTAGTGAAATTCCAATAAAAATCCTTAAGAATTTTTTTCATAGAAATTAATAAATTTATGGAAAAGTTTATGGCCAAGAATAACTAAGACAATTTGAAAAAGATAAATCAAGTAGGTAGACTTTCCCTCCCTGAAATTAAGGCTACTACTAAGGTAACAGTAATCAAGACCATGTAATAATCTCACAAGGAGAACAATTAAGGGAAATCAAGAATCAAAAAATGACTTGTACATATAAAAATAACTTGATATGTGACAGGTCAGGTGGGGTAAGAATGGAAGACTCAATAAATGGTGCTGGCACAATTATTCATATGGGAATATAATTGATCTACATGCTACCTCATACAATATATAAAATAATTACAAGTGAATTGAGATCTAACTGTAAAAAACAAAACAAAAAACTTTAGACTATGTTTAAACTATAAGAAAACATCTTAAAACCTTTAGGCAGCAAAAAATTTCTTAGCAAGACACATAAAACACAGACTGTAAATGAAAAGACTGATTAATTCAACCAGATTAAAATTGAACCTTTTGGGGCATCACAAGTCATGATAAACATTGTAAACATACAAGCCACAGACTTAGGAAAATTATTTTCAATGCATAAAAATGACACATAATTTATATCTATAGTACATAAGGAACTCCTAAAAACAGTAAGAAAAGGCAAACCAACAAATATACAAAGAATATGAATAAAGATCCATTAAAGAATATATCAAAATACTCAAAAAACATATTTTTAATTTTTTTAATTACTTTTTTTTTTTTTTTTTTGAGAGAGAGAGGAGAGGTAGGGAAAAAGGGAGACGAACATCAATCAACTGCTTTCCGTGAACCCTCAACCCAGGCATGTACCCTGACCTGGAATCAAACTGGTCACCTTTTGGTTTGCCAGATGACACCCAACCAACTGAGCTACACTGGTCAGGGCTAAAAGCACATTTTTTTAAATGCTCAACAATGCTAGAGGACAAGAAATACAAATTCAAACCACAATATAATTCTATTTCGTACCTACTAAATTGACAAAAATTGTGGCATTACTGGCTGCTGGCAATGATGTGGCCCCACAGGAATTCTTTGGTGTTCAGAAAACCACTCTGAAGTACAACTGGACCGCACGCAACAGTGTCAACGAGGCAGCTAACCCATGGCCCAGCAGTTCCACACTGAGTTATATCCCGTAAGACTCTTCTACATACAGTTAAGGGATTTATAAAAGTGCTATTGCTATATTGTTCCTAGTATGGAAAATTGGGAATACCCGAGATGTCCATCAAAGAAATGGATAAACGTGACAAATCAATTCAGTGGAATACAACACCATTTAAGATGATCAAACTAAAGCTGTATGTGACAACTCTTCAAAACATAAGTTTGAGTAAAAAAAAGACAGACTACGTAAAGGTAAGCACAATTTGATAGCATGATACCATTTATTTAGCTTTAAAATATGCAATGCATTATTTAAGGATATATACAAATATTTATTGTGAGAGTATAAGTATGAGGATGACAAACAGCAAAATGAGGATAATGGTTACTTGAAGGAAGTGAATGCAGAAAGGGGAATGTCCCCTGAGGGGTGCAGGGTGAACACAGGGAGCTTTGTCATTTTTTGTCTTATGCTGGGTAGTGGACACAGAGTGTTTTGTATTATTCTCTACATCTTTTAGTATGGCTGAATTTTTACTTTAGCTTTGCTTCTCTTTCATGTTTCATTTTGAAATAAAAAATTTTAAACACGGGAAGTTGCAAACATGGTACAGAGTGGTCCTCTCTATTGGACACCCAGTTTCCCCCAAAGGTCACATGTCATATAACTATACATGGTGCAACATCAAACCCAGGATACTGACACTGGTGCACTCATGTTACAATTCCATCAGTTCTGCATGTGTAAATTCATGTAACCACCACTTCGATCAAGATATGGAACACAACAATAAAATTAAAAAATAAAATAAAATAAAAATAAAAATAGAATTAAAAAAAAGATACAGAACAGTGTCACAATCACAAAGATCCCCTCACACAGACGCTTTGGAGTCACGCGCCCCTCCCCCACGCATTGCCCCCATCCCTAACCCCGGCAACCACTGATACTGATTTGTCCTCCAACTCACTCAACTGACACATTTAAATGTTATACAAATTTATGTGTCTTTTTGAGATTGGCTTTTTCCTCTTAGAATAATATCTTTGAGGTTCACCCAAGTTGTGTGTGGGGGTAGTTTTTCATTTCTGAGTACTAGTCTGTGCTCTCTCTCTGTACCTCTGTCCACATAACCTTTAGGCAATTGTATTTGTTTTGGCTGTTTCCAGTTTGGGACTATTACAGAGCTGCTATGAGCAACCAAGTAAAGAGTTTATATGAGCCCTGGCTGGTGGCACAGTGGATAAGGTGCTGGCCTGCAAAACCCAAAGGTCTCTGGTTCGATTCCCCAGCCAGGGCACATAACCAGGCTGTAAGCCAGGTGTCCAGCCAGGTCCTTGGCTGGAGGCAGGTGAAAGGCAACTGTACAGTGATGTCTCTCTCTCTCTTTCTGCCTCTATCCCTCCCCCTCTGGAAATAATAAATAAATCTTTAAAAAATAAAATAAAAGGGGGTTGAGGGAAGGAGGGAGGAAGAGGCAAGGAAGGGGAGCAGTTTAGATAAGAATCTAGTATAAAGGAACCATAGACATGGACAACAGGTGGGATTGACTTTGGGGGGAATGGGTGGGTGGGTGGGGAGGGGGACAGAGGGGAGCCAAAAGGGGATGGATGTAATACAACAACAATAAACTTTAAAATAATAAATAAATAAATAAATAAAATAAGAGTTTATATGAACCGAGGTTTTTCATTCCTCTGAGATAAACGTCCAGTCGTATAATTGTTAGACTACATGGTTCAGGTATGTATTTTTAGGAAATTGCCAAATTATATTCCAGAGTGGCTATATCATTTTCCTTTGCCATCAGCTATATGTAAGAGACCCAGCTTCTCCACGTCCTAACCAGCATTTGGTGCGGTTATTATTTGTTATTGTAGCTGGTCTGATGGTTGTGCAGTGATGTCTCATCATGGTCTTAATTGTGTTTCCCTGACGAGTGATGTTGGACATTTTTTTTATGGGTTTACTTGCCATCTCTGTACTTTCTTTGGTAAAATGTCACTTCATGTCTCATGTCCATTTTCTAATTATGTTGTGTGGTTTTCTTAGTTTTCTTTCAGAGTTCTTCATATAGTCTAAATATAAGTTCCTTGTCAGATATATGGTTTGCAAATATTTTCTTCCAGCCTAGAGCCTGTCTTTCTATTTCTCCTAACGGGATCTTATATAGAGAAAAAAAAATTGTAATTTTGATGAAGTTCAATTGATCAATTTTTTTATGTATACTGCTTTTGGCATCATGTCTAAGAACTCTTTTAAAAGTCCTGTATTCTCTTCTAAACACTTGCTAGTTTTATCTTTTACATTTAAATCTATAATTTCAGTTAACCTGTGTATCAGGTATAAGGCTAAGTCAAGGGGATATCCAATTACCCTAGCACTATACAGTAAAAAAAACTATACTCTCTTCACTTCATTATTTTTTCAACCTTGTCAAAAATCAGTTGGCCATATTTGTATGGGGCTGTTTCTGGGGTCTTTATTTGATTACATTGATCTATGTGTCTATCAATCTGCTATTACCACATTGCCTTGCTACACAGTAAGTCTATAGTTATATAATTGAGTCTCAATATATGCAAGACTGCATGAATATTTAAAAATCAGTCAGCACAACCTATATATCAACAGACTGAAGAAGAATCATATGATCATATAAGTCGATTCAGAGAAAATATTTGACTAATTCAACACCTGTTTATGATTTAACACTTCCAGAAAACTAGAAATTGAAGGAAATTTCCTCAAATTGATAAAGGAGACTGACTAAAAACTACAACTAACATCATACTTAATAGTGAAAGACTGAATGCTTCCCCTCTAAGATTAGGAACAAAACAAGTCTGGTCAGTCTCACCACTGCTATTCAAATTATGCTACAAGTTTTAACCAGTGCACTAGGGCAAGAAAAGGAAATAAAAAGACACACAGACCAGAAAGGAGGGCATTCAATTGTCCATATTTGCAGATGATATGATGATCTGGGCAGAAATTATAGAATCTACAAAAAAAAATAAAAAACAAGTCCTAAAACTAGTAAGTGAGTTCAGCAAGGACAGAAACCACAAGATCAACATATGAAAATCAATTTTATTTTCTATATACTAGAATGAACACATGGAAACCAATATTACAATGCTATTTCCAATCACTCAAAAATAAATGAAATACTTAGGTATAAATCATTTTTAAAATGTAGAGAACTTACAGTTGAAAACTACAAAACACTAGTGAAAGAAATCAGAGATTTCATTAAGTAGAAAGACATACTATGTTCATGGATTGGAAGACTCAACATAGCAAACGTGTCAGCTCTCCTCAAATTGATAGGCAGGTATAATACCACTCCTTGCAAAATCCCAGTGAGATTGTTTGACAATGTTTTATAATATTAAAAAATGTGTTAGATCAGCCCTGGCCAGGTAGCTCAGTTGGTTGGAGCATCATCCCATACATCAGAAAGTTACAAGTCTAATCACCAGTTCAGGGCACATACCCAGTGGGTTCAATGTCAAGGCATGTATGGGAGGCAGCCAGTTGATGTTTCTCTCTCACATCAATGTCTGTCTGCCTCTCTCGCCCTTTCCCTCTCCCTCCCCTTCCTTTCTCTCCTAAATCAATAAACATCCTCAGGTGAGTAATATTTTTTTTCTTAGAGCAACTAGTTTTCATGGATTTCAACTGAAAGAATGAAATCTTTCTGTGTGCATGTGTGTACATGGATGATGGATGTGTATGTGTGTAGTTCAGTGAAACATGGCCCAGTGTAGTATTTGACTAATGATGGGGGAAGTGGTAATATCTTCCCCTCCCCAATGAAGTTCAGCATATGTGAAACGCAGAACACAACCATCCATGAAAAAAGAAGGATATGGATGTGTTGCATCTTGTGTTCTAAACACTTTGACTTGCCCTTCACCAGCCTCTGAGACCAGCACAGGAGATATTTCTCTCCCTCTCAGCTTCTTCTCAACACAAAGCTAGCACAGAGGAGGTCCTCCATAAATTCCAGAATGAACTCTTGATCTAGATACTCAACTGCACCATTTTCCTCTTGGAAACTCTATCAAACTCAGATAGAGCCGATAACTACTTGACTCATTTTAGATCCACATAGCACACTTCCCAGCCTCCTGCCCAGCCGGGGCTCCGGGGCTGGGGGGCGGGGGGACAGCATTTGTTCTTTCATCTTCCTCAAACAGTTGTTCTCTGCCTTTCCACTCCCGCTGGCACACAGGTGTCCCGGTCTCATTATGGAACACTCATTAATATTCACCATGGGTACCCTCGTGGGCGTCCTCTCTACCCACAGAGGTGTCTAGACTTCCATGAATATCAGTGCTGGGAAAAGCAGATTAAAAATCAGTGCTGAATCCACAGGGAGGGCACAGAGCTCTGAGGTGGGCCCCAGAACGAGGGGCTGAGGGGGACATCTGGCATGGCTTGAGGAACACCGCTCACAAATCAGTTTGACAGAAGATCCCATGAGATAGTCGCATTCCATTAAACAGCTGCTCTAGGTAGAGCTTGGTGATTGCGTTGGTTGATAATCGAAATAAAACCCAGCAGACTTCATTGCTCACACTTCAACCCAAAGGTCTTGATACTGTGTATTTAGAACCCTGGCTGGATCCCACGGAGTTTCACAACTCTGTTCAATTCAGGACAACTGGAAATGCTCTATAATTGTTTACAGTATACTTATGGCCAAACACTGGCCTTTGGCTTCCCGGTCAGTGGTGGATAAGATGAACTGTAATTAATAATCAATAAGTATGTACCACCTAAGCACCCTCTGGGTGCCAGGTGTCATACTTAGCACACAGATAGGTAACATGTCAACCAAGATATGGGGTCTGCTCTCCAAGATCTTACAGTCTCATGCAAGGAGGAATTGTCACATGAGAAATAATTGAGGATTCTTCAATAATGTGCTGATGTCTACATTTGCGGGTAAGTTAAAAGATGAATGAGCAGAATAAATGAAAAGGTCAAGAAAAACTTCATAGCCAAGGCAAAGTTTTTGCTGGGTCTTGCAGGATGGCTAGTGACTGGGTGGATGACGAGGAGAACAGAAGTTGCTGGAAACAGAACAGAAGTTGCTGGAAGCAGAAGGCACTCACATGCTCCACGGAGGGAACAGTCCAACTAGCTGCTGTGCCCACAGCCACGAGGGTCCCTCTTCAACATCTAGTGGGAAGTCCATGGAAGCGACAGCCATGCTGCTGATCCAGAGGGATCCCCACTTAGAATGTAAGGGGACAAGCCACTGACACTTTAGAAAAGCACGGCTTAGTGAGGGACATGGACCTGGCATGAGTACGACTTGCTCAAGTTCACTGCTTAGGTGACCTAAGGGAAGCTACTTCTAACTTTCCAAGCCTCAGTTTCCTGGTGTTCCAAACAGGACAAATAATGGTACCAGATTTGTAGGCTTGCTGTGAAGAGTAAAGCAAATAATGCATGCACATGACCTGGAACATCATGCACACTTCATAAAGAGTATATATAGTCAGTATTCACGGAGGCTGATCCACAAAGTCACCAACACGAAGTCCTGTCTGCCTCTGCTCCCGTCTATAATCCTTTTGCTTCTCTCTGGAAAATCAGACAGATCTGTTAGTGAAGAATCCTGTCTGTTTGCCAAAAAAATGCTTATTCTCACTCTTCTGAAGGATGTCTTCAGTGCGGACAGTATTTTAGGTCAGCTATTCTTTTCTTAGCACTTTGAAGATGCTGTTTACAGGATGCCATCATTTTTGGTGAGAAGCCAGCTGTCAATCTTGTTGCTGTTTATTTTAAAGTAACACATGTTTCCCCCTCTTTGGCTCCTTTTGAAGTTTTCCTTTCTCTTGGTCTTGTTTCTGGCCATGTTTCTATGCTGAACTTAGATACATGCTTTACTTTTTAGTTATACTTCTTGAGGTTCATGGTTCTTCTTGAATCCATAGTTTGATGTCATTCATCACGTTTATAAAATTCTTGGTTATTTTTTTCTTCAAGGATTGTTTCTCTTCTTTGTCTCCTCCTCTCTTTCTGGGATTTGGTGACCTTTCACCATGTCCTCTCTATCTCTCATACTCTCTTCAGAGTTTTACATGTTTTATTTAGCCTGGCTATTTTCTTCTTGCTGTCTTCCAGATCACTATTCTCTTCAGTGTTTCAAGCCTACTGTTAACCCATATCATGCTGTACTTTTCAGTTCTAGAAATGTCTTCTGGTGTTTGTAGTTCAGTTCTCTGTTGAAATTCTCCATCTTGTCATGTAACTTCCTGACTATGTTCATTGTTTGTTTTCAAGTTTATTTCTGTCCATTCTGGGATTTCTATCTTCTATGGGTTAATTTCTACCATCTGTTTTCCTCCATGGTTTTGGTCATGTCATCTTGTTTCTTAAGATGAGTCACATGCCCAAAGCCCAATAACAAGATAATCATCCAAACTAGGCCGTCAACTCACCCACTTCTACCTTCTTCTACCTCCCCACCCCTTTCTGCTCTTGTAGCCACCACACTGCTGTCTGTGTCTATGAGCTGTTTGGTTTGTTGGCCTTGTTTGTTCATGTGTTGCTTTCAGTTTCACATCCCACATATGAGTAAAATCATACGGTTCTTGACTTTTCTCCATCTGGCTTATTTCACTTCGTGTGATTTTTTAAGATAGACTGCCATGGCATGGGAGGGCCTTATGAACTGACCTCAATCTCTCCACCCTTCTCCTCACACATCCTACAGTCCTGAGAACCTGAACTAGCTATCATGGCTTGCTGTTCTGTGTTTCTACCCCATGCACATTCCAGTTATTTGCCATATACAGGATGTACTTCTCTCCCATCCGCCTACCAAATCCTATCATCTATGTCCCAGATGAAATAACATCCCCCACAATCAAGCCTTGAACTTGTGTTCATTTCATCCTTCTCTCGCCTCCCAGAGCCTTTTACTGGAGTATCATTTCTGTCCAGGTCCTATTGCCACCAGCAGCTAACTGAGGATGGTGATGGACAGCCTCTGGTTCTGTCTTCCAACTAGGGGCGTGGCTATGTGTCCAACTGACTTTTCTCTCAGGAGCTGCCTCTCCCACCTCAGGCAAGGTGGTCCTAGTAAAACTGACTGCCACCCCTTGCTCACAGCACCTGAGCCACATCCATGGAGCCTGTGTGAAGTGCAGGGAGGGGCTTAGCTGAAAGGAGTCACATTATGTCATTTGTCTACCTGGAACCCTGAAAAGCCTCCCATTTCACCTCAAGGAGAAACGTAGGCTCTAAATAGATCTTGCCCTCTCAGTCTCCTCTTTGACTTTTCCTCATGTTATTCCTCTCACCTCCATCCAGCCACACCGGGTGCTGTGCTGTCCCCCAGACAGCCATCTGACTGGCTCTACACAGGGATCCGTGGGCAGCGGCAAATCTCACTTTCTCAAAAAGGCTTATGCTGAACCCCACTCACTCAGATGTTCCTCATCTGCTCTATCTCACCTTTCCCCAAACTGCTCCTCTCTCTCTCGTTTTAAGGACTTCATTTATTTATTTGGGGGGTGGAAGGGAGAAACATCAATTGGCTGCCTCCTGTATGTGCCCCGACTGGGGACTGACCCCATAACCCAGGCATGTGCCCTGACCAGGAATCAAATCAGTGACCTTTAGCTTTGTGGGATGATGCCCAACCCACTGAGCCGCACCAGTCAGGGCCACCCCTCTCTTTCTAATAGACTATAATTTGCTTATTCGTACCTTTCCTATGTTCACATTGACTGCACATGCCACTGGCATCTAAGCTCCCAAGGGCAGGAATCTGTGTGCTGGGCTCACCGATCTCTGTCAAACCCTGGAATAGTGCTTGGCTCAGAGCCCGCTGCATCAACACCTCTGGCCGTTCCATTAACTTGCAATTAACCCTGCTTTCCAGAAGTACTGTCCCTGCACTCCCTTCCTTTAGGAACCTGAAAGATGCTGGTGCTCAGGGAGGGTGGGTGTTCTATGAAACCACGAGTTTGGGGCAGGGCTGCTACAGCCCCAGCAGAGGTCAGCACCCATGGGCGGGGACACCCCCTTGTCCTGCAGCCACTTGTGCCCATCCCTTCACTTGCAGAGAAAGCCTACTAATCAAGCAGAGAAATCCAATCAGGGAAACATGAACTTCAGTTGGACCCTGGGAAACTGAGATCAAGCTCAATAGAAACTCTACGTAAAATAAATCTGTGGAAGGTGGGATGGGCAGAGGAGGACATGGGGGGAAAACTGGGACAAATGTAATAGAATAACAATAAAAAGAATAATAAATAAACCTGTGGAAGTGTAGTGAAATACACCGGAACCAGAGTAAATCAGAAGCTCCATGTGGGTCAAACAGCCTCCTGATGTCAGCATATAAATGTTAACCACAAATGTCATGGTTTTTGCCCTTCACAGACTCTCACATGTCTATTAATTCATATTCAATATGAATATCTTTTGAAGATATTCAAAAGAACTCCAAGAAACAAGTCATTCCCATCTTAGCAAGTGCTCCAGGAGGAGAAAAGATACCTACAAAGCTGCACAGCTCAGTGGCGAGTCTAGGAGACACAGCGTGTGACTCAGAGAACAGAAATCTGTCCACTGGGGTGTCTGAAGCCCAGGGACGTTGGCACAGTATCCAGGGGACCTGAGGTCACAGGTAAATATGGCACACCCCTCCAGAGCATCGATTCTATCCCAAGGTTTGTAGAAATTAAAGGTGTTATACTTATATCAAATAAACATGGGATGTCTATAAAGCACAATACAAACGTTTGCATGAATTATTAACAGGTTAAAAAGCAGCCTTAGAAACAAATTTCCAGATTTACAGAAGTGAGCTTGGAGCTCTGTAGCATCCTCCTCTGGTCCCCTCCCTTACTCTTACATAACTTACCTAACTTCTCTGAGCCTCATTTTTCTCACCTGTAAAATGGGATCACAATGCCTTCCTCATAGGCCTATTGTCATGAAGATTAAATTAAGATACACAAGAGAAGTCCTGAAAACAGCCTTGCACAGAAAAATAAATCAATGAAACCATTCATTTTTCTATCATTATGTTGGAATTTTTTACAACTAGAAAGAACCAAGAAGCAACCACCCACTAAAGTCCACAAACTCCTCATGTGTCCAACTTCAATTTTACTGGAGAAGCAAGAGCTAGAAAAGATTTAGAGACTGAGAAAGAAAGAAAAGATCAAGAAATTGGAGGGAAAAAATGCTTAAGGATTAAAGAGCAAAACGCTTGAGGAAAGGCGAAAGGAGCTGGATTTTGTTGGAACTTCAGAAGGGAAGAGCTGGAAGAGAGACTTAGAAACAACCCTCAGAAATTTTACAAAGGGCTCAGCTCTTGTGCACCTTCATGGGGCAGGAAGGGGAGCCACACTGGCTTTGGCTGGGGAGGAGGAGGGTTGAGGAGGCATCAGGGGCATGTGCGAAGCTATTAGAACCCATTTCTCTGGAGATTTTCTGAAAAGTACGACAGACACACAGCTGAGAAGCCGATGCTGGGAGCGGGAAGCCTGGCCATCTGCATGGGGGGTTCACAAACATGAGTCCAAATTTCCCTTACCTCCTCCCTGGCCCCACCTGGCTGCCCCAGGGCCCTGCTGACTTACTCCACGGCATTAAGTTACTTACTTGTCCCCCAGCAGAGGGGAAGTGCCACCTGGAAGGTGGTATCCTTTGAGTCATGAACAGTCCGTAACACTGCAAATTATTAAAGGAGTTCCTGTCGAACGGAGGAGGACACACAGGAAAGGGACACAGAGCAAGTATGTTTTAAATCTTAGACAAGGGGATGGTGTGGGACACCCCCAGGCTGAGGACCTCTAGGGGGGGGCTGGGGTCCTGGAGCTCTGCTGGGACCAGGGAGGAGCCTGCCAACCCTCCACTCATCTTGCTCCGGCTAGTTCTGTCCACGCAAGGGGAGCTCTGTGAACATAGGGTCTTTGTCTTGACTGTACTCCCAGGGCCTAAAAGACAGCCTTGTCACATAGTAGGGACCTGGTGCATAATAGGTGCTCAATAAATACCCCCTCCCCAGCACACAGGCAGGCCGATATCAGGGACACACAGACCTATACTGGCAGACCTGTCCCTACACAGTCACACCCTAAGGCACACTGCCAGCCCCCAGCTGCAGCTGGCACCTGGAGGTCCCCGGGACCTCTTCTGGACGGTGCCTCATCACCTCTTGCTCAGGGATTGCAGACTCTCTCCCAAGACCATCCCCTCCTCTACCCACTCCCCCGCCCCAGCCCCCATCTGCCCAGTGCGTCTCTCTGCCTCCCCCCAAAACAAGCCCCTGCTCCGCCTCCCTGTTCCTGTCTCTCCCTCTCCTTTCCCCATATCAGCCTGCCTCAGCCATCATGCCTCTCTGTCACCTCTGTCCTGTCTCTCCCGCCTGCCCTGAGCTCTCCTCCTCCTCCCCCAGATGTGTCACATCTCTTCTCCCACCCACCCTGCCCTCTGACTCCAGCTGCTCAGCCCCCCAGCCCCACATCTGGAGCCACAGTAGCTTCTCGTTAGGAGGCGGAAGGGGAGACTATGCACATGCCTAAAATGGGATGCTGATCCGTTTTTAAAACAAAAGTGCCTGGCAGCTCTGGCCAGGTGGCTCAGGTGGCTGGAGCCACCTATACACCAAAAGGCTGCGGGTTCATTCCCCAGTCAGGGCACATGCCTAGGTTACCGGTTCCATCCCTGGTTCCATGTCTGGGAAGCAACCAATCAATGTTTGCCTCTCACCTCTCTCCCCGCCCCCTTCTCTCTCTCAAAATCAGTAACTACACCCTCTAGCGAGGGGCCTGGCACACAGGGGCTCAATAAGGACCAATAAACCAATGAGTGAATGAATGAGTGCTCCTGGATGAATCATGAATAACGGTGACACTGAAAAACATAGCAGTGGAGAGAAGACACCCTGACATCCTCGCCCCAGAATATTCTGCAGTACAGAGTATTTCTCAGGAGTGAGTCAACTCTGGGTGTGACTCCTGCTTTCTGGAGTGCGGGATCCCGAAGACAGAGCCTGTCCCATGAGGAAGCAGAGCAACCCGATGGAGAGGGAACAATGACATTTCACCTGCCTTACTCCCCTGTTCCCTCAAAATCTCCCTCCAGGCAAACACAACAGGAACGCAAAATCCATGTTATCCTGTATTCCTTCCAGGGCTGTAAGGCCCTAGCAACCCTGAGCCAAGGCCCTTGTAGACGGTTGATAAGCAGCATCCAGCAGCCTCATCCTGGATCAGCCCAGCTATCAGGCGAGAGGGGAACAGCCACTGTGAACCGAGCCTGGGGTCTGCCTTCCATCCCAGGAATCTGAGAAGGCAGGTGACTGAGTGCAGGCAGCGGGGCTTCCAGGGCCCGGGCCAGTGGGAGCCGGGGTTCATGTCAGGGGTGGAGGCTGAGAACAGGGGTCTGTGTGAAGGTCAGAGGACCATGCAAGGGGCCTCGCTGTCATCACCCCCTGGGCTCAGCAGGATGGCCCAGAGGTCCTGGCCTAGGGACACACACCTGTTTGCTCCCACACCTTGGGCTCATCTAAGCCGAATCACGGCCCCTCCATTTGGGCAGGAGGCTCCATAGACATGAGACACCCCTGAGGGCGGCATCAGGGGCATCACCATTAGTCAGTAGCATCCAGGACATCAACCCTGCATCCCCTGCTCTCCAAGAAACCAGTACTCGGTGCCAAGCCTGGCTCTCACGGTGTCCCTACCTCTTGGCCCTGGGCTAACCCATCACTGGCAGCTCCAGTCACTGAGACATTCCCCACCCACCTGCTGCCGCACATGGCTTGCTGAGGTGGCCTGGTGTGGCCAGGCAGCACAGGGTAGGGTTGAGGAGCAAGGTGCTGCTGTCCCCTGCTGGCCGCTCCCAGGAAATAACAGGCTGATATCAAAAAGAAAGCGGAACAGGCTGGAAGGGCACCCACCCTTCCTCTCCGCTCACGGCAGGGAAGACCCTGGGTTGGTGGCTCCCACTGGGGCCCTACAAGTGACTGCACCCAGGGTGTGGGCCAGCGCAAGAAGAGGGCACGGGCAGCGGAGACGAGAGGGCAAAGGAGAGCAGAGAGAAAGGGCTCACCAGCCTTCCCTGAAGAAGAGCCGTAACAGCCCCTTCCATTCACCTGGTCCTTCACAGGACACAGACAGCGTTCCCATACTCCGAACATCACCTCTGCTCCCGAAGGCCACAAAATGCATGGCAGGGCGGATGAGAAAGAGGGAGGCCCAAGGGGGTTCTGTCCCTCACCCACCCTCCCGCAACACAGGTCTGCCCTTCCTCGTCCAGGGCTCTGACACAGAACATCAAATAAGTGTCTCTGGGCTCATGGGATGGGTCTCAGACCACATACAATCACAAGATCTTGTTCTGACCAAAGCACAGGCCTCCCCATCAGGAGCCCAGACATGTCATGTGATAATAGCTGGGTGTGGTCCGGAGAGGCTGGGTGTGTGTCTCTTCTGTAAGAGGCTGAAAAGCACATTAAACAGAGATGAGCAAAGTCCTGAGAAAACAGATCATCTTAGAGCAGAAAGTCACCCCTCCACAGTGGCAGGAAGAAAGCCCCAAGGGGGTCCCCCATCCAGGGGGTGACAGCCTTGCATCTCCCACCCCTATCCACCTCCTCCCCCAATCTGCCCTGCTTATGCCTGGTCTCCCACAGCCCCTGCCAGAGCCACTGCTCCTTGCTGCCTTCCTCCCCCTACCCTTCCCCTGGGCAAGGGCCAGGCCACAATCAAGGGCAGGGCTGGCCGGCCCTTCCCACAGGATTCAACTAATCGGGAGGAAGCAAGCACGTCCCTCAACCTTTTTCAAGTCCGCACCGGCCATAGCAAAATGCGTCCCCTGCTCTGGACCAAGGAGCAGGTGACAAATGGGCAACTTGTTCTTCCTCTGGATTTTATTTTAACACTTAGAGAGGAGAGGAGGAATATTTATGAGTGAGGAAATGGGACTTGTCAGAGGCTATGAACGCCCCCACACATGTCTGCTCTCAAGGAAGAAGGAAGACAAGTTGAGGGATCTAAGACCCTTGTAAGCTATGGAGCAGTGTCTCTGGAAATAAAGTGTGCAGCCAAGCAGGGGCTCCAATCAGCCACTTTCACCAGCTAGGAAGGGGGGCTGCCGGAGGAGGAACGAGCCCCGCTCCCACCTCCACCCCCAACCCAGCCCCGCGGAGGCTCATTTGCACACCTGACCAAGTAGCTGCACCTTGACCTCTCCCTGCCACCTGTGCCAAGTGAGGCCACATGGCTGCAAATGAGGAGAAGCAGCTCCGTTGAAAACTTCCACCCCAAGGCCTCATCCACCACCCCATCCTGCTCTGTCCTGCAAGGAGCCAATGCCCATCTGGACAGCATGCACTCCCCCTGCCAGAGACCCCTTCCACCTGCCAAAACAGCGCTCATGGGGACAGAAGAATGCATAAGGCCCCATCCTTGTCCTCACAGAACCTCTCATACCTGAAAGGGATGGCCAATGACAGAAACTCACATTTTTGTAGCAGGTAACTATTCAGGAGAGTGCCTCATTTCAGATACCTAACGTCCCTGGGTAAGAGCTGCTTTTCAAATCTCCACTTTACAGACGAGGAAACAGTCTTAACAAGATAATCAGAGGTCCCAGCCAGAGCCTGACTCCAAGATCCCAAGAGCTCAAAACACTTCCACTCTACTGCCCCAACTGGAAGGCAAGACAATATCCTTTTGCCATTTCCAGGAGTGGGGAAGGGTTTGATAATCCCTGTGACAGAGATGTGACCACGGGTGGGAACCTCAGACATGAGGATGTGGGACTTCCTATCTTCTGGAGCTTCGATCACAAACCTGATGTCCTCTCAAAAGACCAGAAAGAGGGGACAAAAAATCCCTGAGTGGACAGGTGAGAAGCCCTGAACCAGAAATCCAGTACTGGGTCCTCGCTTGTGCTGCCTGGAGTTGCCCTTGTCACCTTCTTTCTATCTCTATCTATCTATCTATCTATCTATCTATCTATTTATAGAAGGAGAGGAAGGGAGGAAGAGAAACATTAATGTGGGAGAGAAGCATCTATCAGTTGCCTATCCCACTCCTCTAACTGGGGACCTGGCCTGCAACCCAGGCATGAGCCCTGACTAGGAACCGAACTCACATCCTTTGGGTTCACAGGCCACACTCAGTCCACTGAGCCGCACCAGCCAGGGCAGGGGTTGCACCTCTGCAAGCGCAAACCCATGACACACTTCTGCCGTGATCGGGCTAACCCAAGGGTTGGGAAATGTCCATCCAGAGAGCCTTTCTTGGGAAAAATAAGAGCACTTGGGCCTAGCTCTTCCTCCTCACCCTCTCTGCACCTGCCTGACCACCCAGCCTGCAGCTAAGCCCTGACCTTCCTGCAAGTCCTGCTGTGCAGCCTCTTGTGTGGGTCTCTCCTGCCCTCTGGTGGACAAGATGCAGCAACGCAACCACATCCCTGTGCAACCCCCGTACAGACATCACCTTTCCTCCCACTGCCTCTCCAACCTTTGTTCTTTTTCCCATAAGATGTTGTATCTGGGCCCAATGCCAGGGCCAGACTGATGGGGGTAGGAGACTTTTCGGCTGCGCCTTCACTCCCATGTCCTTTACCTCCTCCAACACGGATGCAGACCCCCCTTTCTCACCCCAGCACTCAGGGACTCCCCGGCATAGTGTCCAGCTACTTCCGGGCACAGCTGGCACCCGGTCCCAGGTGCTGGTGGGCCTCCCCTGCACTGTGACGCTGTCTCCCCATGTGCCCTTGCCAGGATCTTATCTCTGTCGTCTGCCCAACAACCTGGTCTCCTCATCCACAGAAGATTCTGACCTTTGACCAGTCAAGAGCTGACCTGGCCCCAGACATGAGCTGTGGCCACCAGCTTCATGGCTGTGAGACACTGTTTCTGAGCCTCTGCTCCTCTGTCTGATCCATTTGCTTCTTGGCCCCGGCTCAACCCACTTGAATTTAATTAACGCTGACCTCTGCTTTCCTAGGGAGCCATGGGAACCATAGCGATCAGTCTACCAGGGAGGGTGGACAGGGTAAAAACCATCCCAGTAGGGTGCACTGGGTTGTGAACCCAGGCCTGTTCCTGAGGACAGCAACCCAGAGAGCCCCAGAGGGGGGCTTCATGTGGAAAGCGATCAGGGTCTTAGCAGGAGGGGCACGCAGTTTCTCCCAATGCTGGCTATGACCACCATCTGTTGAGCGCAGTCTTCACCTACAAGATCTTCTACCCCATGCCTGCCCCCTCCCAGCCCTGAAGTGAAGTTGTTATCCAAGTGTTCCGGACGCTAGAGCCTCAGCACTAGAGCAGCCTGTCTGCATCCCACAGCTGGAGAGCTATACAAACCTGGCCCCGTCCCTTGCTCTATATCCCCTTGTTTCTCTCCCAGAAGGCAGAGTGCAGGCAAACGCAGAGGCAGGGAAGTGTTGGGAACTGAAGAGCGTTCCCAGACAGGCTGAGACCGAGCTGCGGGGATGTGGTTTTGGAGTAGGGGTGGGGGGTGACCTACACTTTCAGAGCTTTGCAGACAGCAGGTGAAGAGGGCCAGACTAGGGGAGGTGACCAGAGGCCCCTCCATAACCCTTCTCTCCTTTGTCTGTAATAATAGAACCTCTAGTTTGTAGCTTGGGTTTCGGTCACTCCAAATAATAACTACATTTCCCAGCCCTCCTGGTTGATAGATAGAACCACTTGGCTCAGGGTGGGGTGTAGGCAGAGCCTATGGAACAACTTCTAGGGGGATGCTATATATTTACTTATTTATTAGAGAGAGAGGAAGGGAGAGGGGGTGGAAACAAACCATCTACTGATTGCCTTCTGTATGCGTCTGAACCAGGGAATGAACCCATAACCTAGGCATGTGCCCTAACTGGAAGTCAATCCCGCAACCTATCGCTCTGCGGGATTACACACAACTCCCAGAGCTACACCGGCCACGGGTAGGTGCTGCTATTAAAGGAAGGAGATGCCTTCCCTTCCTCACTGGCTGGACTGAAGAGGAGCTGGTGAGCTATACGGGATCATAAAACGGCAACACTGTAGGAAGAGGAGAGCGAGGACAGAGAACATACCTGTCCCTGCACTGCTCATGGCCACGTTGCTACTTCAAAAAGAGAAATAAACTTCTCCCCTGTTAAAGCCATTGCTCTTTGTGGTCTGCTGAGCCTGTGAGGATGAAGAGGAGGAATCAGGTCGTTCCAGAGACTGTGACGTCAGGCCAACAGGACTGGGCATCTGGTTGAATGTGTGATGCGAGGACACAGGACCAGCATGGCATTTATGTGGCAGCAGAATGGAGGTATTTAAGACATCCTTTTCCCTTTCTTTGTCCTTTCATGTCTACATCTAACTTCCTCCTCGCCCATCTGTTCTTCAGGACCTCTCCATTCCCTGAATCCCAGATCGCCTCGCCCAGACCCCTCTGGCCTCCGTCCCTCCCAAGAGCTTCTTTCTGTCTTTGCGGAAACACCTGCTCCAGCCCTGCACCACTGTTGCCTGGCTACCTCCGAACATCTTTCATAGCCTCAGTGCAAACATGCTTCCCCAGAAGGCTCTCTGACACCCAACTTTCACGGGACCCAGCACTTCCTTCTGCGTCAACATGGACCTCTCTGTGCTGTAAGCATCTGCTTACCCAGCCATGTCCCCTCCTTACCCAGGAGCTCCATGGGGTCAGAGACTATATTCATCTTTGGATTCCCACCACCTGGGATAGTGTCTGGAACATGATGGGTATTCAAGAAAGGTCACTGTACAGGATTTTTCTTTATCCTCACTCCCTCCCCCCCGCCCCCCAAACTACCCTCTGGCTCCCATTCAACCTCAGCAAGTCCCATCTTCGAGGTGCATCCCTTGGGTGAAACAAAAGCCAACCAAGCCAGCCCAGCGAGGCAGCTACCTGCCGCCCCCCTCAAGACACCCCCACCGCGCTCTGACTCACAACTGCCATTATCAAAAAGCATCAGGTTTCTATAGTCCTACTCCCTATTTGGGCAGGGGAGAAAAAAAAAAAAACAAGAAACGAGCTTTTCTCAAGGGTGTTTCACTTGAAATGTTCCAGACCTTAAAATTTAGGTCTCCATTTCAGAAATGATTCAGCCTGAGATGAAAGAAGACAAATGTCGCTATTTTATTGAGAGGAAGTTATGGAACACCACGCACATCAAATCTCCACACACCTTTCCTCCTAATGCAGCAAAATGATACCTTTATCACCATTCAATCAAAGACTCACTAAGTCCTTGCAGGGAAATGGGGCCCAGGCAGTAATTGCTGGATGTCCCTGGCATCTTTCACACCAATCCACGGCATAGCATCGCTGTTATAAGCACATGAAAGGCTTCCTCAATTTCACTCCCCATCCTCATCAGCCACAAAAGATACTTACTGACTGCCCGTGATACGCAGGGCACTTTTTGTGATGCAGGAAAGCAAAACTTAACATTTCCCAAAGATGGACTGAAAAGGGGCCCATCCATGCCTCAGAAGTAAGTTATCTGCCTCTGGAATGAGTCACAGAGTCATTTGTAAAAGCAAACAAATGCAGTCACTTTTATAAAGCAAAATGGTCTAACCCCACGTGCACTGTCAGATTGCTCTGTGTGCAGTTTTTTGCCAAAAGCAGGAAAATGATGCCATCATAATTATTCAACTGTGCAGTAGGTGAGTCGATGTGGAAAGTCTAAACCTCAAGCAGTATGTATCCCTGCCCCTCTGCAGCCCTTCTGTCCTGCTTTCCCCCAGCACCACCAAAGTGGGTGGGCAAAATGTTTCCACCATCCTGCTCTGCACGTGGGAGAGAAATGGGAAGACCGGATCTAGAAATGTTTTGAAGTCAGGAAGTTCTGCAATATTTTGAAAAGGACTCTCTAGCTCCAAAATCAGTCACATAGAGAATTGAAACAAATGCTATGGTTTTAGGGAGAAAAAAGGACAGAACTCTGAACACAACATCTCTGCACGCCTTTTTTTTAAATTTTATTTATTATTTTTAGAGAGAGAGGAAGGGAGTGAGGCATCAATGTATGGTTGCCTTTCACCTGCCTCCAGCTACAGAGCTGGCTGGAGACCTGGCTTGCAACCTGGTTATGTGCCCTGGCTGGGGAATCGAACCAGCGAGTTTTGGGTTTGCAGGCCGGCACCTTAGGCACTGTGCCACCAGCTAGGGCGCCAACGCCTTTTTATGTCAGTTTGGAAAAACGATAGAAACGCCCTTGTCCTACAAACATTCACGGAGCCCTGTGGTGATGGGGAAGCCTTTATCAGCCTTTGTGAAAATCTCCTTCCACGTTCAAACTGCTGAGCATCGTTGCTAGCAAAATACTAACAATTTACATGATTAATGCTCATTTGGGCCAGAGAACATGAGGACATACTCCTCAACACTTTGATTCTTGGAGTTTTATATATTTTACACTTACCATTTCTGTATCAGATGCCTATGTACCACTTTTGTCCATTGCAAAGAAAGGAGGCTTCTAGCCTTATTTCAAATGTGAGTCTGAGAAAGACCAAAAATCAATTTCTTCACTCCAAATGATGAGACACCCAAAGCAGTCCAGGCAGTGATGGAAAAGAAGGCACTGAAGAGCATCACCTCCAAGCTCCGAGAGTACCCACGTCCCAGGCCCTGGCCCAGGGTCCGGCCTTGCCCCACTTCATGCCAGTGTACCCTCCTCATCCACAGGGAGAGGGTTAGAGAAGGTGGTCACCTTGCTGCCTTCCCATTCCCCCTCCCTGTTTATCACTTTACGACATTGACTTCTTCGTCCCCAGGACCATTTCTGCACCCATGTACAATAAAGCAAAGTCAAGAAAAGAATTTCAGAGGTAAGCATGAAGTCCCACATTCAAATTTACAGACCGTCCATCACAAAGTCACAAGATGTAAGGAGATGGGGTTTTCAGGAGCCTCGCTGCATAACCCATGGGCGGTGCTTTACCAGACGTTTACAGAGTCAGCAGGGAGGATGCTGGGAAAACAATAAGCACTTACAGATGGCATCAAGGGAAAGAGCAATTGCACGGCATTCTGCCCTGGTCAAACCAAGTCAGGAATACGGCGATAAAATCTGGATACATTTTGAAAGTCATTTTGACAAATGAGAATGTATCCAAAGGAGGGTGACCAGGAGGAGAAGGAGTATTCAAATTATAAATCCCATTTTTAAAAGAACTTATGAGATTTATCCTGGTGAAGAGACAACCAAGGGAAGAGGGATTTAAACATTAAGTAGCTGAAGGCTTGTTATGAAGAGTGTTTTGTGGGTGAGGGGGTGGAAGACATGGTGCCTGAAAAGAAGGGAGAGCTAGAAAGAGCTGGGTCCACGGTGGTACCAGCCCCTTATGCACCATCATCATCACTACCACCACCCCCTTCTCCATTTCACATGTGAGGCTCCTAGGACTGAGGAACAATAACTAATTCTCCCCATAGTATGTTTCTCCTTTAAAATGCCAACCCCACTATTCTATAGTTTTTAATGATCCCAAAAGCAATTTCCTTTCTCCCTGACTGGAGTGATGAGAAATCAATTTCCCTTCCAAATACTCAACTTCCAACTATATTCCCCCTTACAACTGATCTACCTAAAAAGAGCAACCAAAAGGCTTCCCCCCACAGTTTCCCTTCTCCCACTTCCCGGAAGAAAGGCACACCTCTCACTCACCCAGACTGCACTGATGCTTTAGCTCCGGGTGTGAGAACCTCTGGGCACCGAACAAAAGAGCAATTTGGAAACACTGATTTATGGGCGCGAAAATAAGTCACGCCACTTACTTTTTGCAAGTCATATAAATTTTCAATTCTTGGCTTCTACAAAACAGAAAGAGAACCTAATCAAGTGGTTAACACAGATTGCGAAAAATCATTTTTTGATGATAGATCACAATGCAATTTGTTGACTTAAAAAGAAGAACGTTAAAGAACTGAATAATGAATAGAACAACTTCTCCATCCTCTCAGTTATGTGAACAAAGTTGTTCAGTACTTGTGTCTATAAAAATTAAAAATAGCCCGGGCTGGTGTGGCTCAGTGGATTGAACATCAGCCTGTGACCCAAGGGGTTGTCAGTTCGATTCCCAGTCAGGGCACATGCAGGCCAGGTCCCAAGTTGGGGGTATGAAAGAGGCAACCACACATTGCCGTTCCTCTCTCTTTCTCTCTTTTTTTTCTTCTCTCATTAAAAACAAATAAAATTTTAATAAATAAACAAATAAATAGTAATACTGAGTCCTGGCTCATTCAAGCAAAAATGACACTGGCCTATGGATATATGAGCTAATGGTCAGTCCCATCCATATCATAAAATATTTCCATTTTTAAAGCATTTAGCTAGTTAGTTATCAAATTTTGTAATGTACATTGTGTTATTTTAATCAACAGCATATTAATAATAATTGCAAAAATAACACCATACAGAAATGTGTTCAACATGTAAGCACTGGGGATGGCAAGAAATAAAATTTAACTTTATAAACATACTTGCACTCCTGAAAAACATGAGAGGATGCCCACAAAATATTTGCCAAGGCAAAATCTCACATCAGAATAAAACTGTTTTAGGAGGGCAGGGTACAGAAAAATGAGCTCAAAGATAAAAAATGAGGTAAAGTTTCAAACTTGTGGAAAAGAAGTTGTGTGTGCATTTTTAAATGAATGACAGTAGGTATCAAATCACTAACATTTTAAAACTCAATCTGACAGTTTAATTTTAAACGAAGATATTTCAAACATGTGAAAATGATTTCAACTTATTCAGAAGATGTCCCTACATGAACTTAAAACAGTGCTACAAGACGCATCACTTAAAAGACTCATCTTTTAAGTAAAAGAGGGTAAAGACCACAGAGGTAAATGTACCCACCTGTTCCGAAGAGGCTATCTACAGGTTTACATGACCAGTTCTGGCCCTGGTCCCTTGTCCCTTCTTAGACAAGAAGCATCATTCTTATTCATTGAAAGGAGGAGTTGGGAGATTCAGATTCTTGCAAGATGGGAACTAAAATAAGCTAAAAATTCCTAGAAATTCTTGGAAAGTGTAACAAAATACATATCTGAGTATAGCTGAGTTCCTAAGAAGGACCAAGGAGGAATTTCTCAGTACCAGAAACCCAGTGGGAACAGAAATCTGCGGCAGTAAGTGTGGGAACCGACAACACAGCTGTCCTGTTGATCTGCCCCAGTTCAGTCTGGACTGTTTTACTCAGTAACCAGGAGCTTCCGACACCCACAAATAAGAAATGAGACTTTGTATGGTACAAGGTGGGAGTTGGAACTAATATCCCAACACAAAGCCAGAACTCACAAAGAGATGCAAACCTCAATAAAGAGTGGATTAAAAAATTCATTCACTAGTACAGGAAACTGCAAAGAAAGGTATCTGTTCTTTCCTTGTTTATTAGAGAAGTCTCCTCTGAGAAATCTAGGCATCAGGGCTCTGACTCACAAGGGTTTGGGACTTGAAATTACATTACCTATGGATCTGGAAAGCAAGCCCCAGGTAGAGATATTATGATGAAATTGGTTCCACAGTAAGAGTTAACTCAGGAAGTCCAGAAAAACCAACGGCAAATCTACTCTGAAAAAAAACAGGCCCCTCACGCACAGATGAAGCTCCCGGAAGATGAGAGCTCTCAAGCCAAAATGACAATTTCAAATTAAATTATAAGAAAATGTCCTGAAGCAAAAACTAGCAAACAAAACAAACAAGAGGACTAGAAACTCAATGTTGCGGATAAAGGGGGAAATGCCTGAGACAAAATAGAATATTTAAAAATCATGAGACATCAAAAATGTTCATTCAAAGTATAAAGGCAATGCACACCATGAAAGACGAAGGAACCATCTTGAAAAAGATTCCAAAGAAAAGGCAGGCCCAAGTAACGAGAAAAACTTTTACGTTGCCTTCTGCTTGGCTCCTGTGGGGCCCCCAGAGGGTCCAGGTAACATCTAGTCAGGTCACAGGAAAGCTAGATCACAGCCAGGCAGTTTGTACCCCAACACTGCCCCCACCCCCAGAGTTGCATCCATCTTCCTGCACCTGGGAGCAAAGCCCAGTTCCCTCAAATGACCAGCCAGCCATCCCTTCCTGGATTACCTCTGCTCTTGCAGTTAATAAAAGCGGTTACTTGTTGTTGTGCCTGGTTGTTAAGATCCATTGTGAAGCGCCAATTCGTTTTCAGCGGAGAGAAGCCACTGTGCTGAGCCAGCAACACACCAGGCTCGGAAGCCTGTTCCTCGGTGCAGATCTGCAGTGGAAAATGCGGACTCACCACAAGGTCACACAAGGTCAGACAGGAAGGGTCCGGAGGCTCATCTCCTTCAACCTGTGTTTTCCATAAAAGGAAACAAAGGCCTGGAGAAAAGTACAGCTGACCTTGAAAAATGTAGGTTCGAAAGTCATGGGCCAATTGCTACGATTTTTTTTTCTATACAGTCTGCCCTTCACACTCATGGGTTTCACATCCCCAGGTCCCACCAATGGCAGCTGGGGAAAGTATGTTCTCCTTCCCAGGAGCAGTTTCCCAACCACGGGTTGAAAACGTTTTCTATTCTAGGTTGGTTGAACCTGTGGATGGACAACTATAGTTAAGTTTGGGGGAAGACAAAAGTTGTATGTGAATTTTCCACCTCGGGGCTCAGCACCCCTAACCGTGACGTTGTTCAAGGGTAAACTTCAAGCTAGTGAAAGAGACGAAGCTCAGACTTGGCCTTCCTAGCTCCCAGTCCCCGGCAGAGTTGGCTGAGGGCAGGTTAGGAGATGACGGCCCAGCTCGCCCTTTCTGCTGTCCCCCACTCTGTGGGGCCCGTCCGTGACCTCTCTCACCTCAGGGCCCTGCTGCTCCCTTCCTCCCCCAGGACAGCCATCTTGGGGTACCAGCCTGAGACCAGCAGGAGGCAAAAGGAGTCTTCTTTACCGGTTGACATAATTATCCTACATAGTCGTAGAAGTTGATGAGTATTCTATTTGTGTGCATTTTTCAAATATACTGTCTTCAGGGGAAAACTGGATACATTTTACTGATCGACTTTACTTACAGTTGTACTCTAGGGAAAGAATTTGTCTCTGATGATAAAACTCCTCAGGGACAGGAAGAGACAAGGGGGAATTTTAAGCACCTACCTCCATCCCTCAGCCCACATTCAGGCCACCCACCCCATCTTGCCTCTCGACAAGCTAGTTTGAGTTTTCACCCCAAGAGGGAAGACTGACAGCTGGGGGAAGGACATGCCTAGGGGAGAGGAGCCAGCCAGGTGGTGTGTAGCATGCAAGCCCGCAGAGGCTCTGGGGAAGAACAGGCTAATTTAGGTTCCCATCGTGACTCGGAGCCACCAGGAGCAGCTGTTATCTGGCCCTGCCCCCTCCTCTCTGTCACTCACTCCCCAGGGTCTTTGGAAACGCTGCGACCTCTAGGGACTCTGGTGCCAATGAGGGTGAACCTTCCCACCCCAGGGAGCAGGTGAACCCTGAACAAAACCAAAAGCAGATCTAGTGCAAGTCATCTAATGATTCCAAAGGACACTTCAAGGGCAATAACATGGGTCTGGGGCCCATCACTCCTTTAAAGGGAGCAGACGCAGGGCTGAGGTTAGGAGCATGGGCTCTGCAGTCAGACTTTCTGCTAACGTGGTCTCAGGTAAGTCACTCACCTCTCCAAGCCCCAGGTTCCTCATTTATAAAACAGGAGTAATAATCCTAACAGGGATGATAACAGTAACCCCAAAGGGGTATTGGGGGGATTAAATGAGATAGTGCACGTAAAGTACCAGGGTCAGCGCCTGCACATTGTAGGTACACACTTGGAAAATGTTACTTTCCTTCACCTTCCATCTCCCCCATGGGCCTTATACCAGTGAAGATTTCAAGAATAAAAAATCGGTGACTGTGGAGAAAAGCTATCCGCAGAGGAGAATGCCCAAGTCCCAAATAAGGACAGGACCAGACAGATCAAAAAAAGAACAGTGGCTAAACTGAACCAAATCTTGGCCCATTCTGCTAAAACAGTACAGTCTCTTGGCGTTCCACCTTCCCCTCAAACTTCTGTTCTACTCAGGTGTGTGTGTCCTGTCTTTCCACAAACCAATCTTCCTGAGCCTCTGATCTTTCTTTTGTTCCCTAGACTCCAAGCGGGGGTTCTGGGCTGTGGCCTCAGCTGAGCTGGCCTGGCTCTCTCTATGGCTGGACCTTGGACACTCATTCAGTTCTCCCTGTCTTGGCTGCCAGTCTACTTGACTTCAGACATGCCTGCCTCTGGTCTTGATCCTAGGCTACATTCTCCTGCTTCTTCCTCAGCAGACCTATCTAAACCCTGCCTGAGTCCTGGATAACAAGCAGCACCTCAAAGGGCGCCTAGAAATCAATAATGGTCACAGCAGGACCGAAGGAGTTTAAGGAAACAATCAAGGTGAAGCTCTGTATCTCTCCTATAAGGAATGGTATTGGCTGAAACAAGTACTGCAGAAGGTGATCTGACATCTGGTAAAGCTAACAATGTGCACACCCACTATCCAGAAGATCCACCTGTACCAGTCAGGACAGACTAAGACAGTTGTGCTGCAGTTAAAATAACTCACAAGTATCAATGGCTTCAAACAACAAGGTTTACTTTAGCACATGCTCAGCCAGGTAACTGCTTCACATCGTCCTTACTCTGGAACTGATGGAGACTCCTTATCCTGAACTTCAACAGTTACCACAGTGAAAAGGAAAAGCCGAAGTGCACACAGGCTAGTGGAGGCTTCAAACACTCATAATCATTGGCCAAAGCAAGTCACACGGACCCTTTTACCTTTGAGAGTATCGTTAAGTGCAGTCCTAGGCACTCACGTGGCTGGGACTGAGGAGATGACTTTTCTCTTCCCAGATGAGGGGACAGCACCTGAGTTCCATTCCCTGGACAGGAGTCTTCCTCCCTCAGCAAAGGGCACATAACCTCTCATAAGCCTCAAGATCCTTGGAGAAGCCCAGGAAAGCCAGCACCCCGAATCTAGACCGTCCAACACCAAACATCTGCCTCTTCCCCTCAAAGAAGGCCATACTCTTCATAATTCCCTACCCAAAGGGAGACAGGCAGGGGAACCTTCCACCAAAATGGAATCCATGTCATCACCAGGAGCTGGCCTGGCCCTCATGGAGAAAGAGAAGACAACTTTGTCTTGCTGAGCCAGGTCTTATGAGGTTTCCCCTTTTTCAATAAAGCCCATTTCTGTATGCATATCTTGTGACATTATGGGATTCATTCATCCCCTGACCAATCTCAGACTTGAGGGGCCTACCTAAAACAAGAGCTCAGAAGGAGAGAATCAAAAACCTGGGTGAACAGCACTAATGACTCTTATACTCAATACCCGAAATGTGATCACTCTCATTCCTGGGTGCAAAAGACACTCCCCAAGGGACACAACCCCAAAACCCCATCCCAGCACAGAACCATGCTCAAAGTCCAAGAAATCCAATTTGGGACAGTGACTTCTACATCAGCGTGATGGTCAGGAGTCTCTACATAAACACATGGTTGGTGCCTCTTCATCAGGAGGCTAAGACAAACTATCTTCTCTAACATACCAACATTAATGGTGGACATAGGACGGGAAAGCAGCAATAAATACTCTGTTCAGAAAAGAGAATAATGGGACACAGCAGACACTGGTCCATAGTAATTCCAGATCTCAGGGCATTCTGCCCCAAGGAGAGAGTTTATTCTTTGCTTAGATCTTGATTCCACCTCCTAGAATGTTCTCAGTAGGCTCTAATGTAACCCTCCAAGAGAACTCCCTTCCTCCTTGGCCTCCCTGGCCAGAGCTGAAGTAGGCACCAGGAAACATGTTTTCCTATGGGCCAAGCATCCATCTCAGCACATATGCTGGGGGGCCCAGGGGTTATTTGAAGATTCAAACAAAGTCTAGATCAGGCCAGTGGTTCTCTGAGAAGTATGATTCTCTCAAACTCTTTAGTCTCTTATTATTTGATTCTAGCCGGCACCAACTGGCAATAGATACACTTGAAAATCCTTTATAAATAAATCTCCTACTTGCTGTATTTCTTTATTACCTTGCCACCATACCACTCGAGATTTAATTGAAGGTATTTTGATCCATACCCTTCGTCTTTTCCCCCTGGTACATTTCATCCAATTGAAAGAAATTGAACCATTACTAGAAGACACATTAATACACCCAGAGATTTAAAATTGGATATGACTTTTATAGCATTGATTTAATCCTTACTTACAAAACTGAATTTTAATCATTCTCTGTCTCTCTAAGCCTTTCTTAATTTCATCCTTTATTGTTTGACAATAAGAAGCATTTGCCTTTTCCAGCCTGTTAGAATCACAGGCTGGCCAACTGTTCCAAAATCATCTTTTCCTTGAACTCTATCACGACACACCTTCAAGAATCACTAACTTACACAATTAATATTCTGCTTTCCAACCTCTTTTCCTAAGTTTCCACGTTCCTTAGGTGAATTATCTCTGTCCCAAATCCCTGCAAGTGCAGTGTAAAAGAGTGTTTCTCCATTGCATCAGGCTGATGGCCACCTTCCAGCCTTTAGAAAGTTTCCTCACGGCACCTCCCCCAGCTCCTAAGCCAGTCCCGCAGCCCAGTGTACAGTACAGAGTGTCTCTCCTGAGCGCTCATGTACCAGTCAAGATAGAAAGGCTATGCTGACTTAATAAGATCACCTAAATCTCGGGGGTTTGAATCAGCTCTATTTCTTCCGCATGCTCCACATCCACTGTGGGGTGGCTAGGGGTTCAACTCCACGTGGCTTCTCCTCCAGGAAGCTGGGTGACAAAGCCTCACCATCCAGGACAGGAGAGAAGGGAAAGTCACAGACCAGCTCTCCAAAGGGCCACCTATAAGTGACGTGTATCCTTTCTACTTACATCTCATTGGCCAAAGAAGTCATAGGTCTAACTTCCAGAGGGCCGGAGTGCAGTTCTGCCCTGTGCCAGCGGGCAGGACATAGACAAACCTGTGACCAGCAACAGCGCCAATGATGGCCATTCCATTCCAGTCTGTGCCACCTACAGAGACTCGCATCTGTGTGCCCAGGGAGACAAGCACACTTCTTACTACAGTTTGTAGTAGTCCTGTCCCCCCAAAAGATGGATTAACTTAAATGTCCATTATGCAGAGATAAATAAAAAAGTTGTGGCATATTCGTATAATGAAATTTTTTTTCAACAATTTAAATGAAAAAAATGCAGACTACAAGCATCAGCCTAGATAGAGCTCAAAATCATTGACAGAAAAGGGCAAACAGCACAGTACAACGTGATGCTACTTAACCATGTACACACTATGATACACTGTTCGTGGAAGTATACACAGCGCTGGCGTTGAAAGAGCAGAACTTGTGGGTATAAACAGAAAGCAACCATATTACTACCTATTAAGGTTCCTTTAAATTAATTTTGTTTGACAGTTTTCCCCCACCCCAGAAGAAAACATAGGCTGTTCTGATCACTATATAATGTCCTATAATCAAAAAACAATGTCTATCTTAGTATAATCATCGCAATTTTCCACTCCATTTGGTTACTCCTCTTATCAGTCAATTATTGGCATGGTTCTCATTATTAATGCCATAAATACACCACCCCAAAGCTCAATGACTCAGGGAAATACATAAGCATCCATTTCTGGCTTGCAAGGCTGTAGTGGCTCAGGGAATCTTAGTTGGGCTTGCTCCAGGCTGTGAGCTCTGTCAGGGCTGGTCCGGGTCTTTCATTCTTAGGAAACACACTCTCTTCCAGGGTCATGTTTTTCTGACGATGGCAGAAATACAGCAGAAAAGCCCTCAATGCAAGCATATTGCGTGCTTTATTCATGCAGCATTTGGTAACATCCCATGGGCAAGTTACATGGCCAGACCCAATACAATGGGGTGGGCAAATAGACTGGACGTCTGTCGGGGGAGGTAGGGGGTATATTTACAGGCACAAAAGCTACCCTCCCGCTATGAATCTCAGGCTACAGAGGAGCCAGCCAGTGGGGAACCAAGCCAGCATTTTCCCCACCTTGTCAACCCAGGTTTCTGACCTCCCCGGTCTGAGAAGAGGGAAGGAAGAGAAGAAGAAGAGGGCAGGTTTCTTCCCCAGCTAATATTGGCATCAATCACATCTCTGAGCCAGGTGGTGTTTTGAGGTCACTCTTGGGAGCACTCCCACATGTTCTCGAATCTTCAGAGACCTCCAGAGTGCTAGTTGGTGGCTTCTGTTTGGGAGTGGCGTCTGGTGCAGGTGACCCCAAGCTCCCTAAAGTGACCCCAAGCTCCCTAAAGCAGCTGACGCTGTAAATCCTCTCAGAATCTCGAGCCCCTGACTCCCATACACGCTCATGGAGGATGAGGGTTAAGGGTGCAGCCTCTGGTTTTCCTTCGCCAATCCTTCCACGTGGCTTTGCCCCCTATCTGTTATCTGGGTGCCAGAAACTTCCACCTGAGCTGCCATATCGCTAAACAAGCCTACGTAGTAATAGTATAAAACGTGGGCGAGAAGGAAACACACCAGCTTCAGGAGGGTTACTATCCCCCTGGGGAGGTGGGGGGAAGCTGAAGACAGACAGACAGGGGTGACAGAGATGGTGAAGTGTGTATGTCAATTTGGCTAGGCCATGGTATCCAGCCATGTTGTCAGACATTATTCTAGATGTTTCTGTGAAGCTATTTTTCAATGATGTTAATGTGAAATCAATACGATTGGAGGAAAGCAGATTGCTCCCTAATGTAGTGGGTCTCGCCCAATCAGTTGACGACCTTAATAGAAAAAGACTAACCTCCCAGAGAAGAGGAATTCTGCCAGCAAACTCTGCGTTGCCATGGCAACATTGGCTGTTCTGTGGGTCCCCAGCCTGCTGGCTAAAGATTAGTTAGGTGTTTGCTGAAAACCCACAATGACATGGGCCAATTTCTTAAAATAAATAAATAAGCATACAGGTGCCTCCTGTTTTTCCTTTCTCTGCAGATGGGCAAGGTGGGACAAGGTGAGCATCTTGGCTTGGGGCAACTTTTCCTTTCTTTTTTATTTTTCTTTGAAAACCTGCCTGGGAGTTCCCTGCCTTTTGCCACAGCATCTTTTATCTTTGGGTCAGAGTATGTTGCTTTTGGCCAAAGGCTTCAAGGCAAATGCATTCCTGGAAGCTACGCTGTAAATCCAATTGTCATCCAGCAAAGTGTGCTTTCCCATCAAACAATGTTACACTGAATTGTGCCGGCAGGTGTACGCAGCTCTGAAAGAGGCTGTTCGGTGCTCTGCTGCCTGGGGTCCTGGCAGGTGGGCAATGTGTTCTCAGGAAGAAACTGAGGCTCAGTGAACCTGGTAACGGACTGAGCCGAGATGTGATACTCATTGAGCGGCTTTCCAGCGTCTCCTTGACCCGGAGAGGGCTCAGCTTCAGCTCAGTGATACACAAAACAGGAAGTCTGTCCACAGGTAGAGATTCCAGAGCTCCAGCCCCACCCTCTAGTTGTTTAAAACTGTGAACGTTTGCTCCTTAGTCACGTGAGACACAGAAACCCCTGGACGGTCTGGTAAAAGCAGACATCACACATCAACAACCATCGCTACCCACCCACACAGCCACCTCCCCAAAACGACGGTGCTTCCCCATCCACATAAACACCTCAGGAGCCATCCTTCCCCCACTGAGGGAAACTCCGAACTGCACTGGGGACCACCAGAATCTGTCTGTTTTTCCAGTCCTTGTTCACACCCTTTTGGTTATTCTGAAATTCCTGATAACAAAATTAAACTTCGTAAATGGTGTGGCTTCTGCCTGTCCAGCTTGGGGGTGGGACTCGGCAGGGGCCGACTTGGTCAGTTCTCAGCTGAGCTACAGGTACCAGTAGTGCAGGCAGAAAAGACAAAGGCGGGTGGGGCTGAGAACCCGGGAAGGTCAGACAGACTCCCCCTCCCACCCAGCCTGGCCGGGGCTAGAGGAGCGAGAGTTCTACCTCCCCCTCCTCCGACCCCCACCTGCATGCCTTCCACCTCTAACACTGCCTTCAACAGGGCCAGGAATCACCCCTGAGGCTTCAGTCTGCTCTGCCCCGTCTCAGCCGGACTGCTTTGCCAGCTATGGGGCCTGACTGGCTTCCCCCTCTGGCACCTTTGCCTTGGCCCCTTGCCCTCTCCGCAGATTCAGCCAGGCCTCAAGCTGCAGGGTGGCCCTGTCCCTGGAGGGCTAGAAAGGAGACCCCTGGGGGCGGAGCATTGGTCAGCCTTGCTGTTCCTTGTTTCCACAGCCCACACCTTTATAGGCTCCACTCCCGTTTCTAGTTCCTGCTCTGTCTCCATGTCAAAGAAATGGCTGTGGTAACCAGCTGGACCCTCGGTACCCCCAGACTTGGAGCCCAGGGCTCTCACAGCCTATTTGAGTCCACAATGGCCTTAGCATGACATGTGTCCTTCAGAGACCACCAGCTGGCTGGGACTCCAACCTATCCATGCTCCTGCTCCTGGGGCTGCCCAGGGCCTCTGCACCCCCAGCTCGGGATGGTCCTCCTGAAGCTGACTGCCCATGGGCGATAACCCATCAGCATTCACTGGGCTCACCTCAGTGGGCTTCCCTTCAACCCCCACTTCCCTGTGACACCAAGAGGCTGCACAGTCACGGAGGTAAATTGCAGTGGGAGCCTTCTGTCCCACACATGGCACCTGAGGACACCTCAGACTCAAAATGCCTGAGCAGTGACTCAGGAAAGTGACTCAGGAAAGCACAAGAGAAGAAGAAGGGGCTCCAGTGGCAGGAGCTACAGGAGACTAAAAAGTATACACATAAAAATCAGATGGAAACCACCAGCCCCCAACCCAAGGCCAGTGGCAAAGGGAGCAGAAGAGCCTGGTCTTCTTGTACTCTTGAGGTGCACATGAATTTCACACGCAGAGACCTCGGTACCTAGTGAAAAAGGTCACCTGTGTGATGTCTTTGCGCCCCTGGGCTGTGAGGATCATTCCTGCAAGTCTGGGAAGCACCTGAGTTGAACGTGGGAATCAGGAACATGCACAGGACTGACCCTGGTCAAGGCATGAAGCACATTGGTTAATAGGGTTGCTTTGTAACAAAGCCCCAGAGGAGTTTGGGGTCGTTTGTACCAGCTTGTGCTTTGGTAGCAGTGAGGTGGATGGTTTGCCCCTGGTCCCAGTGAGCCCCCTAGGTTCTGCTATTGGGGATGTTTACGTAGCAAGAATACACCCACATGATAGCAGGTGAGAGTCACACGGGTGGACATTCTATTCGAGGCTCTGAGGGTTCTGTGCACGTGTTGCTGGTTCCTGATTCCAGGGACAGCATGTCCTCCTTGGGCCCCTAACTGGGGTGACACTAGAGGCTTAGGCTGGGCTTCTCCAGGCCCCTCACTGTGAGTGGCGTTGGCTGTGATGACCTTGCTGCATTGCTGTTGCTGCTGTGCTGTGATAAACTGTAGACTTGCAAGCACCATCATTTCAGATCTCTGCACCTTCTTCAGTAACTGAATCTGCTCAACTGCTACTGTTAGCATTCCCGCTGTATGGGTTACATGGTGTACCCCCGAAACACATGTGTTGAAGTCCTAGCCCCTAGAACCTCAGATGCGTCCTTATTCGGAAACAGGGTCGGTCGGTGCAGATGTAATGCGTGAAGATGAGAACGTACTGGAGCAGGCTGGGCCCCTCACCCAATACGACTGGTATCTTTAGAAAAAGGAGAAAGGTGAAGACTTGTGAAGATTAACGTTATGCTACCACCAAACAAGGAATCAGCAGCAGCTCAGACAAAGGCCAGGGACAGTCTCCCTCCTAGAGCCTTCAGAGGGAGCCCGGGCCGCACCTTAACTGCAGGTTTCTAGCCTCCAAATAAATTTCCGCTGTTAAAGCCACGCAGTTTGTGACACTCTGTTATGGCAGCCCTAGCACACCGGCGCACCCACAAAGGGCTTCATTCTCTCCCTCTCCTATCCGCAACAAACGCTGGTGTCCACTGAGGCACCCCCCGACCCTCTGTCTCTATTGGGACCCTAAGATTTTACCTCTCTCCTCCCCATGCACCTGTGATCTCTAGCTGGCCCTAAGGGCTGCAGCCTAACCCACAGGACACAAGCAGTTTGTCCATAGCATGGGGGGGAGAGGGGGTAGTGCCGAGAGCCAGGCACGCCCCACTCTCCCCACTAGCCCTGCAGGCTTAGGTTCACAACCAGTTTCAGAGGAGGCAGGGGCCTTCGAGGTCAAGTGTCCAGGCCGCGCAGTCTAGGGTTAAGGAACATAAGGACAAGACAAATGGGACCGTTTTCCCAGGATCACACATGTAGCTCATTAGTGTGATGGTTATGAGGGCAGCCCAGGAATCCTGATGCTCGTCAGGCCAGAGCTGTTGGGTCTTCGATTTCTTCTCCAGGGATGGCTGGTTGCCAGCTGCCCCTGAGTGTCTGCCTTGCTCATTAGAAGTTAATTGCGTTTAGAAGAGGGACTTTGATTGAGTCATCTCTGTAAACTCTTCAAGTCCTTCAGCGTGTAGGCATTGAATAAATGTTTTGATTGGACTGATCAAAATGTCTCTTTCTGTTCAAAGGTAGCAGATCCCCAAGGAAAGAAACCAGGCCAGTGTTTCTCAAAGACCGTCCAGGGGAACCCTTGCATGGGCAGCACTGCTGACTTTTTTATGTAGTGCGACCAACTGATTTTTATTTTTATTTCTTTTTTTAAATCAGTTTTATTTTTCTTTCTTTTGGCGGGGGGGCATTACTTCCATCTATTATGCCTGGTTCCTTCATTTTTATTTTTCAATTACGGTTGACATACAATATTATATTAGTTTCAGGTACACACCCCAGTGATTAGACATTCCATAACTTACTAAGCAATCATCCCAATAAATCTCATACCCATCTGACACTATATGTGGTTATTAGAATATTATTGACTACGTTCCCTATGCTGTACTTTACATTGGACAGGATGTGAGTGGCTCCAGCACTGGCTTTGAGCAGGTTCTGGCCTCCGGACCCACGGGGAAGGTGTTCACAGAGCTGGTGGCCAGGCATGAAAAGGTCTGGCAAACGGGGCTCGGTGGGCTGGAGCAGACCTCTCATGGAGGACCAGCAGGAGCCAAGCACCTGCTACCCATACCTGGGGGTCCCCGTGCTAGGAAGTCATGGGGATTGGCCAGCTGTGGAGGCCCTGCTCCTTTCCCTTTGATCTCGCTGCACGGAGGTTCCCACTGACGTTTCCGGTGAGTTCAGTGTGTGCTGGAGCCTTAGAGAAATAGGACGCAAAAGACAAGCTCTCCCAGTGTCTACTCTAGTCTTAGTTCATTTGACACACAACCAGCTCTAGCTGGGCGGTTTGGGTTTTTTTGTTTATCTTTTTTTCTTTTTTTAAAATGATTTTATTTACTTACTTGTAGAGAGAGGGGAAGGGAGGGAGAAAGGGAGGGAAGCACCGATGTATGAGAGCTACATCAATTGATTGCCTCTTACACACCCCCAACCAGGGACCTGGCTTGCAACCCAGGCACGTGCCCTGACCGGGAATTGAACCGGTGCCCCTTCGGTTCACAGGCCAGCACACAAACCACTGAGCCACACCAGCCAGAGTGGCAATTTGGTTTCTAAGTTTCCTCTGGTGTTCCACCACCACCATCCCTCGCCCAGCGGCCGTCATCCAGTGATTTTCCCTGTCCTCTGTGGTGATGCCCCACCTGGCCAGGACCATTTCTGCACCTGTCCTGGGCCCTGTTCTGCTGAGATTGTGCACTTGGAGCATCTGGCTTTCACATCCAGCAGAGGAGGCAGCATCCTCTCCCTCAGGCCTGGGGGTCCCCTCTGGGATCCTCCCCTTGGTGAACTGGAAGGACCCTCCAAAGAAGCCTGTGCTACCTGCTTATAATTCCAGGATGTTTGGACCCACGACAACGGGGTACAAGGCCTGTCCCAAAAGTATCGAGCCAATGCCAATATAATTAAAACGGTTTGCACGGCTGATGCTTTCGGGGCAGACCTCATACATTCCTCTCCCAGGGTACTGGCCTTCTCTCCCATGTTCACCACCTGAGCCGGTAGTCAAGGCTGTGAAGCCTTTCCCTGCTAGGGACCAAAACCTGGGCACCTTGGAGAACACTGAGCGTCAGAGTGAAAAGACCGTTGAGGACAAAACAGAGGTCATTCCGCCTCCCCCTCCTTTCTCTCCATCGCTCAGCGAGGGCAGTAACCCTGTCCCTGGCCCCTCAAATTGGGCGGGTCCCTGCGATCACCACATGCAGGGCACCTGCCGATTTGACCTCTCAGCTGACTGCAGATGATGATGACATGGAAATGGGCGCTACTCCCCCTTTCTATGCTGCCAACAATTGTATCTTCTCCAGACACCAGTATGAGATTCCTGCCATTTGACCAAATCCGATACAATGTGGTGCCCAGGTACCCTGCCAGGGACACAGGGGCTACGGACACCACTGCTCCCTCCCGGTCTGCCCTTTCCATTCAGCCCCTGTCTCCAGGGACAGCCATGCCCCACTGTTCACAGCGCCTCCTAATTCTGACAACATACTGCCCAGGGGCAGCATTCCCTTGGTGGATGTCTCCAGCCATCTACCTAAACAAACAATGACCAGAGGGACCCCAGTTTCCAACCCTCCCTGGGACCCAAAAACCACTTTTAAACCCACATCTGGGGTGAGTGACAGGCAGCAGCCTGAAAATCCTTCAATGTTGCGGGCCTAACTTCTGCAGTGCAGCCCGCCAGGGGCAGCATGGTGCACTCAGGTGGCACAGGTGAGCAATGGCCAGATTCCATATCTGACACCCCTGGTAATACCCAGCTGCCATTGGTGACAACCCCTGTGTCCTCCCCATTGGCACATCCACTGTTGCTGGCATTAGAGTGGCCACCAAGACACCTAACACCGGGGACAGCAGCCTACCGTTTGTCAGTACATCTGCAGTCCCACTGGCTGCATGGGTCCTGCGGCTCCCATGGAGGGTGGGAGCTATGGGGTCAGAATGTGCACCACAGCCCCACTCAGCCGCAGGCGTCCTGGGCATCAACTTTAGAGATGGACTGAGGAAGGCACACAGCACTGCTTCTACATCTCATTTTGGCCACAGAACCAGGGCCCATCTGGCCACAGCATACACCACCTCAGTGCTTGGATGCATTGCTGGTTCCACCTTAAACTCGGTTACCTGCAGTCCACCTGCCCCAACACAGATGATGTGGGGACGGGAGCATGTGACGCCATCCCCAGGCTTGGCGGTGCTAGTGTTCACACCCGCCATCAGTGCACCTGCGGCCCAGCTGGACACAGAAAACCTCCTACACTTACATCAGCCACCCCCACGGAGAATAGAGGTGAGTCACAGGACATGTCTGTCCCATCAGTTGCCTCCCGCATGCACCCTGACGGGGGACTGTACCCACAGATCAGGCATGTGCCCTGACCAGAAATCGAACCAATAACCTTTTGCTTCGAGTGATGACTCCCACCTAACTGAGCCACACCAGTCAGGGCAACACCATACATTTTTAGGGAGAAACATTTAGTCTTAGTCAAAACACCTGCTTCCATTTCCCAATTAATGTTACCCCTCTCACTTTGGAGGAACCAGGACTGTGTGTGGAGGCTCCTGCCCAGAGCAACTGTGCCTGTGCTCTGGGCATGGTGAACGCTGGCCTTGCATTTGGGGCACCTGCTCAGGGATTCGTAAGAGCTACCAACAAATTCCTCACAAATCTCAACAAATGAGGAGCAGATCTTCCTCTGCAAACTGTGTGTAGTAATAAAGGGACTTTGCTCTGCTGGCATGGGGCTTAGCCCCTTTAAGTGAAACTTAACCTGATGGTCCCACATCAAGTCAGAGGACCATTTTGCAGGACTTTAGGGGGAAGGAGTGTTTGAGGATGAGCCCAGCTGAGAACTACCGCAACTTAAATCCCTTCCATAGCCTAATAGAGCCCTGGCTGGTGTGGCTCAGTGGGTTGGGCGCTGGCCTGAGAACCGAAAAGTCCCCAGGTTCCATTCCCAATTGGGGCACAGGCCGGGGTTGCTGGACAGGCCCCCGATTGGGGGTGTGCAAGAGGCAGCCAATCAACATTTCTCTCCCTCTCTTCCCCTCTCTCAAAGAAATGAATAAAATATTTTTTTTTAAAAAAAAGGTCTACCAGAAAAAGTTCAAATCCTATAGAGCTTCCTGCTGTTTTTCCGCAATAACCATTCTGTGGTCATGCTAGTCTCTCCTTCCAGATACCTTAGGCTCTGACTTCCTTCCCCACCCTCAATTTGATCATCTTTGCCCATCATTTAAGACTTTTCTCAGGTATTTTGTCATTCAAATGTCTTCTTTGTCTCCTGTCCCATCTGGATTAGGCAGCACTCTTTCATGTCCCTGGAACACTCTGTGCTATTGTACTTACTAGACTGTACTCTATTTCACAGTTGACATACCTTGGGTCCTCACTAGAACATGAGACCTTTGATGATGCATGCTGTTTAATTCATCTTTGAATCTTTTGCACCCGATTTATATTCTATCCCACACTAGGCACTTCATTGAACATTTGATGCATGTATGAACCAATGAATAAATGAAAGCTGCATTCATTGAAATTAAGTTTTGATGGGATCTAGAGGTAATACAAAATATAAACTCCCCAGATGAAGCAATGGATTGCGGTATATTCCCACACCGTCTTGCTTCGACCCTGCACATGAACAGTAGCAATGGGAGAGAGCTGACTTAAGAAAGAATCCTGTAGTAAGTGCATACAGAAAGGAGAAACTGCTGGTTCTATAAAGGAATTAAACCAGAATTGTTGGTCTTCTAGGCAGCATGTTTTTGTTTCTGCAGCTTGTTGAATTTCAGTGGTGGTTTTCTGATTTTGATTAGTTAAATATTTGATACCAGGTTACAGGGATGGAAACACTGCCGCATTGGGCATCATTTCTACGATTTTAGAACTTAATATGAAAGATGACAGAACATGCAGTGATTGTAACTGTTTAAGAACTTTAAAAAAAAAAAATTATCTTTCTCTCCCCACAGCAAATTTGAGATAGGGGTCCGTGGGAGAACTTTAACAGTTTCTTGCCAGCATCTCCAGTTACCTGACCTTTTATACATTTACCACATCCGTCTACTAATGTCCATCATAGGACTGCCACTCCCTGCCTCTCTGCTCACCCTCCAGGACCGCTGAAAATGCAAACACACACTCCTGTGTGATGCCTCTAACATCAGCTGAGCCCTCGATGCTTTGCATCAGCCTTTTTTTTTAAAGATTTTATTTATTATTTTTAGAGAGAGGGAAGGGAGGGAGGCAGAGAGGGAGAGAAACATCAATGTATGGTTGCCTTTCACCTGCCTCCAGCCACAGACGTGGCTGGAGACTTGGCTTACAACCTGGTTATGTGCCCTGACTGGGAATCGAACCAGTGACCTTTGGCCTTTGGGTTCACAGGCTGGCACCTTATCCACTGAGCCACCAGCCAGGGCAGTCGTTTTTTTGTTTGTTTGTTTTTTAAGCATTTTAATTAATTTATTGTTGTTCTATACGGTTGTCCCATTTTTCCCCCATTGCTCTCCCCTGCCCCACCCACTCCATCCCCCACCCCCCATATTCAATCCCCACCCATGTCCACGGATCATTTATACTAGTTCCTTGGCTAGACTCTTCCCCTTCTTTCCTCCTTTCTCTCCCCTCCCCCTCCCCTCTGGTCACCAGTCTGTTCCTCATTTCCATGCCTCTCGTTCTATTTTGCTCATTTGTGTGCTTTGTTCATTAGGTTCCGGCATTGAGTGAGATCATATGGTATTCGTCTTTTGCTGCCTGGCTTATTTCACTATGCATGACACTATCCAGTTCCATCCATGTTGTCGCAAAAGGTAGGAATTTCTTTCTTTCTGCTGTGTAGTATTCCACTGTGAAAATGTCCATCTGTCTTAATTAACCACTACTTCATTTTTCACTGTTTTCCTCAAGTCCCCTGTCTTACCTGCCTCTCTCCCACAGCTAATGATCCTGCTTCCAGTTTTCCCACAAAAACTTGTTTATTAGTTTATTGTATTACAGAGCAACAGTTTTTATTTTTTGCTTTTAGTTCGTTTGCTTGGATTTTTGCAACTGAAAAAGTCCTAATATCTCAAACAAGAACTTTGAAATAAGTTTCCAATCTCTCTCTCTCTCTCTCCCTATTTATAACAAACTTCAGTGAATAATTTTCTTACATATTGTAAAGCATAAGAAACATTTGTGCTAGTAATTTCCTAAGTAAATTAGTAACCACCCCTCCTGACATGTGTGACCCCTGTCAATTGGATGTCATACAGGCTCGCAAAGGTTTTCTGCTGTCCTGAGGTGAGTGTCCCATGAGACCCGGTCTTAAAGGAAAATGCAGTCCTGACTACACCGCTTCTCATTCTGAAATTGTTCGCAACTCATCTGGTTTCAGAGCAGCTTTAGGAGCAGCCAGTCTCCATATTCGCCAGCAGCTTTGCTCTTTCTCACCCCCCAAAATGCAAACAGGCACGTTGATTTTGCACTTGAACACATCTTTCCTCTGGTTTTCCCCAGGCAAAGCTCTCTCGGACAACTTTTTTCTTTCCTCCCAATCACTTTATATGAAGACCATCACCCGTGTGACATAAAATTACTTCATGATTGTTACTCAGTATTTTCAGGGTTTAGTTGCTCATCTTTGGGGAGGCTCCCCCCCTTCTCATGCATCTGACAGCTGCCTCTGAAAAGTTTCTACTGAAATATATCCTCTTTGCATTTTGCTGGAGTTCTTTATTCTCTGCTCTTTTCATTGAAAATAGCCCTGATTTATCTAATTTTTTACATTGCAGTAAGCTGAAATTTGAATCCAAGCCATTCACTGCTAATAGCTTTATACTATTTAAGTGACTTTTTAATTTGGGCTTTTGGTACCTTTGTTAACATATGTAAAGCAAGTTCACAGTAATTTGATTTACAGTGTGTGGACTCTTGGCGGATAGTCAAGACAATTAGCAATGGATGCTACAGTCATTACTACAGCCTTACCTCAATATTACATTGATATTTGCCTTTCAATATTTTTACATGCAAATATATAGAAATGCAAACATTTTCTTACCTCAGAATCTGGACTAGAAAAGAAATTCATTAAAATTAAAAGCACTATATGTTTTTCTTAACAATATCTTGCTACTTGAAGAATGAGTTCTAAGTCCACTTTTAATCAAATCTTGCTAAATAATAGCAATTTGTGGTAACTTAAAAAGAAATCAAGCCCTGGCTGGTGTGTGGCTCAGTGAACTGAGCACTGGCCTGCAAACCCAAGGGTCAGGGCACATAACCAGGTTGCCAGCCGGTCTCCAGCCAAGTCCCCAGCTGGAGGCAGGTGAAAGGCAACCATACATTGATGTTCCTTTCGCTCCCTTTCTTCCTCCCTCCCTTTCTCTCTCTCTTAAAATAATGAATAAAATCTCTTGTTAAAAAATCATATTGGAATTTTTATCAAATTTTCGTGAATTTTCAGTAACTCTCTGCTGAGTACCTTACACAATATTATAATTATTTTATCTATTTTTCTGATATTGGAAGGGAAGACTCAAGAGGAATAATGCAAAAATAGACTGATTTCTTTTAACTTTCACTTTCATCATTTTCTTACTTTTTTCTTCAAATAGTAAAACTGACCATTTTTTCTTCATATTTTATTTTTTTTAGTTTTGCTCATTCCCTCTTTATTTTAAACTTTAGTTTTACTTCATTAATACATTTACATTACAGATGGATGAAGTACTATTTGCTCACACAGAATGTTTTTTAAAATGTGCTTCTATTTAGGGCACTAATTGGCCAAGATGTGTAACACAAAGACAGAGACAGGTGGGTGAGGGTAGATGCCCTGTTGAAGTGTTTATTCATTCAGGAAATGTTTCTTTAACCCTTAAGTGGAAGGTTCTAAAAAGGTACTGTAACTACATGAATAAAACACAGACATATTGTAGTACAAATTATAGTACAAGGTTGCCCAGTCTATTCAGATTGCTATAACTAAATACCACAGACCGGGTGATTATTATAAACAAAAGAAATTAATTTCTCACAGTTCTGGAAGCTGGCAGTCCCAGATCAAGGCATGATTGGGTGAGGGCCTTCTTCTGGTTCTTAAGACTTATTATAGTCTCATCTAGTGAAGGGACTAAAGAGCTCTGTGAGACCTCATTCATAAGGTCCCACAGAGGGCTCTAACCTCAGGACCTAATCACCTCTCCAAGGGCTCACCTTCTAACTCCATCACACTGAGCATTAGGATTCTGACCCGTGAACTTTGGGGGAGGAGAGGTACAAACATTCTGACTGTAGCAGGCACCCATCTCAGAGGTTTAGAGAAGGTTTTCTTCAAGAAATCACACCCATCCGTGACCTAACACAGGAACACAAGTAGGATTTCATTCAAGTAGGACTCCATTGAAATTCAGAGGGAGCTTAGAAGTGGGTTATCTTAGACTACTTTGTGGCTCAAATCACCACATTAGAAAGTCCGCTTAACCTCACCAATGTGACCTTTGTCACAGGCATGTCTCTGCCTTCAGCCTCTCAAGTGACACCCAAAGAAACATTCACCTATGAATGGACTGTCCCAAAAAAGTGGAACCCACTTACAAAGACCCTATCTGTCTACCTAAGGTGTATTATTCTGCTGTGGAGTCCACCAAGGATACTCTGTCTGGAGAAAGTTCATCTATTGTTAGTATAAAGAGAATAGTCTGCATGACAATGATGTAACTTGGCAGTCAAGGAAAAGGGACCGGAATGCACCTTCATGAACAATGATGACTTCACTGTACTAGGCAATGGGGCGGCAGATGCCATTGAGTGAGCATGTGTACTCCGTGCCCATTTCATTCAAAATGACTGAGCAAGCAGAGCAACAAATCTGCATCAAATTGTGCTTGAAGCTTGAACATTCCTCCACAGATGCTATTCAGATGATTCGGAAGGCTTTTGGGGACCATGCAATGAGTGCAGTACAAATAAAGGAATGGCACAAACACCTCAAAGATGGTCAAGAATCTGTTTAAAATGACCCACATTCTGAAAGGCCTTCAATAAGCAGAACACCTGGGAATGTTGAACTTGTACAGGCAACAATTAGCAAAGGTCAGTGACACAGCACAAGAACTTGTGGGGATTCCAAAAACTACTATGTCCAAGGTTTGGGCACAGGATCTTGGCATGAAACATGTCATAGCAAACTTTGTTCTGTGGCTTCCACCACCAGAGCAGAAGATTATGCTGCAGTTACTAATGTATTGATTCAAACCACTACCAATGAACCAGATTTCCTCAAGAAGGTCATAACCCAAGATGAATCGTGGGTCTACGGCTATGATCTGGAAACACTTCCATTATCCCAGTGGAAGTCGCCTGGTTCTCCATGCCTAAAGATTCGATTCCCACCTGGGGCACATGCCTGGATTGTGGGCCAGGTCCCCAGTCGCGGCATGTCAAATATAGATGTCTCTTTCCCTTTTTCTTCCTCCATTCCCCTCTCTATTAAAAATAAATAAAATCTTTTTTATTATTTTTTAAATAAAAGAAACTGCCTGGGACTCCAAAATCCCTCTACCTCCCTTAGCCTCAATCCCTGCTGGTTTTTAGAGCCAAAAGTTGCAGGAACTTCTCTTCCTGACACTGGAACGTGGGGCTGGGACCCCCTCGCTCCTTGGGGGTGACTTCTGAAGCCAAGATATCCCCTCCAGATTTTTTATCCACCACACATGGTGTATGGGACCAGGTCATTCAGGGTCTCAGTTTGATTTCATCTTTATATCCTTCGTTAGAGGACTCCTATTCAGCTAGATTTTAGGCCATTCTGAACAACGGTGGTTTTGTGGTTTAGTTGTATTTATGATGTGGTTGTGGGAAGAGCTGAGTACTCAAGTTCACCTATGACACCATCTGACTGGAATTCTCCTTGACTTACTTTTTTTTTAGAGTTTATTTTATTATTTTTCAGATAGAAGAGAAGGGAGAGAGGCAGAGAGGGAGAGAAACATCAGTGCATGGTTGCCTTTCACCTGCCTCCAGCTACAGATCTGGCTGGAGACCTTGCTTGCAACCTGGATATGTGCCCTGGTTGGGAATTGAACCAGTGACCTTTGGGTTTGCAGGCCGGCACCTTATCCACTGTGCCACCAGCCAGGGCTTGACTTACTTTTAAGTGAAGCATCCCGAGCCTCCTCTGTGGACAGCGCACTGAGACTCTCTGGGGGTGAGGCCCAGAAAACAGGCACCAGATGGTGCTTAATCCACAGTAAAGCTGTGGTTCTCAGCTTTGGCTGCACATAGAAATCACTTACCTGAGAGCTTCAAAAAATACAGATGCCTGGGTCCCACCCTGAAAGTCTAATTTAATTGGTCTGAGAGAAAGGTAGGCCTGGGGCTTTTTAATAATTCCCCGGGCCATGCGCAGTGCAGGCAGGCCTGTACCTTATGCACTGAAGCTTTGAGAGTTTGGAGTGTCCTGTGCTAAAAATGAGGCAACCATTTGTCAGTTTGCCTAGGACTTCCCTGGCTGCTAAACTCAAGTTCCATGTCCAGAGAATCCTCTCAATCCCAGGAATACTGGAATTATTGACCCCAGTAAAGACTTGCATCTCCGTGCAACTGAAGATCAAGGGGCACAAATATGCTGAATTGGGAATAAAGTCAACGACTGAGCCCAATGCTTTACCAGTGAGGAGCCCCCCAACCCTCCCCAACTCTGGTTTCCTCCAGTTCCTCTCATGGAAAAGGCTCATGAGAATTGTCTTGTTGCAGGGTAGTGGCTGCCCCCACAGCTCTAGCCCTGATTTCCTGATAATTCAGAAAGCATTTCCACGTTGGCCCAAAGTTTCTGTTTCCTGTCCCCTCCCACACTATTTTTAGGTGAAGTGGACATTTCCTGCCTTGGCCAACCCCACCCACCTGGGTGTCTGTCCCAGCCCCTGACTTCCAGCAGGGTGGGCCTGCACAATGAAACATCTGATCCCTGGGGTCCATGCCCTGCTGTCTGGGGAGCCATGTCATGCCCAGCAGCCCCCGTGGCCAGCTCTGACTTGGTAGAGTTCCCCCAGGCTAAAGTGCTTTTTTATTCACCTTACAAGCTTTAGAAAAGTATTTTCCCATTTCCACTTTGTTAGGCCTGGCTGTACCAAGATCCCTGTGTTCTGAGGTAGAAAAAGCCCCACAGGATGGCCTCAGCCAGCTTGAGCAGACAGCAGAGCTCCAGGCCTAAAGCTCTTTCACCTCCCTCTTCTGTGTGTTAGGCTGTGCTCAGCTCGTGAGAACTCACAGTGATCTCATGAGGTGGTGAGAATCTCTAGTTCTGGGGTGAAGAACTTGAAGCTCAGCCAGGGAAAGACTGTACCCCAAGGACACACAGCAGCAGAGCTGCCACTTTAACTCCATGTGGCTGGTTCGAAGTCTGTATGTCAACATTTCTCAACCTTTCTTTTCATTATTGTCCTTCTGAGGAGTCGTGTTAGACATTTCTTACCCATAACACCCTCCCCCATGAAATTTTAATACTACAGACATACCATAAAGCTGTCTATGGACTATAGGAATATGTGTAAATTATATTGGGTTGGCCAAAAAATCCCTTTAGATTTTCCTATAAAACAAAAGACACACTTTTCATTTTCACCCATACCCTTATTGATTTGGATATTTTGAATGTGTCTCCACGTGGTTTAACACTGATTGCTCTCAATTACTGTCTCGATTTGATCGCTATCATTTCAATTACTCTACCCAACCGTGGAGCATCTCCAGCATTAAATTTCACAAACCACTTTTGACACATTCAGCCACTGCACTTTCTCCATACACTATATATTTTTTTTTTTGCATTTCAGTTGGTTTTTGCCTTTGTTGAAATAATAAAGTATAATCTGCATATTTTCTTCTATCTTCAATATTAAAATGGCTACACAAAAATTCACCAATTTTGACAATGCACACTGATATGACAGCTGTCACAATACAATCTATCAAAACTATTTCAAATGAAGTTAAAGACAGCCCTGGGTGGTGTGGCTCAGTGGATTGAGTGCCAACCTGCAAACCAAAGGGTTGCTGGTTCGATTCCCAACTAGGACACATGCCAAAGTTGCAGGCCAGGTTCCCAGTTAGGGGTGCACAAAAGGCAACCACACATGATGCTTCTCTTCCTCTCTGTCTTCCTTTCCCTCTCTCTAAAAATAAATAAATAAAATCCCTTTTTTTAATCACTAAAAATTTGTAAAAAGAAGCTCATGACAACTAAGTGCTACTAGAGCCATCTTACAGAATAAAACCAAATGGACTTATGGCCAACCCAATACATAAAAAGAACGAGGTCCTTTTTATTCTTCTAGAGCCAACTTCATCCCCCTGACGGTGATATTGCCTCTGTTAGGAATGCCAACAGGGTTCAAGGTCTGACTGAATTGTTCCCTCTGCTTTGAATGTAGATGGAAAGGGAGAATGCATACAACCATAAAGAAGTCTCTTCCAAATTAACCTTCCCCAGGACTCTCTTGTGGACAGGGAGGTGGCTCACAAAACACATTTAGGAAATGCTGACTGCAACACCACACCACCTGCTGGAAAGTCATCCTATCAAAATCTCTGGGCCCTGGCTGGTGGCACAGTGGATAAGGCATCAGCCTGCGAACCTAAAGGTCGCTAGTTCGATTCCCAGCCAGGGCGCACAACCAGGTTGCAAGCCAGGTCTATAGCTGGAGGCAGGCAAAAGGCAACCATACATTGATTTCTCTCTCCCTCTCTTCCTCTCACCTTTCCTCTGTCTCTAAAAATAATAAATAAAATTTTTTTAAAAAAATAAATTTTAAAACACCTTTATTTTTACACCAATATATCTTCATTTAAATTGACCATGAACTAATGAATGTCTCCTCTCTTTCACTACCTTTCTCCCTGCATTTGAAACTAACATGTATGCATTCATGTTTATGCACCACTTTGAATTCCTGTTTATAGAACATACTTTGGGAAATGGTGCCATCCATGCAGAGTGGCTTTCTCTCCAGAAATGAGGCTTTCTGGTGACGGTGAATGAACAGCTTTCTCTGTGATTCAGTCTAGCCAGGCCAGCCCATCTGCAGGGGGCTCTGACCGTCCGTCCGGAGAGCGCACAGTGAATTCCCAGTGCTCTGTGCCATATTCCAGCCGGCACAGGCAGCAGAAAGACATCATGACAGGACATTAAGGCTGTATTTGTTCAACACTAATGGCCCTGGCGGATGTGGCTCAGTGGTTTGAGCACTGGCCTACAAACTGAAAGGTTGCCGTTCAATTCCCAGTCAGGGCACACGCCTGGGTTGCAGGCTAGGTCCCCAGCTGGGGGCATGTGAGAGGCAACTGGTCAGTGGTTCTGTGGCACATGGATGTTTCTCTCCCTCTTTCCCCTTCCCTTCCCCTCTCTCTAAAAAATAAATAAAATCTTCAAAAAAAGAAAAGAAAAGAAAAGAAAAGAAAAGAAAAGCAAGGGAGCTGCCAAAAAGGTTGGGGACTACTACTCTAGAAAGGGGCTCTGAACCCGGCTTTCCAGTAGCTTTACAGAATCTGACTCCTGGCCCTGGCTGGTGTGACTCAGTGGGTTGGGCATCAGCCTGTAAATTGAAAGGCTGCTGGTTTGACTCCTAGTCAGGGCACGTGCAGTTGGTAAATACTTGTGCCATCAGGAACCAAGTGCAGCGAAGGAATCATCCCATGAGCTGGGCAGAGGCACCGACCCATCCAGCGGTGTCGAGAGGACCAGAGCCAGTTCTTAAGGGAAAGGGATCAGTGGTTCAGACAGCACCTGTGCAGCATGCTGCCTTAATCACCGCGTTGGCTTTCACTTGTCAGTAAATCTGCACTGTGTGGTTTCGTTAGTGTCCCTGTTTGTTTTTAAAATCCTTATCAGGATCAATAAAGCAGTTGTGAATTGCATGGAGGAGAAACAGCAACACCCAGGGACAACCCCCACCCCCACCAGTCACCACACAGTCACCGCACTGACGGACATCCACTAGGATCCTGGAGGGACTGTTCCACAATCGGCCTCCTGATTAGGGACGGATTGCGTGCCAGTGTCACACTGATACTATCATCCACGAAGGCCCCGTAACCTACAAGGTCCTTCCATGTCTCCTCATACCACAGGGGAGACATCAGCTTTAGAGGTGTCCACCCCCATTTGTGCATGAAACATTGGGGAACCCAAATAAAAACCACCAGCCTTGGGTACAGAGGTGGGAGAAGAGGGAGGAAGGAGGATACAAAGAGGCCGAGAAGAGCAGACACAAGAAAGGAAGGTAGGGGACAAGGACAGCCTCTGGAAGAGGATGTACCCAAACCAACAGCCTTGGGGAGCCTTCCAGTCACTCTGCCACCCTTAGCCACCAGGTGGCAGACCCCAACCACGGTGCCCGGGAGCAGTCGCCCTGAGACAGCCTAAGGCAGAGCGGAAAGGATGGGAAGGGGGCTCAAAGAACACACACACATCAAATTACACATACACACACATGCCACACATTACATATTATACCACGCACATCACACGCACACACCACATACACACATTACACAACCACACACATCACACCACACACACCATACAGCTCACAAACACACCACACACACGACACACACCACATACATCACTCCACATACACGCCACACCATATATTCACACACACCATACCACATGCACTATGTGCACACCACACACATAACCACACACACCACATGTACACCACACACACCATTGTGGTAGCTGCTAGCATTTCCTTTTCCGGTTTTCCTGCCCATTCCCCTCCTGCTGTCTCCTCAGTAACTACAAACTCCTCACTTCTCTTTGCCATCTCTTCCCAAATACTTCCATGCCTCCCCTCCCCAAATGCTGACATCTTTCTTCTCTCCACCATCCATTCCTTAGAAGTAAAAACACAGCCTCCCAGCAGCAGAGCGTTTGCTGCTTTGTGCAGCACTTCGCCTGCTTTCTCATTTCACTGTGTGTACAACCCTCCAAGGCCAACAGGAGTATCGCCACTTTGTAAATGAGGAAACGGAGACTCGAGAGGTTGCGTTCTTGCCCTTTCATGGTGGTTGTAAAAGAGGCCAACTCTTCAGATTCCTAGGGTTTGACTCACCTCCGTGACCCCTAATACCTCAGCATTCGTCCTTCCCCACAGCTGACACCCCACATTCTCCTTCATTATTATCCCCATGTTCATCCCGGAATGTGATGGGGTGAGGTCTCTGCCCCTCAGGCCCCACCCAGCAGCTCCACTAAGAATGGCCAACAGAGGCCAGGCTGCTTCTCCAGAAACTTCCGCCTTCAGACAAAGGTGCTCGTAGCCACAGCTAAGTTCTCTAGGAGCGTCAGGGGTAGAAGACTGAGAACACAGCCTGAAACTTAAACAATTTCCTGTTTCAATGCATCCTGCGTGTTTATGAGTCAGATCAGCGGCCCCAGGAGACAGAATTTCCACAGCACGTTGGCCACGCAGCAGGGAGGCAGCTGGGGACAGGGCTCTGGGGCGGAGACCGCTGCCAGCTGCAACAAGGCCCCTCCTTTTGAGGCATTAGGTGTCTGCGTAAGTCCTGTGAGCTTACCGGCTTCTCTCCCTACATCCACAGCACCGCACGTGGCTCCTCATGGGGACCCTGGGAAGCTGTAATCAAGACTGAACCCCTGAGACAAGAGACAGGCACAGAACAGGGACCACAGATGACTCAGACACAGGGCAGGTGTGGGGGCTCTGCCCCTCCTAGGCTAAACCCTGCTTTCTAGGAACCCAGCCTCCAGGGATCTTCCCAACTTTCCAACCCTGAGCCCCCTGCAGGCTGAGCCCCCACATCAGGGTGGCTGTCGGACCCTCCGGGTGTGGACAGCTACTGCCTGGGGAGACCTCCCTCAGGCTCAGCTGGCAGCCCAGGGCTCTGAGTGTAGGAGGAGCTCCCTCTGGGTGGACCCTCACCCCGGGGTACCTCTCTCATCTCAGCCGGGTCCGTGAGCCCTAGCCCGTCACCCCCTGCTCGCCTGCCCAGCCTTTTTCCCGCCTTCTTCCTCCTGCTTCCCCAGAATCTCAATATTTCTATTTCCCCACCTGAAAAGCAGAATCACCAATCTCACAGTTGGTGCAATGACCAAATGATATGAAGCTGGTGTTTCCAAACCTTTTCTTTTAGCTACAAAATCCGTTGTTTGTTATTTTCATATTTTGAAATGCTTATCAAAGCAGCACAGGCATGTAGCTGGATCCTCTGAGGGGCTGCGCTGGTGGGACAGCAGGGTCCCCAGGTGTCAGGAAGGTGGAGAAAATAAGGACCCCACTGTGGTATCCTACCTGCAAAGGATACTACGGAAAGTGTGGGAACTTATCCAGCACAGATGCCCAAAATGCTCCAGCAGTCCTCCCCAGCCACGGGTGAGGGCCAGTTAGATCAGAGTCAGGGTCTGGCTGAACACTCATCAGCAGATGAACAGGTAAGCAAAATATGGTAAATCCACACAAAGTTATCCAGCCTTAGAAAAGGATTCCCAGTCATACGCAACCACAAGGGTGAATCTCAAGGACATGCTGCTAAGTCAAACAAGCCAGCCACAAAAAGACAAACACTGTGTGACTCCACTTAGCAGGGGTAGGTGCACAGAGAGGAGTGGAATGGTGGTTGCCAGGAGTGCTGGGGAGGAGGGGCGGTTACTATTGAATGGGACGGAGTTCTGCAAGTTAAACCAGTGCTGGAGATCTGTTGCGTGACGAGGTGGATACGCTTAACACCATGAACGGGACACTTGGAAATAGCTAAGTTGGCAGAGTTGAGGTTTTGTTTCTTACCGTGATTAAAAACAAATAAATAAAAGAAGACTTGCGTGGGGGATGGAGAGGGTGCTGGATTGGGAATCCGAGATGGTGCAGCCAGGGGCATCCCTCCCTCTCCCATAGTTTCCCCTAGCTGGGTGCTGAGCCCAGCTTCAAAGGGGAAAGGAAGTCCCGTAGAGCACCAGCACCGAGGAGGAGGTGGAAAGGAGTTTGCTTAGCAATGCTTGGGGGAACATAAGAGTTAACAGTCTTATGTAAGTTGATGGCCATGTGAAGTATCAGCTGAGCTCCTTCCCAGGGCCCTCAAGGGCCGGCTCAATGCTAGACACACTCTCATCTAAGGAGTGCCCAGATTTCCAAATTCCCATCCAGTGTAGGCCGGGGAGCACACAGCCAGGGACACTCGTGGTTCCAGAGTCTGCGTTCCCCACCCCGGCACCCGCAGCAGCACCTATCCAGGGAAATCCTGATTGTTGACAGCCAGATGGCGCCCCCTCGTGACTGCACCATCTCTGCTCCCACCCACTTGAAGCTAGTCTTCTGAATGTGAGCATCATCACCTGTCCCTTGGGACAGCAAGAGTCCCAGCAAGGTGGGAGCAGGGTGGGCCTATCAATAAGACAAGTGCCAAGGGCATCTCCCAGTCCTTGGACAAAGAACCTGTGCATGAAGTTGGAAAGACCAGCCTGTCAAGGTTGCCAGGGGCTGGAGATGGAAGCCAAGTACCACGGCCAACGGCCTTGAGTCAACCACTTATGAAGCAAATGCTTTCTGAGCTCATGACATGTGGCAGACACTTTACACAGCCTATCTTATTCAATATTTAATTCCCACAACACCTCTCGGAGGTGGTGCTAAGCTTCATCTTGCAGAAATGAAGACAAAGTCTTTAGATGTTGACCAATAGTCATAGTCAAGGGAAGATGGAGGAGGAATAGGATGTCACATCTGCCTCTGAGGTCCCAGTACTGTCCCCCAGTCCCTGCCTCGCACTTGGGCAATCTGCCATGGAAGTCCAGGAGTCAACACAACTAACGCTAACACCTGCTCCCCAAGTCCCTGCATGGCCCAAAGGCCCGCGGCTTGCAAACCCCAGCTCCCCCAGCGTTGTGTCTTCGCCTGTAGCCCTGTCTCTTCTGCTCCAGAGCGAGTTCCCTGCTACCCCACCCCTCTTCCCTTCTCTTCCTCAGCTTTTCCTAAACAACCTGGAGGGTTGTTTTGTTGTCCTGCCCTTACCAGTACTACCAGGAGCATACTTATCCTCCTCAACCTCTCCCTTTCACAGAAGAAAAACACACAAGAAAACAGCACAATCTCCACAACAGAGACAGATAATTCCGAAACCTGGGAGCAACCTCTCCCAGGGGTTGAAGGTAAGGACAGGGTTGGGGGTGGAGACATTCCTGAGCTGGGGGCAGGGAGGGGAGGGTTATCTCTGAGCTGATTACACTTAAAAGGGGTTGCTTCACTTCAAAGGGGCTTTGAGAGCTGGCGTGGCTCTGGCCATCAGAGCCTGTCCTCTGGGCAAGCAGTAAACCGTGAGAAGGAACAGAGCCCGAGGTCCGCAGAACCACAGAACCGCAGTTTTCAGGGCGGGCTGCAGAGCAGTTTGCAGTCATTACTGTGCACCTTGGCTCTGCCCAGGGTGGTCTCTTCCCTGACAAAGGAAACTGCTGTGGAGGACAGGTGGTGGGTGGTTAGTGACACCCTGGGCCTCGCTGTCTGCTCTCCCCTGCCCCCCACCAAGTTTCCTGCCTCCTGCAGAGGCTCCCACACCTCCCAGATCCCAGGGAACCATGCTGCCCAGGGGCTTCTGAGCAGCCGACTGGGAGACCCAGCATCCCACAGGCCTCCTCAGGACCTGGGCTATGGGCCAACTCTCTGGGAGAATTTTTTTTTTTTTTTTAAATAGTAATCCATGACCTTTAAGGAGCACTTGCACAAGGATTTTGCACACATTTTCCCCCTTGGAGCTCCCTAACCGCCCTGTGAAATGAGTGTATTCCATTGAAAAATGAAGACCCTGTCTCCACATCACAGATATGAGGGAAATGCCGGTCACAGCCATGAGGAGCTACCACCCCACACCCAGCAGGACGGCTGCTTCTGCAAACGGACACAAAACAAGTGCTGGCAAGGATGTGGAGAAAACAGAGCCCTTAGGTGTCACTTGGGGGAGCGTGAAATGGTGCAGCTGTTACAGGAAACAGCATGGCCCTGGCTGGTGTGGCTCAGTGGTTTGGGTGTCATCCCCCAAAACAAAGGTGTCAGGTCAATCCCCGATCAGGGCACATGCCTGGACTACAGGTTTCATTCCCAGTTCAGGGGCATGGGGGTTTCTCACACCAATGGTTCCCTCCTCTTTTCCCCTCCCTTCTCCTCTCTCTAATAAATAAATAAATAAATTTGTTTAAAAAGAAAGAAAACAGTATAGGGCTCCTAAAAAAAAAAAAAAAAAAAAACGGGAAAAAAAACAAGCAATAGCCCTGGCTGGTGGCACAGTGGATAAGGTGCCAGCCTCTGAACCCAAAGGTCGCTGGTTCGATTCCCAGCCAGGGCACATGGCCAGGTTGCAAGCCAGGTCTCCAGCCAGGTTCGTGGCTGGAGGCAGGTGAAAGGCAACCATACACTGATATCTCTCTCCCTCCCTGCCTCTCTCCCTTCCCTTCTCTCTGAAAATAATGAATAAATAAATCTTAAAAGAAAAAAAAAAAAAGCAATAGATTTGCCATGTAACCCAGCAACCCCACTTCCGACCATGGGTATTTGTACACCCATGTTCAGACTAGTACTATTCATAATAGCCCAAAGATTGAAGCAACCCAAGTGTCCATGAATGGATAAACACAATGTGGTATATACAGATAATCTAATCTTATTCAGCCATAAAAAGAAAACTCTGCCCTGGCTGGTGTGGCTCAGTGGATTGAATGTCAGCCTGCGGACCGCAGGGTCGCCAGTTCGATTCCCAGTCAGGGCACATGCGTGGGTTGCAGACCAGGTCCCCAGGTGGAGGTGCATGAGAGGCAACCTTTCCTACCTTTGATGTCTCTCTCCCTCTTTTCCTCCCTCCCTTCCCCTCTCAAAAAAAAATACATAAATTAAAAAATTTTAATTAAAATGAAAAAGGAAACTGACACATGTTGCAGCATGGATCAACTCTGAGGACATTGGGCTAGGTGAAACAAGCCAGTTACAAAAAGGTAAATACTGTATGATCCCATTTATAGGAAGGAACTGGAGTAGTCAGATTCACGGAAACAGAAACTATTTGTGGTTGCCAGAGGCCAGGGGAGCAGGAGGAGGAGGAGGAGGAAAAGGAGGAGGAGGAGGAGGCGGAGGAAATGGAGAGTTATTGTCTAATGGGTGCTGAGTTTCAGTTTTACAAGATGAAAAAGTTCTGGAAACTGGTTGCACAACAATGTGCAATGTCCTTAACAGGGCAAATGCATTGAGCACCACTGAACGGTACACGCAAAATTGTTAAAATGGGAAGTGGTATGTGTAATTTATCACAATTAAAAATTTAAAAAGGAAAGTGAAGAATCCAGAATTAAGAAACTCTCCCAAATGACAGAACTAAGAGCTGAACTCACATTTCTCTACCCAGGACCCAAACTTGTGCTTCAAAAGTAACTCATGGGTGTGGGTTTTTTCTGTGTGTGTGGACTTCACTCTTCCTGGGGCGTCACCAACGAAATTCAAGGCTCAGACCAGGACCTTTCAGAGGGAGGCCTGTAGCCCAAACACTGCACAGATGTGCAGCCTTCTCACTGGGCACATGCTGACATCTCCACAGGGCCATCATCGGAAAGGAGAGGGTGTTGGGCACAGCACCACCACCCAGAGTGGCTGGGAAATGCTCTGAGCCAGCTCCAGGAGGCTGGGGTCCAGTCCTGCCTGCTTTGGGCCCGGCTTCCTCCAATTGTATCATGGAGCCAGTGTGGATGAGCTGTCCAGATTGCTCATCTCTGATGAACTATGACTTAAGGAGGGACACACGGGCATTCGCTTCCCTGAGTTACAAGCTGTTCTTTCCTTGTAATGAGTATTTTTAGCACCGTCAGCTTCTGCCTCCTAAATAGCTCGGGAGAGTTGGGAGCTGTTTACATGAGAGACAGCTGAGGTGCAGAAATGAAGGTTCTGATGTCGCTGGTGCCTGACAGAACCACAGAGAGAGCCCAGGTGTTCCAGTCCCCTGGAGTGTCAGCCTGGGTCCTCTGCACCCATCCAGCGGTGCACAGGTGCCTATACACCCAGGATCTGAAGACACATGGTTCTGAGACCAACTGGCTGTCATCCAAGGCCCAGCTGGGACCTTCTGAGCTCCTCTCCTTGGGCCAGACATCAGAACTCAAAGGGCAAAGTTGATGTATCCTTGACCACCATGATGGTTTATATAAAGATGACCCAATTTTAGTCAGGGGGCAGGGGTCACGGATCAACTTCCCTACATTCTCAAACTCTGGGCTAACCATTTGCTCTTCCTTGGGTTTCAGTGACCCCATCTGGGCTTGTCTCTCTCCAACCTCAAGGTGGGGTATCAACAGCTCACTGTCAGCCGCTGGTCCTCTCACTCGACACTCCCTTGGGTTGTGACCCTCACCCTCTGCTGAGCCCAGAGCCAGAGCCCTGGCCCTCGCCTAGCTCCTGCTCACGGGATGTTCTACAGACGCCTCCAGCATGAACTTCTTTCTTTCCCCAAACCAGCTCCTCTTCCTGCATTTCCTCCCTTCCTCAGAAGCCGCATCACTTGGCAGGCAGACAGCCCTCACCTTTGACCTCCCCCTGCTCACGTTCCAGGAGAGGTCACAGGTGTCATCAGCTTCACTTGCAACCTGCCACCTGTATCCTCTCCTTGCTGTCCCCACCACCACGACCCTCACTCAGGTTTTCCTCATCTGTTGCCTTAATTACAACCGCATTTCTCAAATAGCAACCTAAACTCCTCCCAGCTCCTGCCACCAACGGTACTGGCTCAAAACATGGCTCTGACCGTGTTGCTCTCCTACCCCGAAATCATTCACAGCTGCCCATAGTGCTCAAGTCCTCCCCAGCCTGACCTTGACCACGCTGCAGGGTTTGCTCTCAGCCCTCTCTGAAAGCACCCTACTCTTCAAGGCCACAGGAGTCTTTCCCTCCATGCGCCAAGCACCTTTTTCTCCGTGCTCTACCTCTGCCACAATGTTCTTCCATCCTTTTTTCTGGTAGGCAAAATCTAGACTCAACTCAAATGCCATCTCCTCTAAGGTGCTTTCTCTGACCCTCCCAGGCCCATTCCAAGATGGTGACTCTTCCCTCTGGACTCTTATCACATCGTCACTGCCTTTTAGCAGACTTGGTGATGCTCACTTTGGGTGCCCTGCTCCACCTGCCTGCGGGCTCCTTAAGAAGCAGGTCCCACCTCTGTACGCCCTGCACCTCTCAGTGTTGAGCAACTGGATGTTCAAACATTGACAGAATTAGATTCATTCATTCATGTGTTCAGCCGATAAATATTTATTTAGACCTTGCTGTATGCAAAGCTTTGTTGTAGGTACTGGGATGCGCAAGGACACTTGGCTGGAATCTACTAGGGAACTAAGATGTGTATACTCTTACCTGTGCCTCCTGACCACATGTGAGAAGGGCCATGTGAATATGGCAAAGAGCACAGTGGCTCCTGGAGAGAAATGTCCCAACACGGTTTCTGACTTAACCCCGACATTCCGATGATTCAAGTGACCCACTGGCACCCTGAAGACTGAGCAACACTGAGCATTCCTGCTCAATCCTTCTCAGCTCTTTGGGCACCACACTAAGAGCCCCAGAGTCACCTAAGTTCCCACCCTTCTTCAAGGTACCAGATCCCATGACCTTTACAAAACTGTCCCAGCCTGGCCTGGGCCACAGGAACATTGATTCCTTCCCCCAAACTCCTCCAGCACTCACCCTCCGCCATGGGGACAATTCTGTCCCATTGGTTATCTTCTCTCTATAGGTTCTGCTATTTGTATCAATCAGTGTCCCAACAGGAAGCAAAGAGCTCCAACTACGATAACTGTAGGAAAGCTAAAAATAAAGGGTCTATTTACAAAGGTGTGGACAGGTTAGAGAGAAACCAGAAGAGACCCAGCTATGCACAGGGCTGGCAACAGGACACCTTCACACCCCTGGGACTGAAGGTGTGCTGCATAGCTCCTTTTCTCCTGGGGTCCTGTTATCCCTGGATCCTAGACGATGGCCCAATAAGACTACTTGGACAGGTAGTGACTTTCCATCAACCGAACTGCCAAGGAGGGAACTGCAGGAATAAATCCTCAGTGTGTCATCTACTGATCTCCTACCAGGGCCCTTTGCCCACACCCAATTGTAACCAAAAAGCGCGAGAAGCCTTGATGTTTCTCTCCAGGGGGCAAAGAGACTGGCAGGGTGGGTCTACCGGCACAAGCAGCTGACATCAACACACTCCCCTAACAGGGAGAGTGGCTCCCCCATGGCCTGGCATGCTGCCTTGCTCATGATGTACCTATTGATCATCGTGTTCTCATTTAATTAACTCAGGTAATGATGTGGCTTCTCACCTTTGCTCTATGCCTTCATCAGGGACAGGCTCAATCAAAACAAAGGGGACCTGTAGCAGCAGTGGGAAGCCTGGGACTCTGAAGAGAGATGGCCTGAGCTAGAAGCCAGCCCTGCCACTTTGTGACTTTAGGCAAGTCACACCAATTCTCTGCACTTTGATTACTATTTCACCAGATTATTAGGATGACAAAGGGACAATCTGTGCAAAGCCTTGAAGACAACGCCAGCCGCAGAATGCTCAATGAACATTGTCAATTGGTGGTGGGGGTGCTTACAAAACCTCTTCTGAACCCCTAGAGATGTGGGGGTGAACAGGCTGTGGCCCCAGCTCTCATGGGATCCCACACAGGCAGAGCCAGCTTGCCTAGCCAGCACCCCAGACTATTCCCGCCATCTTCCCCTCCTCACCCCACCTCCATAGTTCCTGTGGGTTCATATCCTGCACCTTTAGGGCATGAGAGGTGACCAAGAACTGGCGCTGCTTCCTGCAAATGCCAAGGCTGGTTCAGATCCTGGTGCTGATCTAGAGGGGCCTGTCCACCCAAAGCCAAGACCCAATGCTGGCCATGTAGATGCATTGGTCTTTAGCCCCTAACTCACAAGACACTATGGGATTCCCTCCCCGAAGCCAAGACCACCCCAAGGCCTGGTTGTAGAATACCGAGGCAACAGTGTTCTAGGGGTGCCAGTGTTTCTCTCTCCGGCACAGAGCACACCACCTGCTCAGTGGATTGAGTGCCAACCTGCGGACTGAAAGGTTGCTGGTTCAATTTCCAGTCAGGACAGATGCCTAGGTTGCTCTGCAGGCTAGGCTCCCCGCATTTGGGAGCACATAATAGACAACCAATCAGTTTCTCTCTGTCTTTCTTCCCCCCTCTTTCCTCGCCCTAAAAATAAATATCATAAACTCCCTGGAGAGGGAGGCTGGGGGCAAGGGGCCGCTGGAATTCCAGGGCTCCCTCCCAACACCTTTGACATCACTCCCCGAGTTGTACCAGGAACGGGGGAGCCCATCAGTCCGCCTGAATTACTCTAAACAGCAGTCCTGGACAGAAGGCAGCTCCAGCCGCAGCCCCCACTCGAGCGCACAGGGCGGTGGGGCTTTCCCCTTCATCATCATGTCAGCCCGGCAAGAGCCCACCCTCATCAGTGCCATAAACGCAGCCCTAAGAAAGGGGTATGGGAGGCAGAGGGGGTGATGGACTGCTTTCTCTGCAGCGTAGTCAATTAATAAGGAAGTTCAAAGGGCCATTGCATATTCCACTTATGAGAGGAATGTGACCTGGGGCCTTGGTTCCAGGTACCTGCTCTCAGCGGCTCTGGTCTTGCTGCTCTGATAAGGGAGGCTCTGGGAAAGTAGGTCTGTCTGGTCTCCTGCCTGTGCCTATGCAGAGGGGCCTGCAGGGCCCACAGCGAGCAAACTATGGTCAGCAGGTTCATCTGAGGCTCTTCCCAACTGCTCTGCTATTCTGCCACAAGCCCCAGGCCGCCCCTTCAAGGCTCAGAGCTCTGTGGCACCTCTCCTCCTGTCTGCTATGCGTCCTGTTCTCTGTCTTCAAAGGTGTGGCCAACCTGATCTGATTCCCAGACTATGCAAAGATGGTCACATCAGGCACGAGGAGGGCATGCTTAAACTATCCTAAATTAGCATTAGAGCTCATGCCAGCATCATTGTAAAAGCCCAGGACTGGGCATATGCTTGAGAGAATCTAAGAAAGAATTCTCACAACTGGCCAGATGCCCAAGATTTCACCCTTAGACATTCATTCCTTTAACTTAAACAATGAATCTTCAGGAGTTCTTCATACTAGGAGAGAAGAGGATGACTTTCTCTCCAGGTGGCCACATATTGATTCCAATGGTATGTTTCCAGAGACAATAATCTCATCCATGCGTGGAGTACCTGAGTCCTGGCCTGCCTGAGGAGATACTGTTGTAGGTTGGCCCCTAGAGACCAAATGGCTCAGGGCAAAGAGCAATAGCCCAAGAATCAGCAGCTGTGGGTGGTAGGTTATGTGAGCTGGAGAACGTCGCTTCCTCCCTCTGGGTCCCAGTTTCCCAACTCTGAAGTGAGGAGGGGAACAAGTGGTCTCCAGGCTTCCTTCTGCTCAAAGTGTTTGGATGTACATGGGCCTGATTCCTCAGGACAAGGAAGGGGCCTGGCCCGGTAGGCCCTGTGGCAGGCTGAAGGCAGCTCCCCTGTGCATTTCAAGTGTGAAGAACCCCACACCTGCTTCCAGGCTTTCCCCTAACTGCCCCTCTGATCCTCAGGCTCCCAGCCACCTGCTCAGACTCAGGGTTCCAGTCCTTCTGTGGACCACATGGACTTGGCCTTTACCCACCCCAAATGGTCTTCCAGCCCTCTGAGTGCCTACAGAAGTGAGGTTTTCTGCCACTAGGGTCTTTCCTTTGACTTGAGATTGGATGTGACATTTCCAGGAGCACCTGTCACACCTATGCAGAGTCAACCCTGAGTGTCATCCTGGATCTGGGTTTCCAGAGTCATGGCTGCTCCTCCCCTGAGCTCTGCTGTCCTGAGTTTTCTCTAGTGGATCCCGGGTCTCCCTGCAACACCCCCACATGCTCCTGAGTGCTTTACCTCCGGCACCACAGACCCTCGTGCCTGGGGCCGTAAGACCTGTGCTGGGCGGTAAGCCTCACATCTCCCATGCCCCCTGGCAATCACCATCTTCCCTTCTGGTAGTTCAAGACCACATTCATCCAGACAGGAGCCAAGACCAAACATTCTACCCAATAATTATGACAGGATTGGGTTCCCATCCCTTACTCACATCAGCTCCTGACTTACAGGCAAGACACATGCCAACCCAACCATTCTAAACTTCCTACATGAAAAGCCTCCATGAGAGTCCTTGGGAAGAAGAACATCAAAGCCCCCCTGCCAGAGGGGCACCCTCGACCCCCAGGACATCGCCAGCATTGCACACTGCAAAGGAAACCTGGGAAAGCCAACGTGTACCATTTCTCAGGCACACATGGCCCTTGGCCCTGAGCACTCTTTCATCTGCAATCACCTCAGCAAAGCAGAGGTCAGGGATTCTTTTTCTTAAAGATTGCCTTGATCTTGCCACATCCTGGGCTGATGTCCTATCCCTTTACCAAATATTGAGTGATGGGAGGATGTGATGAACATTCAGGGCAGGAGGCGGGATCAAGGTTGATGTCTGTGAGTTTCTCTTTCAACTTCAAGGGTTGGGGGCAGAAAGTCAGTGACAGGAGCAGGGGTGGTTGGTGGGAGGAAAAAATAAAAACGCACATCCTACCCACTGCTTCCCTCCCTCCGTGCACTGCCTCACCTTGTCTTGCAGGTGTGCCTCCCCCAGCCACAGTGTGGGCTGGCATGCCCACCGGAAACTACCAACAGAAAATGGTTATGGTTTTGTGTGTTTGCCAGTGATTCATAATTTGGCATCATTTCATTCTTCTCAAGAATTTAACACCTAAAGAATTACTTCTCCAACTTTACCTCAGCACAAACCCTCTCCCCAGGAAGGCAAAAAAAAAAAAAAAAAACAATCTCTTTCACACATTATAGAGATTCTTAAAGCCAAGAGAAAGGGAAGAAGCTTGACTCCAAGTGCAAATATCTGAATTTAAACACAGACAAAATGACAAAATGCCTCTAAACAAGGATAACTATGTTCATTGGTTCTCCAAATTCCAGGGCATCAGGAGAAAGCTTATTGAGGTTGTTTCAGAACAAGGGGGCAGAGAGATTTGGTCAAGATGGCAGCATAGGTGGGCATGGCTCACCTCTTTGCACAACCACATCAAAAGTACAACAAAAATACAGAACAACCATCAACCAGAACTGTTGGAAATCAGGCTAAATGGAAGTCTGACAACTACGGAATAAAAAAACCACATCCATCTAGACACATAGCAGGGGCACAGACATGGAACAGGCTGGTTTATCACCCATGTGTGGTGGATTAAAACTCAGGGGGGGATATCTCAGGAGAGGAGAGTCCCAGCCCCACACCAGGCTCCCCAGTCCAGGGTCCAGGTTTCCAGTGCCAGGAAGATAAGTTCCCACAACTTCTGGCTGCAAACACAGCAGGGATTCAGTTGGTAGAAGAAACTGCTGGAGGCCCTGGCTGGTAGCTCAGTAGCAAGGCACCGGCCTGCAAACCCAAAGATTGCTGGTTTGATTCCCAGCCAGGGCACATAACCAGGTTGTAAGCCAGATAGGTCTCCAGCCAGGTGCTTAGCTGGAGGTAGGTGAAAGATAATCATACATTGAAGTCTCTCTCCCTCCCTGCCTCCCTCTCTTCCCCTCTCTTTGAAGATATAAATAAAATCTCAAAAAATAAAAATAAAAGTAAGAAAGAAAGTAAAAGAAACTGTTGGAGCCCAAGTAGTTCATGTTAAAGAATCCAAACATGGACTCATCTACTCAGACTCACTCCCTCTGAGCTCCAACACTGGAGTAGCAGCTTGAAAAGCACCAGTGGAACACAGGGAGGAACTGAGGTGTTTGGCATCAAGATGAGCAGAGGCCACTGTCTCTTTTCTAAACCCTCCCCCAACAGAGCTAGAAAACTGGTGCTATATCTGAGACTCCATCCACCTGGCTAACACTGTTAGACCCACCTCAGAGATCACCGGAGACTCCGCCCCACCTAACTTACAGGCCCATCCAAGCCTCTTTTCCATGTGAAAGGCTAGTCTTGCCTCAAGCTTTACAACTTCCTAAATCCTCTCAAACAAGCAGCAGCTGCCTTAGTGAGCCCCAGGCCCAGCACTAACAGAAGGCAGCCTAGATTCTCAGCTTGGCTTCACCTGGGACTCTCGGAGCTCAGCACCAGTAGCAGCATCTCAGATGCTTTAGAACTCAGGCAGAATGGCCCAGGGTAAAACATGGGTTGGGGCTGACCATGGCCAGCACCATCTGAGAAACCCCAGGGCCAGCGCACCCAAGTGGACAGCTACAGACCATGTCAGAGCTCCACCACCCTGCCCTGCACAGCTGACCCTCCACAGAGGGAGGAGGTTGGTGGTCAGGGGCCACAGCCAGTCCTTGGAGCTGACTGGCCTGACTAAATCCCTCCCGTTGACCTGCCAACAGCAACCAAGGCTCAACTACAAGAGAAGGGTGTCCTCAGCCCACACAAAGGGTGCACCTGGAGCACAAAGAATCAAAGCAGCTCTACTTGATAAACAGGAACAAACATAAGAAAACTGCCAAATTGAGGAGGCAAAGGAACATAGCCCAAATGAAAGAACAGAACAAAACCCCAGAAAAAGAACTAAATGAAACAGAGGTAGCCAATCCATCAGATGTAGAGTTCAAAACCCTGGTGATCAGGATGCTCAGAGAAATGATTGAGTACAGCCACAAAATAAAGGAAGAAGTGAAGGTTATACAAAGTGAAATAAAGAAAAATATACAGGGTACCAACAGTGATGGGAAGGAATCAGAATTCAAATCAACAATTTGGAACAAAAGAAAGAAAGAAAGAAACATTCACCCAAAACAGAAAAAAGAAACAAAAATTGAAAAAAAAAAAAAAAAAAAAAAAAAAAAAAAAAAAATAAAGAAAAAAAAAAAAAAAAAAAAAAAAAAAAAAAAAAAAAAAAAAAAAAAAAAAAAAAAAAAAAAAAAAAATTAAAAAAAAAAAAAAAAAAAACAAGAAGATTAGGAACTTCTGGGACAACTTTAAAGTTACCAACATCCAAATCATAGGGGTGCCAGAAGAGGAAGAGCAAGGAATCAAAACTTATTTGAAAAAATAATGAAAAGACACTTCCCTAATTTAGTGAAGGAAATAGACATACAAGCCCAGGAAGCACAGAGTCCAAAACAAGTTGGAGCCAAAGAAGACAAGGCCAAGACATATCATAATTAAAATGACAAAGGTTAAAGATAAAGACAAAATCTTAAAAGCAGCAAGAGAAAAGAAGAGTTACCTACAAAGGAATTCCCATAAGACTATCGGCTGATATAGTAAAAGAAAATTTGCAAGCAAAAAGTATTCAAAGTGATGAAAAGCAAGGACCCATAACCTAGATTACTCTATCCAGGAAAGCTCTCATTTAGAATGGAAGATAAAGTGCTTCCCAGACGAGGTAAAGCTAACAAGAGTTCATCGTCACCAAGCCATTATTACATGAAATGTTAAAGAGACTTGTTTAAGAAAAATACCAAAACTATGAACATTAAAATGACAGTTGCCCTAGCTGGTGGCACAATGGATAAGGCACCAGCCTGCGAACACAAAGGTTGCTGGTTCGATTCCCAGCCAGGGCACATAACCAGGTTGCAAGCCAGGTCTCCAGCCAAGACCGTAGCTGGAAGCAGGTGAAAGGCAACCATACATTGATGTCTCTCTCCCTCTCTGCCTCTCTCCCTTTCCCTCTAAGAATAATAAATAAAATCTTTAAAAATAATAAAATAAAAAATAAAATAAAATGGCAATAAACTCACAACTATTAACAACTGAACCTAAAAAATAAAAACAAAAACAAAGCAAACTACCAGAACAGAAACAGAATCATAGGTGTGGGGATCATTTGGAGGGTCATCAGCTGGGAGGGGGAAGGGGAGAATGGGGAAATGGTGCATGGATCAAGAAGCATAACTGGTAGGAACAAAATAGACAGGGAGATGTTAAGAATAATATCGGAAAGGGTGAAGCCAAAGAACTTATGTGCAGGACCCATGGACATGAACTAAAGGATAGGAATTGCTGAAGGGAAGGAGGGTACCAGGTAGAGGGGGACAAAGGGAAAAATAATTGGTACAACTGTAACAGTATAATCAGTAAACTATACCTTAAAAAAAGAAGGGAAGGAAAACACTACTTGAGTAATCAATACTCTGACAAGACAGTTCCAGGTAGCTATCTGTATAAGCTGATACCAAAAGTTTTAGATGAAGTAATTCTTTCCGCTGTGGGATATTGAGAGAGAAGTGGAATTTGGAGGCAAAATCCATGATCTTAAGGGGATCATCGGGGAGAATGATCACCCACAAATCCAACACGTGCCTTATCAGGGGGCATAGTCCTAGGCCACTGTGACATTTCCTATGCCCTCCTGGACACCAGAGACACTCGAGCCTGATGCAGCCAGAAATTCCCTTTTCTGTCCATCTGCCAAGTGCCTCTGCCTGGGCCTGATGGTCAAACACAGGGGGAGGTATTTTTTTAATTTTGTTCCTTTTCTGTCTCTTTGTTCTTCCCTGTGCCTCATTATCTCGAGATGTCTTTAATATCTGAGCAGGCCTGGAACATTCCTCCTTTTCTCCCACATGGCATCTGCCACCCCTGTGTGGAGGAGGGCCACCAGAGAAGGGGGAGCTGGCCTGAGTGTCTCTTGCTGGGGCAGCTGGCTCACAGCCCTGGGCGGGAACTGGGAAGAGAGGGTCCTGCAGCCTCCAGGAAATCCATCAGCCGCAGGAAATGGGCTGTTAGCAGGAATAAAGGCTGTCTGTCTGCCTGTCAATGTTTCTGCTCTACCCCGGGTGTGTACATGCACACACAACACACAACACACACACACACAAGTACACTTGGACACTGTTGAGTTCTGCAGCCAGCAATGCCTGAGTCATGGTGCCCCATGAGTTGTTAGGTGACAGGAAGTTTGAGCAGGAGAGTGGTATTCTAGGCTAGAACATACCAAATCAGGTGTTTTCCTACAACCTAACGCTAGGTACACACCCCAACAGACAAGATATTACTTAAACAATCAGTGAGACCCCAGGTGGTCAACATTCAAGTGATACCTATGGAATATTCCAGATCTCCCAAATGATTCTCCACCTGTCAGTCCAGGTGGAAGGATGGGAGGTTAGTACAGTCAAGTCCAGGTGGAGCACTGCTGGGACGAAAGCACCTGGTAGAAGTGGGTCCCCCAGCCTCAGGAGCCCCCAGTTCCCAGCAGAGGCAACACCATACATAGGCCATGCACAGCAGGCTGCCACCAGGGCTGTGAGAGGACCAATAAGGGGTGGGGGTACCCCCAAAGAGGTGGCAGTGAACCAGACCTTAAGCTCTGAGCTACCTTCTCCAGGCCACCACCTGAGTGCAAGCCCAGGGTATGACAAGCCAGATCAGGAGCAGCTAAAACACAAGTCGCTTGGGAGCTGATGAGGCCAGAAAAGAAAACAGGACCAGGTCACAGAGGACTTGGGCGCTGTGATGAGAGTTTGGATTTCATTTGCTGTAGGGAAGGAGTCTCCAGCAAAGGTTTTCTACAATAGTAAATCACAGACTCCAGAGGCTGACTGCCTGGGTTCGAGTCCCAGCTCTGTCACTTTCTAGCTATGTGGCCTTGAGACAAATATCTTACCTCTCTGTGCCTCAGTTTCCTTATCTGTTAAACACCATAATGTATTTCATTAGTTATAGGATGCACTTTTTTCCTCACACATTTTAACACACTTAAAATCATCATCATCAACTAGGTGACAACAATGACATAGTTGTCATCAGCTGTGCATGCATATCAAAAACTACAGAATCAGTGTCCATTGTTCAGAAGAAAACCCAAGCTTTTAAGAAACATTGCATCACTTTTAAGAAAACATAGATACAGCTAATGCCTGAATTTAAAAACAACTCGGAAGGGTGGAACTCTGAAGAGGGGGGCATTTTAAGACTACCTAGACTGATTTACTTAATTTATAAACTTCAGTATGCACCAAGATTGATATATGATTCTGAAAATCCATATTTAGACAAGTCATCTGACAATTGGTGACATCTTCAAGTCGATGAGTTATGGTTATAATCATACATACCTCGTAAGATGTGTTGGGAGGATAAACTAAGTTAATATTTCTATAGCACTTAGAATGGTGCCTGGCACATAATCGTTGCAATATACACGCTGTCCAACAATCTATTTTGTGTTTCAGAAACATTCCTGGCCAGGCTGAGTCTTAAAAGAGGAAACTGGGGCACAGGGCAGGAGATCCCTGCAGTGGTCCAGAGAGAGATGGTGAAGGCCATATTAATCGCAGCCATGTGGACACACAGAAGGGACGGGTGACTGGAAAGAGCTGTAACAGTGGGTCCTCACACATCCGTCCCTGGACATGTTTATATGGGGAAGAGGGAGGAGCTAGAAAGGACAGCAAACTTTCTGGTGGAGTCACACTGAAGCTTTCACCTGAAATGGGAAATCCACAGAGGTGGGTGTGGGGAAGAAAAGAATGGGACTTAGGAATGGGACATTTGTGGGACATGCAGGTGGAAGTATCTGGCAAGAAGCTGGAAATTAAGGTTCATCCAGCGCTCAGACACATCCAAGCCCGTGGGAAGAATGAAGGCAGGAAGAGAGAAGGGGGGAGAGGGAGGGAGAGGAAGTAGAGAAGGAAGGGGAGATGAGTGCATCCTTGCCCACCACACATCGCTTATGTCACTATTGGAACATTCACACATTCTTGGTATTACGTGTGTTATTTGTATAGTTGTCAGTCTCTCCCACTGAAAAACGAGCTGTGGGCAAGGACCATGTTCCCTCACATATGTACTAGTGCAGAGCCCAGGACCCAGCACATGCTAAGCTATTCCATGAATACTCATGGGTCCCATGCCCTTATGGGTAGAAGCTGTGAAGCCTTGTCTTCTGGTTCATTTGCTCTTCCCTCTGCTCCCTCACTCTGTGGTTGGTGACTACAAAACAGAACGACTGGGAACTGAATGGGTTACGAGAAGAAATGCAGGATCCTTGCCAGCATCAATTCTTAACTGGATGAAGAGGGAGAAGAGAGAGGCTGTGAGAGAGAAGACAACACAAGACAAGATAAACACAGAAGCTGAGCGGAGAGGGAAATGAGAACATCCCAGGACTCCATTAGGTCTACCACAGTCCAACGGCTGTCCCCTGCTGTGACTTCACCTTTTCCCCCCACCCCACCAGGAAACCCCACCCAATCAGCTTTCCCAGTTCAAGTTCATCACACCCCCAGGCAGGGTCCTGTCCAAGGGGTGGCAGGGAGCACAGCCTTGATCACAGGGGCTCAGTCGCAGGCCTGCTGACCTCTCCGAGGCTGGGCAATAAGGAGCCCTGCCCCACCCCTCATCTCAATGGATGGGCCTCAGTTTCCTCATCTGTGCTCTGAGGGGGTGGCTGGGGGTGAGTGCTGGCTCCTTCTTGGCTCTAGTCTCTGATTCTCTCTGTCCACCCCTCTGCCTCCCTTCACACGCAGGGAGACCAGCTGCACAGCAGAAACACGCCTGCAAGGCCCGTGGTTAGGGGCTTGCCGTCCTCCCCCACCCACCCGTCTCTATTTCTTTTGTAGCCACCGCCCTCCTCCAGGCTCTGCTCCGCTCTGTGCGCACAGTGGGTCTCCGTCATCAGGGTCAACCCTCTGAGGTCTTTCCTGATTGCCCCAGAGCACCCCACACCCCGCCACCCGGAGGCCCACTCAGTCCCAGGCATGCCCCTGTGATCATGTCATTGTTCTGGATGAGTCACTGTCCAGTTCCAAGATAAAGCCTAAAGGGAAGTTTGGAATCACCCCCTGGGACACACCCACCACCAGCATGGGCTGTCTGAGGAGCCCCTACGCTGAGGGGACAATCCAGTCCTACCCTGCTGCCTCCCAGGCTCTGGATAAGAAAAAGAACAGGGAAGGGGCATCGCCCAGCTGGCCCCATGGGAACCAGCCCTGACACGTGGCAGCTGGGCTGGCCTGCACCTGGAGGGCAGAGGAAAACAGATGCTGGATGAGATCAGGGAAACGCCACCCGGCCGGCTCCACACCACCGCTCTTTTTCCACGGATGCCCCAGGATGAATCCAGGCTCTGCTTTCGGTCCTTGCCCATCCTTCTCCCACCCCAGGCCTGTCACAGGCATGCAGGGTCTCCCAACTGGTGCCACTGCCTGCCTGGCCTGGCTCTGTCCCAGGGATGCTGCACCTGCCACAGGACTGGACTTTCCTAAAGCCCATGGCATGTCCCCCTGGCCTCCTTTGTTCTTGCTTTGCCCCAGTGAGCTGGGGGGCACCAAGACCCCTTTACTTCACCAGAGCTGGAAAGGGGGGGCAGAGTTGCTGAGCAGGGGAGCGGGAACCGGCAGTCACTGCGAGTCCATAGGAAGCAGGGGCCTGGGCAGTCCAGGGCTACCCCCGGAAGATGGTGGCCACCAGGGCCATGACAGTCCCCAAAGACCAGGGGCCTTTACAAGGAGACCCTGGAGCAGCATTAGAGTTGGGACAGGCAGGGGGAGGGGTGTTCACAGGAGGCAGGAATTCCAGGGAGAGATCCAGGAAGATGAACATTGCAATGCGTGAACTCTGTACGGAGGTGGAAGGAGCAGTGAAAACTGGGATGAGAAGTGAAAACCCCCAAAGGCCCTGAGATACCTGCAAGCAGCGGTTTTTGAGGGGCAAAGGTTGGCTACCAGCCCAGTGCCAGGTGGTCAGAGGTGAGAACCTTGGGAAGACCCAGCAGGAATGAAAGAAAAACACTACAGACTCTGGGAATGGCCTTGCCTGCGTAAGAAAGGGCAGGGGAGGTAGGCAACATGTGGTTTTAGCTCAGGGAGAAAAACATCAGGGAAAGTTGTTTTTAATGCACTTTTTGACTTGTCCAGGTAACCCCTGCATAGCATAGTCACTAAGTTCCTAAAAAAAAGTTGTGTTATGTGAATCCATATTATATGAAACAAAGAACTAGTACAGAAAAGGGAGTTAGATTCCAAAAAAAAATTTTAATATAGTTATATTTTTAAATTAAGATAGTAAAGCAATTTTCACCAAAAGTGTAACATATTAATATGTATTAAATGTTTTCTTCACTGTCACTCTAAAACACCATTAACGGAGAGCATTTTCTTTTTGACAAGATATCTTCATCCTCTGAACTTTCTTCAGCATTTTCTTGAGACTTCTACCCTGTACTTTTTGTAAAAGATCTGTGATTTTAGATTGCTCGCTTTTAGCTGAAAGAGCTTAGTAAATTTCATTATGTGGTGCTAAGCACTTGTGAAGTTCTCTCTTAAACTTTCTGCTTCTTTCAGTGGAAGGATCTTCATTTAGGAAACATAGCTCCAACTGTTCAGCTAAGTCTAAGCCTTTCTTTACACTTTTTAGAGTGATTTTTTAACTTTAGTTTTTGCTCTTAAAAGCTCTTATTATAGCTCTGGCTGGTGGCATAGTGGATAAGGAGTCAGCCTGTGAACCCAAAGGTTGCTGGTTCGATTCCCCAGCCAGGGCACATAACCAGGTTGCAAGCCAGGTCTCCAGCCAGGTCCGTAGCTGGAGGGAGGTAGGTGAAAGGCAACCATACATGGATATTTCTCTCCCTTTCCACCTCTCTCCCTTCCCCTCTCTCTAAAAATAATAAATAAAATCTTTAAAAAAAAAAGACTTCTTTTAAAAATTTAGTTTGTACATATACAAATATATGAGAGATAGGAGTTGAATAAGCTGTTTATAATTTATTGGATGTAATTTGGGATTGGGTTTTGTTTTTAAGGAAAAAAAAAAAAAGCTCTTATTACACTCCATGTTGTTCAGGGATTTCTCTAATTCTCAAATTGTGTTAAGAGTGAAACCATGTTCTTGGATGCTGTGGGTTTTCGCCAATTATCGAACCGTGTTAGAGTGAAACCATGTTATAAAGTGCTACGTTATCTGGGGGTTACCAGTACTTGGTTTATCCAGCGGTCAAAACTCCTGCCTCCCCCAGGCACGTTGGACAGTCAGTTAAGTGGTCTGTCCCAGTGCATGCTCCTTGCGGGCAGAGAACATCTTTAGTTCACCCTTGTCCTAGCAGTGGGATAACTTAAAATACATAAAAACCCACCAGGGCAGCTGTGAAGCAGCACCCACATCCACGACTATCAGCTGGGTTTGTGCCCCACAGGATGCCAGGTCCCAGGAAATGTTGCCCTGAAATGATGTGAGTGAGCACCAACTTAATGAAGGAAAAAATGTCAGTCACTTTAGGGACTGAAGTGACTTTCTTCTCCCCAAACTGTGGTCCTAAAGAGGGGTCCACGCCAGTGGAGGGCAGGGCCCCGCCAGCATGCCAAGGAGCTGGTCCTAAACCCGGACTGGCCCGATGGGAGCAGCTGGGCCCTGCTGTGTTCTCTGAACTCAAGATTGCCTCTAGCATCAGCAAATAGCACCAGGGACAAAACAAATAAATACAAAGATACCAGTGACAGCTGCCTGCCATCACCCTAATTGAAAAAAAATACATAGTCCCCCATGGTCAGCTTTCTGCTGCCCTCTGATGCCCCCTACACACACGCACACACACGCACACCACAAGCAGCAGGCCACCTGCACAGGGATGGAAGTCACAGCTGGAGGGAGAGAGAGGCTCCTGGGTCCCAGATGTGGCCCCAGCTCTGGGCTCCTATGCCCTTTCTCTCCCTTCACCTCACCTGCACTGTTTTTCAGGTCCTTTCTAGAACCTGCCAAGCTGGTCTGCACCTCAGGGCTTCCCAACTTTCCATCCTCAATGACTGGACAACCGTCCTATCGAATGTCCTCACCCCCACTCCGTCACTCCATCCAAATATTGCCCCAAGATCACCTCCTCAGAAAGCCCTGCCCTAGTTGCCCTTTCCAAAATACCCTCCATGCCACCTGTCGCTGTTGAAACCTTTATTCTATTTCTATTTTCTTCAAAGCATCCATCCCTATGTGAAGTTATATTGTTATATTCTTTTTAAAAAGATTTTATTTATGTATTGCCCTGGCTGGTGGCACAGTGGATAAGGTGCCAGCCTGCGAACCCAAAGGTCACTGGTTCGATTCCCAGCCAGGACACCTAACCAGGTTGCAGGCCAGGTTGCAGGCCAGGTTGCAGGCCAGGTCTACAGATGGAGGCAGGTGAAAGGCAACCATACATGGATGTCTCTCTCCCTCTCGTCCTCTCTCCCTTCCCCTCTCTCTAAAAATAATAAATAGAACATTTTTTAAAAGAGTTTATTTATTTATTTTTAGAGAGAGGGAAAGGAGGGAGAAAGAAAGGGAGAGAAACAGATCATCCTGCAACCCAGGCATGTGTCCCAACATGGAACTGAACCAGCAACCTTTTGAGTCATGGGCCAACACTCAATCCATTGAGCCACACCAACCAGGGCTATATTATTATATTCTTAGGTTTTGCTGGTTTGTTATGGGTTCCACCTCCATTGCTACACATTCAAACACCCTGAGGACAGGGCCTGTCCCTCTCATTGCTGTCTCCCCAGCTGCCTGAACAATGTCTGGTACACAGTAAGCTTTCCCTACACAGATATTCACTGAGTGAATGAAGTATTGCTGCTTGATTCCGACTGACCATCAGAATCTGAGGGGACATTTCCAGCAAAGAGGGAGATGGGGAGGCTTCTTACCACTGTTGTCACAAGGCCACCTACCAGTTGGCAGTGCAAGAATGACCATTATCCTAATTTCCTGAGCCAAGTCCTCTAGGTTTGCTGCATGTATTAAAGTATTTATTCCTTACAATAATCGTAAGCATTCAGCATTCTTATCCCCATTTAACAGATGAGAAAACTGAGGCTCGGAGAAGTGAGCTTACTCCCCAAGCTCACTGAGCTAACCCATAACAGAGCCTGGACTTAAACCCAGATCTGTCTGACTCTAAGCTCAGGCACAAAGGAGCTTTTTCCTGGGACTAAACAGGAGTGATTGCTGTTTAATCCAGCAACTCCACTTCTGAGTATTAATCCAAGTAAAACAAAAACACTAACTACAAAAGATCTCTGCAAGCCTCATATTCACTGCAGCATTATTTACAACAGTCTAGACATGGCTATTAACAACCGAAGTGTCCACTGATGGATGCAGGGATAAAGGAAATGTGGTATATGTGATAAAATATTATTCAGCCACAAAAAAGAAGGAAATCTTGCCATCTGCAACCACATGGGTGGACATCGAGGACGTTAGGCTAAGTGAAATAATTCAGACAGACAAAGACAAGTAATGTATGATCTCACTTGTGTGTGGAATCAACAAATAAGCAAACAAAATCTGAGCTCACAGATACTGAGAGCAGACTAGGAGTGGGGAAATGTAGGGGTAAAGGAGACCAAAAGGTACAAACTTCCAGTTATAAAATAATTAAGTCACGGGGATGTAATGTACAGAATGGAGACTATAGTTAATAATACTGCATTACATATTAGAAAATTGCTAAGAGAGTAAATCTATTTTCTGTTATTATTCGATTCAAGAGAGAGAAACATTGATTTGTTGTTCCACTTGCATTCATTGGTTGAATCTTGTATATTTCCTGACCAGGGACTGAACCCATAACCTTGGCGTATCAGAACAACTTTCTAACCAACCAGCCAGGGCCAAGAGAATAAACCTTAAAAGTTCTCATCACAAGAAAAAAAAATGTTAACTACATACGGTGCCAGCTGTTAACTAGACTTTATGGGGTGGTCCTTCTACGATGTATAAAATTATCGAATCAAAGCCCTGGCTGATGGTTCAGTGGATAGGCACTGTCCTACGAACCCAAAGGTCACTGGTTCGATTCCCCAGCCAGGACATACAACGAGGTCTCCAGCCAGGTCTGTAGCTGGAGGCAGGTGAAAGGCAACCATACATTGATGTCTCTCTCCCTTTCTACCTCTCTCTCTTACCCTCTCTCTGAAAAATAATAAATAAAATCTTTAAAAATACATATATCGAATCACTGTTACACACCTGAAACAAATATAATGTTCTATGTCTGTTATACCTCAATTTAAAAAAGAAAAAAACAACGACAGAAAACTGATCAGCTTGATCCCTACTGCAGCCTCCCCCTCCCCTGGGGCCACATCAGCCGGCAGCGGGCCTGCCCAGGGAAGGGCCCTTTTCCACCTTCTCTATCCACGGCACAGAGAGGGCCTCACACCCAAGCTCCCCAAGAAATCCTCAAAGCCTTTGAGGGGTATGAAGAGAGGAAGGGAGAAAGTTGTGGAGGCAGACTGTGAGGTTAAATCTCCCTTTCAAGTTCTGTGCGCCAGGTAGGGAGGCGCAGGGGCTGGCTCAGGCCCTCCACCCAACAGGCATCTCCCTAGGTATCTCAGCCAGAGGAAGAAACCCTCAGCTGAATGCAGCTGGACCCTTGAGGCCCAGGTTGCCTGGGGCAATGGGGCAGGGTTTCCCTGCAGGGGACTGCAGCCAGGTGAAAGGCAGGGCCCCAGGCCAGTGGAAGGCAGACTCTCAACGCACTAGCAGGGAGACCCCACTGGAAGGGAGCTGTGAGGTCCAGGGTTCTAGATGTGGACTCACTGCATGTCTTGTAGACAAGTCACTTCCCCTGGGGCACCTTTGTCTCTAAAGGACAGAACCAGCCCACACCCACCTGCAAGGGCTCTGACAGATGCTCAGGGAAAGGAAGAAAGAAGGGCGACTCAGAACAAGGGATCCTTGAAGCAAAAAGGAGGTTTCTCAGTCTTAGCAACCTTCCTGTGCACAGGGCTCTCTGGGCACTTTGTAACATCTCAGCTCCGCCTTCACCACACCGTGTGAAGTAGGAACTGTTTCTTGTTCCCACTTCACAGATGAGGAAACTAAAGCTCAGAGGGGTCAAATACTTCGTCCCAGTCACTTCTATGCTGCATTTCTAATTTTAATGAAAAATGAGTTCAATTCTGCCATCTTACATCCTTTTCCCTATACCATCAACACACCCAGGGGCCCAAAGCTCTCTGGGACCTCCCCCTGAGGAATGGGGGCATTTGTATTGTCTACAGGGGCCACCTCTGGGCCCGCCTGGCCACACACAGCCCGGCACACCGATCAAGGGATGGCCATGCTGGAGCTGGGTTGCCCTTTCAGCCCTAATCACACACTTCCTGCTCAAGCAAACTCCAGTTTCTAGAGACTCTGGGCTCCACCATGTCACGGCCCACAGCTCACCGCAGAGGCAGGATAGCTGGGAATCCGGAGGTCTTCATTTCAGCCTCCATTTTGCTGCTCACCGGCACATGGCCCCTCTCCCCACTGATGGGGTCTCGAAAGGTGAGCTGGAGACCCACCTCCCTGCTACTGTGTGTAAAGCACCTGGTGCCGAGAAGCTAAATGGGCAGTAAAAACAGTGCTCTCCAGCCCTGCCTGGTGCGGCATTGTCCTGCAAAGCAAAAGGCAGCTGGTGCGATTCCCAGTGAAGGCGCATGCCCGGGTTGTGGGTTCGGTCCCCAGTCGAGGCACGGACGAGAAGCAACCAATCGACGTTTCTCTCCCTTTCTCCCTCCCTTCCCCTCTCTCTAAAAATAAACAAATAGAAAAACAATGCTCTAATGTGAGGAAGGACACAGGTAGGGTCAACCCTGGTTCAATACAGTCCTGCTGGGGACACCGAGGGAGAACAAGTTCCACCTGCAGGATGAGCTTACTCAGGACACAGACCCTTAAGACTGAAACCAGGCGTGAATCCGGCACGGCCTGTCAGACCAACCTCCCCAAACGTGACTCGTGCCACCAGTTCCTCTCCCCATCCAGCACAACCTCCTTGGCCATGCACGTGGTGTACCCGAACCTAACAGACCCCAGGATCCAGCTTACTGACCAAAGCAGCTCAGAAAACACAGGAAACCTCCAAGACTATCAACAGCAGAAGGAAAAGGATCACCTTGTAAGACAACATCACCTTCAGAGCAATGTCTCTGAAGAACCTGTCCACACAGATTCCAGAGGTCGTTGTCAATGCTGAAAGAAAGTGCAGGCCTGAACAGGGCATTTAACAGCGTCCAGCCCAAAGATCCTATTCACTTTTCTAGGTGTGACCCCAGCACCCCAGTAAGCCCCTTGAGATTCCTGTCAACTCTATTTTTGTCCTTGTGTCTGGGAAAACTGACTAAATTTCCTTTAATTTGGAACCCAGCCCAACACTGAAGTTGGGTGGATGTAGCCACACTTCCGCGCCCAAGTTTCCGTAGGTTTGAAAACAAGGCTGGGTGTTGCAGAAACAGCTGTGCTAACAAGCACAGCTCTTATCTGTCCGAGCCGGGCCTGCCGGGGTGTCCTGGAGAGCCAGCGACTGAAGAGTGACCAGCCACACCCAGCAGGGGCCAGGGTTCCAAAGAGGCTGGTTCATCAGATAAGGACCTTCTCAGAAAACCCTTTGAAAGGACTAGAAGACTGAGTTCACCAGTGGGAAGGACTCCCCCCAAAAGATGTCTCGAGAAAATCTTCCAGAAAGACTGGCCTGATTATCCTCACACCACCTGAATCACCACCTTCCTCAGCAGTTTCAACACCCGCGTCCAAATCAATGGTGGGCACCACACTGAGTGGTCCTCTCTCTTTGACCACAGTTTCTAGCTTTCTCAGCAACTTTGTAACCCACCACAAGCCCACAGAGGGCAGACACCTATGTACGCTGTCATCTGTGTCCTCTCCCATAGTGCAGGATAAGTCAATCCACACGGGCCTCTTTGTCAACATCAGGCCTTTCTGCATCTGCCCAGCTGCCCCAACTGTCCTCAACCCTGGCTGCACAGAGGAGGCACCCAGGAAGCCTTAGTAGAAATTACCCCGGCTCACCTCTCAGAGGTTCTGATTTATCTGGTCTGGGGTATGACTCAGGCCTTAGCACTTTTTTAGTGACTGATTGATAATTTTGAGAGAGAGAGAGATCCATTTGTTGTTTCACTTATTCATGCATTCATTCATTGGTCGTTTCTTGTATGTGTCCTGACCAGGGATCAAACCCACAACCTTGGCATATCAGGACAACGCTCTAACCAACTGAACTACCCGGCCAGGGCCAGACTTGGGCCTTTTTCAAATGTGCAGCCAGGACTGAGGATCTCCACTCTAGAGTTTGGACACTAATGTGGAGCTAGAGATGGCTATCTCAAGGGCTGGGAAATAGAAACAGGTAACCCAGGAGAGAGGTGGCAAAATCCACCCACGTGGCCATGTGTGGCGAAGCAAAGACATCTACGTAGCATATCATTGGATTGGGGCTGCCAGATTGGGGAAGGGACTTGGCCTCAGATTCAAATCATTCTCCCTTTCAAAGAAGAGATTGTAAGGTCTGGATAGGGAAGGTATCAATATACTTATCAGCCCTGGCTGGTGGCACAGTGAATAGGGCACCAGCCTGAAAACCCAAAGGTCGCTGGTTCGATTCCCAGCCAGGGCACATAACCAGGTGGCAAGCCTGATCTGTAGTTGGCACATCAAAGGCAACCATACATTGATATCTCTCTTCCTCTCTGCCTCTCTCTCTAAAAATAATAAATAAAATCTTTAAAAAATAAAATAAAACACTTATCAATGGGTGGGGCACAGACACCGGTCAGTCCAAACAGGTCAATGACCACCAGGATGCGTGCCTGCTGACTGCTAGCGTCTGAGCCTTCTGTAATTCCCCAGCAGCTGCTGCTCAACAAAAGGCTCAATGCACATTTGATTTTTAAATAATTTAAAAACATTTTGCTTTTTAAATGTCTAACTCCTCTTTTGAGAGTGAAAACACAAGGTCACAGGTTCGATTCCCCAGCCAGGGCACATGACAAGGTTGCAAACCAGGTCTCCAGTCAGGTCTGTGGCTGGAAGCAGGTGAAAAGCAACCATACATTGATGTCTCTCTCCCTCTCTGCCTCTCTCTCTTCCCCTCTTTCTAAAAATAATGAAATAAAATCTTAAAAAAAAAAAACACACCATGTCTGGGTGTGGCAGGAAATACAGAAAAATGAATAAAGCAAACCGACCTCCTCCACAGCCCACCCTCCAGAGACACCACATGAGCACCCACGCAAGTGCCTCTGTCACCTCCTGCTCAGAAAGCCCACCTTCGGCTTCCTCCGCTCGTCTCCGGCAGATGCCTTCCTTGGATGGGTACTCAGAGGGCAAGCCCCTGGGGTCCAGAAGCTCCTCCAGGTGACTTGCCATCACTCATTCAACCTGTGGGAGTAGGAAAGGGCAGGAAATCTTAGCCCCATTTGAAGAGAAAGTGGAAATGAGTAATAAGGTTACGCTGAGTCAATCAGCAAAACATCCCTGGAGTGCAAGCAATCTGGGGACAACACATCCATGACACCCCAGTTTCTGCCCTTGAGGACTTCAATTAAAGAAGTCAAACAGCCCTAGCTGGTGATCCAGTGGACAGGTGCTGGTCTTCAAACTGAAAGGTCACTGGTTTGATTCCCAATTTGGACACATAACCAGGTTGCAAGCCAGGTCTCCAGCCAGGTCCGTAGCTGGAGGCAGGTGAAAGGCAACCATACACTGATGTTTCTCTCCCTTTCTTCCTCCCTTGCTGCCCTTCTCTCTAAAAATAATGAATAAAATCTTTAAAAAAAAAAAAGTCATACAGACACTGCCCCCCCCCCAAAAATACTGAGATTAAATGAGTTAACTATAAAAAGCTTAAAATATAGTACCTAGAACATACTAAGTGTCCTCTAAATGTTTGCCTTTTATTACCCAAGACAGCGATAAGAATCAAAAGGGTTCCTTGTCTGGAGGGAGGAAAGATTGTTGGGGATTTGGAGGGCGATGGATTCTGGACTCCGAGAGTGGACAGAGATCGCAGCCCTGAGCTTACAGCAGAGTCCAGGGCACACAAACACGTAGGCAACAGTGGCCCCAGGCCCTCTCGTCTTCAGTGTTCTTCTCTGGGAGGGGTGGGATGAGGCAGGTGGAGGGCCCTGGGCAGGATTCAGACGCCAGGACAGTCCCAGCACAGCTGTTTCCGTGGCTGCTGGTGGCTGAGCCTGCTCTGGCTCCATTTGCTGGGTGAAGGCTGCAGTCCATCTGCCGCTGAAGGGAAAATCCCAGTCAGGCCTGAGGGGAGGATCCGGGAAAGGCCCCCTGTCTTGGAGGGCGGAGAGGTTTTTAGAGTCTGAGCAAGGAGCAGAGAGGGGAAAGGGGGGCTGGCAGCCTGGTGCCAAGGACCAGGGATGTGGAGAGGGCCAGGATGCCTGTCATTAAGCGTTGCCGGGTAACTGGTGTGTGAAGTGCCCTCTCTTCTGACCTCCACAAAACCTCCAGCAAAATCCCATTTCTCCCAGGGCTGGGGACAGCACCAGAGGTAGTGATAAAGGGCTGGCTGATCCCAAGCGGGGAGGGCTTGCACAGGGACCCTCCAGGGGTCTCCCTGAAGCCACTTTGATGTTCACATCCCAGGTGTTTGTGCAAAGGACCTCACGAGACAACACAAAATCCCCTTCATATAGGTATATTATCTGCCTTGTTCCAGCTCTGGGTGGTGGATCCTGGAAACAGTGGTGTACAAGGAGTGGGCCCACAAACAGCTCCCTTGTTTGGGTCCTTATCTACCCCAGAGCAGTGTGAGGCCCAGAGCTCCGGGTCAGCCCCCTCATGCAGCCAGGCCAGGCCTATAACTCATGCGCTCTGCCTTCCTGGCTTCTGAAGGGCTTTGATGGTGAAACCACCGTTCTAGCTAGTACCAGCCGCACCCTCTCCCCGAGCCCCAGGGATTAGGATGTGGGGCCACCGCATTCCTCCTGACCACCCCATCTCCAATCCCCTGCCCGTGGGGGCCCTTCAGGCATCTGTGGGCCACGCCTTGGGGCTCTGATGGCCTCTCAAGCAAGGCTGTGTAGCATTTCTACTGGTGAAAGAAGGAAGTGAGGTTGTTTCTCTCCAGGAACCTCAGGCCTTCCTCTGAGACCAGCCCTTTCCCATGGCATCCGCCTTACACTGCCCATGAGTCAACCCAGCGCCTAGAGGCAGGAAGCACCCTCCTTAGTGCCTGGCAGACCTGCCTCAGCAGCTCCAGGAGTGAAAGAGCCAGATGGCAGCCCTGGGGCAGGCCCACCACTCATGCCCCTGTTCCCAACAAGGCAGGAGGCAGGGACTTGCCCCCATTCAACCATCAGTTCTTTGAAGGCAGAGTTGTCTGTGCCTTTCATTCCTATATCCCAGGTTTGGGGTAGGTCACACAGCAGGGCAGGGACACAGGCACTTCCCTATCTCTTCCATTTGTTCTAGGCCAAAGGAGAGACTACCCTGGGGCCAGAGCTATCTGGGAATCAGTTCCTGGGCCTACCCAGGTTCTGCTCTCTGTGTGAGAAGCCCCATGTGGTGGAGGAGCCCAGGCTGGCGCTCCCTCCACCTCCTGGACACTCCTTCTGCCACTGCCAGGTCAGGAGCCCAGGAGACCTGGCCAACAGCACAGTCAAAGCACCTCCAGTTAACATTTCCTCTCAGGAGGAGATAAACAAGGCTGGTGACTTCCATGTAGCCACCCAGGGTTTAAAGCCAAGATGACTGTGCACAGGATTCTCTGAATTTGGGTTCAGGTTTTGGCCCTGTTGTCTCAGTATCATCAACTCACCTCCACACCTACCTCCAGAGGTGGGGAAGGCAGTAATTCCTGTCTCTATCTTATGCAATAAAAGATGGAGACAGGACAGTTAGGTGGCTTGCCCAAGGTGTCATAGCCACCACATGGCAGCCAAATGAAAACTGGGGCTCCTGCTCTAGCTGGTGACCTGTGCACCAGGGCAGGCGGGGTGCCCCGCACAGCTCTCTTCCCTGGCTCCCCGGGATGCTGGAGGCAGGAGGGAGAGGGGGGTTGCTCAATGTGAACCTGGAGAATGGAGATGCACCCCCAACCCTCCACATCTCCCTACCACAGTCAGCCATTTGCTCACTCACCACATACTTATTAAGCACCTACCTGGTACCAAATACTGCATTAGGAGCTGGTGATGGGGATGCAGTCACAGTGGGGTGTGCGAAAGGCTTTCAACCTGACTGGAAACAGAGGATACTAAGTGGAGGCTCTCGCGCTTGCGCCCTCAGGCGAACAGGCCTTAAGAACCAATGGGGAGGCAGATTTCCTGTAAACGCCGGATTTACGGCTGACTGGGACCAATGAACCTCCGCCAAGGACCCCTCCCAGTCCTCAAGCCAGTGAACTTGCAGCTCGGACACTATTTCCGGGATCCCCCACCAATGCATTTGCTCCTCTCTGCACTCCTTGCCAGAAGTAGAGCCCACCCCGAACCCGCCCCGGACGCACCTGCAGCGCGCTGTGGCGTCCTTTGTGCAAAGAGCAGTTCCTCCGCTCTCCTCCAATGAACACAATTTCCGATCTCGATAGAGCCCGCCTCAGTTTACCCTTTGATTTAGGTCGGCAGGGGAGGCAGATGTTAACTCCTGAGCTATGGAGGTCTAGCCAAGGAGCCAGGGAAGGGTTCTCCTTAGAAATCCAGTTCAGGTGAGATCTGAGGATGAGCGTTACCCACCTGGCAGTTAGCGACAGCATGTTCCCCTCCTCATCCAGGTGAGGCGCTTTAGCTTTTGGATGCAGGAAGGCTCTGGGCGGCATGTAGCGGCTTCAAAATTATTAGCCCAAGCCTTGGCTGGTGGCTCAGTGGATAAGGTGCCGGCCAGCGAACCCAAAGGTTGCTGGTTCAGCCAGGGCACATAACCAGGTTGCAAGCCAGGTCTCCAGCCAGGTGCGTAGCTGGAGGCAGGTGAAAGGCAACTATACATTGATGTCTATCTCTGTTTCTCTTTGCCTCTCTGTCTTCCCCTCTCTCTAAAAATAATAAATAAAATCATTTTTTCAAAAATTATTACCCCAAATCCAACCATCTCCCTAAAAGGAACAGGCCCTAAGTACAAATAGTATTCAATCTCTAAACAAGTTGTCTATTTCCAATCAACAGACCCTACTAATCCATTTTCATATGGAAACTATAGGCCTGGTGGCCCCTATCTAGCGGAACATTCTGCTTGGAACCCATCACTCCCTATTCAGTCCCTTTTTTCCCACCCAGACTGGGTTTGCCTCTGTCTTCTTCGCACCAGTATAAGATCCTCTCATCACTGAGCAGTATTTTCTCCTCCCTGTGGCTCCTTCTAGCCAACATCCTGGTTTTTCTCTTTGGCCTTTTCTAAGCCAGCCGCGTGCCTGTTGCTCTTATATCTGCATTCTCCTCCGTTCTCTGTGTTGTAGAATGGACTCCTGCAAGCCATGCCCCTCAAGGCCCGTTGAGTGAGACAGGATTGCCTAGTGAAATTAGAAAACAGGAGGAAAAAAACAAAACCAGGGCATTTCTCCCCACTTCTCTCTGTTCTGGGTGGGGTCTCCAGCAGGAGCTATATTACTTAACATTGTTTTTTAAGATTTTATTTATTATTTTTTAGAGAGGGGAAGAAAGAGAGGCAGAGAGGGAGGGCGACATCAATGTATGGTTGCCTTTCACCTGCCTCCAGCCATGGACCTGGCTGGAGACCTGGCTTGCAACCTGGTTATGTGCCCTGGCTGGGAATTGAACCAGCAACCTCTGAGTTCGCAGGCCAGCTCCTTAGCCACTGAGCCACCAGCCAGGGATTATACCCTGTTACAATGAAGCACATCAGTCTCTCTTGCTTTTTTGAATGAAGCTTTTGCATATGCATGATTTTGCAATCTCATGCACTGGTCTTTTGAAAAATATTAGTTCATGAAATCACAGAAATCTTACAAGTGTGGGTCCATTTCGTTCAATATCCAAAGTCACATACTATCAACACCAGTCTCATGAAAGAAGTCTGCTGTCAAGTTCACAGAAACAGATACAAGAGTTCTGAAATTCTAATTTCTGCCTTAGAACTAAAATTTTGATATTGGCAACAAATCAATTGTTTTCATTGACATGACAGTCTCACTTTGTTCATTTTCAAGACTATCTGCAAAGTATTCAAGTTGAATAAACATAGTTTGTCAGTCATTCTTTCTAGTAAAAAAATAAAACACAATAAAAAAGATTCCACAAAAGAAGCCTCTAGCTCAGCTCACAATAAAAAAAAGCACCTGCTTTTTTTCTTAAGACAATCATCTTTTCAGTGTGCTTTTATGCCTATGTCCTATTTCATCACAGAAAAAATAAGAATCAGGGGTTGAGATTTAATAAAATTAATACTTAGTACAGTTTCATCAGAAATATTACGTGAGCCCTGACCAGCCTGACTCAGTTGGTTGAGGCATTGTCCCTATAAAGCAAAAGGTACCAGTTCTATTCCCGGCCAAGGCACATACATGTCTGGGTTGCCAGTTTGGTCCCTAGTTGGGGTGCCTATGATAGGCAGCCATTTGATGTTTTTCTGCCTCTCTTTCTCCCTCTCTTTCCTTCTCTGTAAAAAGTATTAAGTGAAACCTATGTATTGCCTTGAATGATGCCAAGGCACCAGCCTGACACAGGCATACCCTTCTTTTATGCCACCTTGTATATAATTCTGTTTTGTTTTGTTTTGTTTTGAACAAATTGAAGGTTTATGGCAACTTTGTGTTGAGCAAGTCTATCGGCACCATTTTTCCAACAGGCTCAGATCACGGTTAGCATTTTTTAGCAATATGGTATTTTTTTATGAAGGTCTGTACCTTGTTCTTTAGACATATTGTAATGACACACTTAATAGGCTACACTGTTGAGTGACTATAATTTTTAGGTGTGCTGGAAAACCAAAAACATTGTGTGACTCTCTTCATTGTCCTATTTGTTTTATTTCTAGTAGACTTGCACCAAACCTGCCCTGTTTTTCCAAGGCACAACTGCATAGCATTCTGACATCTTGTAAACTTCTGTACAAAACTTTCTTCTTCTTCACTGATGGACTGAGTATCTTCCGTTTGCCCCTGCAGATCCACTCTCCACCTGAACCCCACCCAGGAGGTGGATGTGAAGGGATGACTTGAATGGGCTTCCCCAGGACCCCTGTGTGGGTTCAGGCACTGGGCAACAGGAAGGTGGGAAGACAGTGAGACCAGAGTCTTTGTTACTTGGGCTCCCGCTCTCTCAGGTCACCATGGTTTGCCTGTGTTCCTGTCAGGGAGCCCCCTGCATACACCTGTCTCCCAGGTTCTCTTTCTCTTTCCCCCCTCAAGCCAGGGAGTGGCATTGGTCCCCAGCTGTGGCTTGCCTGGGGATTACTGTGCCATCTCTTCCTGGTTTCTTGTAACCCTGCCCATCTGTTGTGAATAGTGTTTCTATTAACCTCTCCTCAATAGTCTTTGTGCATGGCATCATTTTCCTGCAGGGACCCTGTGTTCCCATCAACACCCAACTCCCAGCACTTCATGGTCCAGGCTGCCCCCATGCCTCCAGCCAATCCTTTCCTCTGTCGGGGCTCTTCCTTTCTCACCTATGTGCAGGGACAATGGATTCATTGGGTTTATTTATGGTCCACTCCTCTTCTCTTCACACACTCCTTTCCTCAGACACTCCTTTCCCTTCACCATTTCATTGGCATATACATATGTATGTATATATACATGGCTTATATACAGAAAGATATAGGTAGAGAGATAGACACATAAGTGATAGCACATGAAGCACCATCCTGATTTATAACTTTTTTATTTAATTTTTTTTTTATATATATAGAGAGAGAAGGGAAGGAAAGAGGGAGAGAAACATTGATGTGAGAGAGAAACAGACTGGCCACCTTCCATACACACCACGAGTGGGCCCAAACCTGCAACCCAGAGAGGTGCCCTCACCAGGAATCAAACCAGTGACTTTTGAGTTTGCAGGACAACGCCCAACCAACTGAACCAGGGCTAAATTTTTATTATGTGCTATTTCTAGACCAATTACATAAAATTAATGTAATAAATACCCACATGTGAATGATCCAGCTTAATAAAGAGGATGTTACCATGACACTAAATTCCTTCATGCTCTCTTAGTCACACTGAGGACAAGAGTCCTCTGAATTATTTTGTCATTTTTAGTCTTGCTTTTCAGTATAATTTCAATACATATGTATGTATTTCTACAAAACTCTTTTTAGACTTAGTATGTTTTTGAAGGTTACTTTTGTGCCTTCTAGCTTTTGTTTGTCTGCATATAGAAAGTATTCCAAACCATTAATACTAATGAACATAAGAGGGTTTACTTGGCACCTCCAGGCGACTTCCAACTCATAGGCTGTCATCTTAAATATATAATTGAAGGGAAAGGAGCATGGGCAATACCACATCACTTGGTCCACCTCCCAGTGGTCAGGATTCCTATCACCCAACACTAGCTGCAAGGGTATCTGGGAAATGTAGTCTTGCTATGTGTCTAGGAAAAGAAACAGGAAGCTGGATTTGGTGAGCACACCTCATTGTCTCTGCCTTTCCAATATATAAATGTTCCCTGTGAGGTACTTAGCTATTTGCCCCTTAAAGGTATGAATACTGTTTTGCATTGGATTGGCAAAAAAGTTCATTTAGTGTTTTTCCATTCAATGGCTCTAAGAGTGCTTAGTTGTCTTTAACTTCATTCAAAACAATTTTGTTAGATTGTATTGTGACAGCTGTCCTATCAGCGTGCATTAAAAAAAAATAAACTTATTAAATTGGTGAATTTTTGTGCAGACATTTTAATATTGAAGATGGAATAAAATAACATCGTTGATGTATTATACTTTATTATTTCAAGAAAGGTAAAAATGCCATTGAAACACAAGAAAAAGATTTATGCAGTGTATGGAGAAGGAGCTGTGACTGATCAAATGTGTCAAAAGTAGTTTGTGAAGTTTTGTGCTGGAGATTTCCTTCTGGACAATGCTCCACAGTCAAGCAGACAAATTGAAGTTGATAGTGATCAAATGGAGACATTAACTGAGCATAATCAACGTTCTACCATGCAAGAGATAGCCAACATACTCAAAATATGTAAATTGATAAAGTTATTGGTGAAAATTTTAAAGTATGTCTTTTACTTTACAGATGAAACTGTATGGACTTTTTGACCAACCCAACAGAACACTATTCCTCTCCTAGAAAGCTCTAAATGCATTTTAATTACCTATTCTAGACCCGCCAAAGAAAAGCCAATTCTCTGTTACTTCTGCTTTAGGGTGACTAGAGTTTAGGGGTCTTCTTTCTTTCCCCAGAGGCTAAAGAACTAAAAGAAGTGATTTTAGAACTTCAGGGGCCTTTTCCAAGCCCCATATTCACTGTCCCAGGAAATTTCCCCACACGGAGCCTGGACACTGACTGCCCAGCACTAAATTGTCATAGGCTAGAGTGTATGGAACCAAATATTTGGCCTCGTTCATTCACTCATTAATTACAATGTACCAGGCACTGTTCTAAGTGCTGAGGCATAGTTAGGTGAATAAGCTAAAGGTGAATAGCCCTTGTCCTATTCAGTTCGAGGAGAAAAGCACCAAAACAGGTGATTGATTTCAGGCTGGTTGAGGAAGATTCATTCATCCACCCAATCCTGTCCTGGGTTGAGACTGCGGGGAAAGTGGGAGGAAAAAGAAGGAAGGGCGAAAAGGAAGAGAGAAAATGGTTCAAGGAGTGGGGCAGATGGCAATAAGGTTGTGAAGGGCCTTCCCTGGCCAGCCCGTTAGGGGCCCTTCTGGTGGCCCAGGCCCTGGCTTACTTGGTGCTCACCTTGGGTTCATCCCGTCTGCCTCTAGGCTTTTTGCTCCAGGGGCCCGCCTGCCCCAGGCTTGTCAGCATGTGAGTCTGCCAGCTGCTTGGGAGGTCTGGCTGGGCCCCAGGAGAGGCCTCTGAAAAAGGGAGATGGCTGAACCTGAACCTACCGGTGGCCCAAGATGACCTGGTTGGGATCATTTGTTTGTTTCTGATGGAAGAGTGAAAACAGAGCAGCATTTTCCTTCAAAACTAAGTGGCCCCTTAAGGCTGCTGTTATTTGGACGGGGCTGGGTTGCCATGCAAGGCCCCCAGAAATGCTCCCCAGCCCTCCTCGGTCTGCTTGTCTGTGAGCTCAGGAAACAACCAAGCCCCAGGGCGCAGCGAGTCACCACTATAGGACAAGAGCAGACACCACGGAGGGCTGGCACAGGGCGACGCTTGCAAGGAGGCAGCAGGGCAGGGATGGCTGGTCCGGAGATGCTCACGCCTTGATTCTCTTCCTGGTGTCCACAGCTCTGTCCCGGAAGGCCACCACTCTATTTGTACCTTGCTGTATCCAAGTCAACCCCTCACACCTCATTGATATCTCCCCTGATTCCTTTGTCTGAATAGGAATCATTTGTTCATTCATTCGTTTCTCAGCAAACTTACATGGAACTTTCCATGTGATGGCAGATACAGAAAACTAAAACAATTCTTCCTTAAAGGCAATCACATCCCACTGGAGCAGACAAGGAATTGGGTGCGAAGGGTGTTGGGTATATATGCCTGTAAGTGTGTATTAGGGGTGCATATAAATGCATCTCACATATGAGGTTGCGAGCACATGAGAGGCCACCTCACCCAGCCTGGGCTGTTTAAGGGATGGGTGGGACCTGCCAAGCAGAGTGCAAGAACCCTCAAGAGTCCACGAGAGTGAAATTGAAGAAAGCTTGGCCACCACATCCACCTAATTGTACTAAATAAACCATCAGCAATAACTTGCCTCCCCATTTTATGTTAACCAAAGCCATATCCACTTCCAAAAGACCCTTAACTCTGACAAGGGGCAAACAGGGAGCCCCCCCTTTTGTTTTCACTATCCATCTGATGATCAGTTTTGGGGTGGGAGAGGCATGGGAAGTAAGTATAGGACTTTTCAAATGTAGTACAAGGTATCAAAGATAGAAGTAGGGTGACCAACTGTCCAAATTTTAGCTTCAAAAGTTCTGCATCCTGGGAAATCCTTTGGTCGCAAGTGAACCAGAACAGCCAATCACCTCAGAAAATAACAGAGAAAAAGAAGAAGAGAGAGGAGGCCAGCAATTTGGCTGCTGATGTGGCTAATGGATCAATTAGCCATTGTAGGAAAGTGAGGTTGACTGCAGGTGGGTGGAGAGGAGGCATCCATATCTAGGGGAAGGCCACTCTGCTTTAAGAGTATTAAACAAATTCAGGGGTCTCCATTCTCATTATCAACCCCCCACGCACACCCACCCTCGCTGCCCCTGGGCAGTTGTCATGTGCCCCTGACCTGTAGTCTCTGCATTGCCCCCAGCAAGGCTGCAGCGCTTCCTGGCCTCTCAGTGACGCCTGAGGGGAGGGGGGCTGCTTTCTCTCCCCGTCCCCAGAAAGGCTGCATCTGGCACCCTCTCACGGCACAGGTCCCAGTGGACCTGGGCTTTGGCGAGCAGCTGTCTTGAACCCCAGCCTGCTCAGCACCTCGGCTCATTCCCTACGCACAGCAACCCCCCTTTACCCACATTCTGTCCCCCAGCTCCAGTCTTGAACACCGATGAAGGGGTCAGGACAGCATAAGCTCTTCGAGCCCTCCCCTCTGAGAAAAAACCTCTAAGTGTCCCCACCCCTGCCCCCACTGGCCATGGCAGGGTCAGAAGGAGCAGTAATGTTGTTCCACCAATGCCAGGCGTCTGCCAGACCCCACGTTGGCCTGTAGGCTACCAGCCATGCTCAATGCCGCCTCTGTGGTGAGGATGCTCGTGAAAAACTCCTGTGTGTGGCTTGGGCTCAAGGGAGGTCTCAGTACAAGGTCCCCATTCAGGCCAGGCTGGTGCTTCTGGCCACAAAGGCAGCCCCTGCTCCCCAAGTAAAGCTGCCTGGGGCATGGGGTGGACCACCCCTCAGCTTCCACCAATGCCAAGCACCTGCTGCCCAAGTTCCCTCCCTGCATCCAGCATTCCTTCCATCTGCCTTCTAGAAGATGCTGACAGGTGCTTGGGGCATCAGGGCCTGGAGGTGCACTCTTTGGGGAGCCTGTGCCTCTGTCAACAGCCATCCAAGCTCCTGGCTGCCACGAACCATCAAGGAGAGGACAGGCACAATAAAGCATACAGACGACTCTTTTTTTCCTCTTCTAATGAGCTGAAAGGTACCTACCTCTAGGGACCAAATAGACAGTCAATTCTGAGGGACGGAGGGACCTCCAGGAACCTTGTTGGTTACATAACCAGTTCATCGGCTTTTGGAAGCTCACACACCTTGGTCAGTCCTTTACTATTCCACAGAGTATTCATGCTCCAAGCAGTGGACTAAACTGTCGGTCGCAAACTTGACCTTGTAGTGGAGTCACCTGTTACAGCAGCACAGATGGCTGGCCCAGCCCCTCAGTCAGTGGTTCATCAGGACTAAATGGGGCCCAGGCACTTGCATCCCTACTTAGTTCCCAGGTGATGCTGGTTCTGGGGTCAGAGGCCTTCACTTTGGGAAGTGTTGGAATAGGGGTTCCTTTGACCACAAGGGGATTATAAATCACTTAAGGCTCCCCCGTAGGCACTTGAGTTCCCTGAGACAGTTTCAAAGCAAAAACTTGCCCACAAATGCAATGCAGACTGGATACATTAGAATTAAAGGGATTCTAATGTATCTAATTAAGAGGAAAAAGAGGGAAAACATTTATTGAGTGCTTAGCACTACATGATCTCTTCATCCCACATGATGGTCATCATGTTACCAAGCAAAGGGGGACTCGTTCACATGGTGCCTTGGTGTAAGACCCAGCAATTGTGTTGAGAAAAACAGGTCTTTATTTACAGTATTCCAACCTTGTGGTGACGCTGAGAACACTCCGGCTAGGAGCCCTGTTTGTCCATGAGACCTAGCATTTTCCTTGTTCCCCAAAAGGCTGTCAGCCAGAACCAAGTCCACTAGGTCCCCATCCCTTATCTGTCAGCTCTCTTCTTCAGGATCTGGGGTACGTTGTCCTCAACCTCCGTAAATAGTCCAGAAAAGCATGTGCCGTGTTACACTAAATCATGGTGAGGTCCAGGAAAGGCACAAATCCTAAGAGTGTCTGCTCCACTTGTCCCGAGTTCCAAGAATCCAAACAGAGATCAAGGTGGAGTTTTTGGTGGCTTCGGAGTCAGCTGGAGCAGCACCATCAAAACAGCAGCCAGCCTGCTTTCCCGCTAGCGCAGGCTGCACGGCCAGATCCTGACCGCAAAGTGCATGGCTACTTCTTCTCACATGGCTGCTACAACCGACTCCTCCATCCTGCTCCTCTAGCATGCTCCTTCCACTGTGCTTCTTCTCAGGGCCCTTCATTCACATCAGCCTTCCTGGTGGGCCTTCATGGTGGGCGGCAGGGCCCTTCTTCATCCTTTCAAAGGGCAGGGCCTCCTTCCTTATGGCTGGCTCCTTTCTTTCTGGCTCTCCCCTTCAGGAAAGACTCAGCTACCTCCTTGTCATTGATTTGCAAAGTGTCTTAAACATATCATCCATCCTTTTACTGGCCCTAGCAACCAGCCTGCCAGAGATATGCAAAGTACCTTAAAAGCCCAGATGTCTCCTTCCCCTATTCCCACAACGGTGGGCTTCGGGGAATCTGGGAATGGTTGCTCTGCTCTGTTACAATCAAGGACTGTAAGGTGGGTAATCATCTCTCTATTTTACAGATTAAAAAAACAAAAAACAAAACAAAAAGAAGAAGCTCAGAGGTCCATCGTTTTCCCAAGGGAAAGCAAGTAACAGAGCGGCAGGCTACACAGGGCTCGAAGGTCAGGCAGTATGAAGAGGGGAGGGGAGGCTTATCAGAGAAGCTTCCTAAGGGAAAATCGGCTCAAGCCAGATGGTGAATGTGATGAGCAGTGAAGAGCAACTGGGAGTTTATAAAACACCACATTGAAGGTGGGGGTGGGTGGGGGAGGGCAGAAGAAGGAGAGGAAGAACAGACACCCACCTTCCTGCATTGGATGGGATAAGAGTCAAGGAGGCGAGAACAGATTTTGCTCCGAGGGGTGGGATGGGGTGGGACACATGAGAGGTTTGGCAGGTGAAGGGTGGTGGGGGGTGAGTTGTAGAGACTGGAAAGGGGGGATCCTGGGGGACCCCCAGGGCCCGGTACAGATGCTGCTCAGGTTCTAAAGCTGGTAATGGCCTGGAAGCCAGTGCCTGAGGAAAACTGTTCTAGCAGCCAGACGGGAGCCTGAGGCAGAACTACTGAGTTGTAGGTCAAGGTCATCCATGCTCCAGGCAATTTCCCTAATACTGTCAGACGGTCACTGCAGCAGTTCCTCACAGTTGTAGAAGCCAACTGTCCTCGTTGCCGCCCACTCCTCCACAGGTCCTCTAGGGGTTGCCATCTTTTCTGTTTTCCCCCACCCTCGGAGGGGTCACGTTGCCCAACCCCCAAAACCAAGATCTTTCCGAGAAGGCGAGGCGGGAGCAGGACAGTGTTCAATAAAGGGCCCAGTGAGGGCTGGCAGACGTAGGTCCAGGCTGCCAGGGCCCTCAGCCCTGTCTCAAGGGTATCTCAAAATGAATTCCCAGTCTCTTTCTTCACCCCTATGATGTCTTGGAAGCTTTGGCCCTTTTGTTCAGCTTCCAAAGCAGGAACACTCAAGAATCCTAAGCCAAATGAGGGCTCCTCTTACAGGCCTCTGACAGAAAATGAAGCCAGTCCCACTGCCCTGGAGAGGGTGGGGTACATCCGGCTGTGCACAGGGCCACCAGGGCAGCTGCAGGGGAGGGGTGGGGGAGGGAGGTAGAGAGTGGACTGCCCGGTGCAAACAGTCGTCCTGGGGCTCCTCACCCAGACCATCTGGGTTCACAGAAGTGTCTTCCTACAAGAGCAGGAAAGCATGAGGCTGATCAGGGAGATTCCTAATTTCATATGGCCTTAGATACAAGCTTTTATAAAGTGGGCAGCAGGCCAGACCCGGCCTGGAGAAGAAAGCAGAAGAAAGCCGCAGTTCCCCTCGGCAGTGCCCTCGGAGCTGAGCCAGAGGGTGGGGGAGATGCCATTTGAAGGAGGCGCTGGGGAAATTCCTCACATTTTTTGGCCTTTGTCTCTGGGCATTGAGATGGAGATCCACAATAGATTCTGCTGAGCTTCCGGTCTCTCCTTCGCATTCAAAAGGAAGGTGCTTGCTGAGACCAGGAGGAATTTGGCCGCTCTTTCTCATCTCAATGCCGTACTGAGTCTTTTGGGGTGCTGGGTACAGAGGGAGAGAGTGGTTTTCTCTTGCTTCTTCACTGCCACCCGCTCTCACCTCTCACCCCAGCCCCAGGCCCAAGCCATCAGTGGTGTAACTGTCATGCCCAAGCTGTCCTGCACTCTCTGGGTTCCAGGGGACCATCCAAGGCATCTGTGTGCTGGTAGACATGACTGGGAGCAGGGCCCTGGGGGCCTGATGACTCTGTAGGACCCCACTGTGAACTTGGAGGTCTCCCTCTGCCACCTCCCCACATGGACAAGAAAGAGTTTGACCTTGTCCTCCCACTTCCCATCCCTGGACAGTCAGGGTGAGTTCAGTGTAGGAACATTAATAAAGGACAGGGACACCACCAGTGAGCTCCATTAATAAATTAGCCAGAAACCCCATATAGTCACTGATTTCAGGCTTCCACACACCTCTCTGTCCAGCAAGTCTTTGCAGTTGTGAATAAGAGTCCCTTCTTCACCAATTTGAAATCCATGTCCTCTTGTTCCCCCTGAACTGGGGCCCCTCTCACCAGCTACCACTTGGCATCCAAATGAACAGATTCCCAAGTAGCTGGGAGAGGAGAGGAAGCAGGCAACCTCAGCCTGCCACGGAATACCACCAGCTGACTTTCTCAGGTCACTCCCTTCCTGATTCTGTCCAGATCACCTATGTTCGAAAGGACTTGAGTCAGCTTATCTCTTTGGTGACCAAAATGAAGTCTTCATCAGAGTACAGCTGGCCCACAGAAGCAGACACTTCTTTGACAGTTCCCCAGTACTTTTTCAACCAACGCCCCTCAGAAAACCTGGTACCTAGTGGCAGGTTTTGTCCCACCAGCTCTGCCCCACACAGATATAATATCCCTCCAACGGTATTAGGTTGGCTAAAAAGTTCATTTAGTTTTTCCTGCTGGCTCTAGTAGTGCTTAGCTGTCTTCAACTTTATTCAAAACAATTTTGTTAGATTGGGACATCTGTCCTATCAGCGTGCATTTTTAAAAAACTTATCCTGATTGGTGAATTTTTGTACAGCTATTTTAATATCGAAGGTGGAAAAAATAGTCATATTATGTTTTATTATTTCAAGAAAAGTAAAAATGCAACTGAAGTGCCATGAAAGAGTTGTGCAAGGTATGGAGAAGGTGCTGTGACTAATCAAACATGTCAAAAAGAAGTTTGCGAAGTTTCTTGGCACCATCAACATTTTGGTACAGTAATTCTTTGCTATGGTGCTGTCTTATGCATTGGAAGATGTTGAGCAGCATCCCTGGCTCTACCTGCTAGAAGCCAATAGTGGGAGATAGCAGACATACTCAAAATAAAGTTATTGGTGAAAATTAAAAATATGTCTTTTATTTTGTAGAAAAAAAAAAACAACAAAACATACGGACTTTTTGGCCAACCCAATAAAAGAAAAACTACTCACCTAGGTTAAGGGGCAACAACCCCTGATAAGGCCAGGTAAACCATTAACCCACTGCATGACCTCAGGTGAATCACTTATCCTCTGAGCTTCAGTAAATTCAAGGGTTGGATGAGAAGACCTCCAAGCTCCCTCCTTCCAGACAGGACAGCCTATGGCTCAAGTAAGAAGAGCTTCACCTCTGACCATAGAAGGAACTCAGCCCTTTCTCCTTCAAATGTTCAGGGGCAGGACTGGCTGTGGCTGGAATCCAGTATGCAGTTCCTTTGTGGTCCCGAGCCCCATGTGGGTGGCTGGAGGTGAGACCACTGGCAGACACAGCCACCCAGGGTCCACAACCCGACTGGTCATTTCTCCAGACACAGTGTTCCCTGACGGGCTACCCTCCGCAGTGCTGGAGCCACAGACTAAATAGGCAGTCAGAATTCACCTGGGTTCTGACAAATTCTCCAAAAGCATATCTACTCCTATTTTCTTTGTTTTTTTTTTCCTTTCTTTCTTTTGATTAAAAAAAATTAATTTATTGTTGTTGTATAACATGTATCCCTTCTTTCCCCCACTGCTCTCCCCTGCCCCACCCTCCCTATCCCCTCTCCCACAGTCGATCCCACACCTTGTCCATGTTCATGTGTCATTTATACCAATTCCTTCACTAAACCATTCCCCTTCTTTGCCTCTTTCTGCCCCTCCCTTCTGCACACTGAAAGTCTGTTCCTTGTTTACATGCTTTTGGTTTTATTTTGCTTGTTCCTTTCTTTTGCTTTTTAAGTTCAAGGAGCACATTCTCCTATGAAAAGGGGTTTTACTGAATGACTAGGCCACAGCATGTCCCCTCTCCTGTTCCAAAGGTGAGCATAGCAACTCCTTTACCAGAACATCCTGAACACCCAGAAAGATGCCTCTTTTCTCCTGCTCATGCTAGATGGTCTCACCCTCCTGTGTGAAGGGACAGTGCAGTGTTCACTCCCACTAAACTAGGTCCACTTCCGATCTCTGCTTAGAGGGTATGCCTCTGTGTGTGTCATGTCACCATGGATCTCTCTCTGTATGTATCTATCCTGTGGCAGTGTGTGTGTGTGTGTGTGTGTGTGTGTGTTTCTGTGTCTCTTGGAGCTCTCTCTATCGCTCTCTCACTGTGTCTGTCCAGTTGTGTCTATGTGTCTATGTCTGTCTGTCTATCTCCCTAATATCTCTGCGTGAGTTTCTCTAGGTTAATGTATAGATGATTTATCACTCCTTCTTATTTTTTCCTTTTCTTTGTGGCTGGGCCCCAGGGGCTGCCTCTGCTCTAAACCAGTGTCCTCCAGGAGGCCAGAGTCAACACAGCCAACCTCCTTCCAAAAGCACAAGCCTAAGGCCCAAAGGGTTGCTGAGCACTGTACATTTCATCACGGCTCCACGGGATGAGGGAGGAATCATTGTATCACACAACCCATCACTCCACAAAACTCAATCAATTTTCCTCATTTTGCTCTCTCCTCTGAATTCTTCTGAAAGCACCACGTTGTCATGCAGTTTGCAACGGACAAGATAAACAGAAGACCTGCCATATTTGTACCCCCTTTAAAAGGCGGGTTGCTACACCGTGTGAGCTGCTGCACAAAAAGCACAGCTGATGGGACTGCAAGTGAGCATCTGACCTGGGGGCTGCTCCGTCTTCGTTAGCTAGCACGCTATGAGGTGGCCCAGCCCAGGAGCTAGTGAACCTGAACCGATCAAATGCTTCTGCCTAAGGAGCTTGAATGCAACATAGAGTAGTTGCCAGGTGGTTGTCAGTGAGAGAACCAGAATGATATAGAAAGAAAAGCAAGGATGGAGAGAACAATTGTTCCATGGCAGCAGAGCAGAGGAGGGGCAGCGCACTTGTGCCGGTGAGAAGCCTCAGATCCAGGTCATCGGAAAGCCCCAGAGCCCTCACCCCCACCCTGGGCACCCCATGATGCCAGGAGTCCCCTCACTAGTTCCCGGGCCTCAGTGGGTTCTTGCTAAGACTTGTTAAATAGGCCCCTATGCGTTCCTGAAACAACTCCTTGCTCTGGGCCATATTCATGTGTTTGCGGAGAAGTCAGGAGGGCTTCCTAGAGTTGTGCTCTGACGCTAAGGCCCCAGGGAAAGTGTGAATCAATTCAGCGCTTCCAGATTGGAGACTGGGGGTACCAGGGCCGAGAGGCTTTCCTCCCCCATTCAATCCAGCCACCTTCCAGTGCTCCATCAAGAAAAATTCCAAATCTCTATCTTTGGATAGTGAGGGCTATTCGCAAGCGCCCACTATTTTGTTGGGTCCCATGGGCCCCCTCCACCCAACATGCTCACTCCGGCTGGGCCGCACAATGCCAGGAGAGTGAAACCAGGAGAAGAATGTGTGGAAGTTGGTGGCTTTCATCTCCTAAACAAATAGCGAATTCCTCCAGGCTGCTGCTGCTGGAACTGAACAATGATACGTGCAGGGGGGCTCTAAGGCGTTACCTTAGCAACACCCAGGCTGTTTTCAGGCAAGATCTAGTTAAAGAGGAAAAGAGAACAAAAATAATAAAGGGACGAGTCTGGATGGGGTCCAGACAGGGGGTCTTTTGGCTGAATGGGTGTATTATGTGTTCCGATGTGTTGGCAATCGCCTTTCAGCTAAGTTTCCTCCGGCTCCCTTTGGCACGTTCCATTGTTGGTGAATTTACCCACTAGAATATTCATGGGAGGCTGAGAGAAGACAGCAGGGTACATGGGGGACAGGTTAGAAAGGGTAAGATGGCACAGCTAGTGGAATGGGGTGCAGATCGAGGGTCCCCTGAAAATAGGAGTAAACCTATACAACCCTTGGATGGGGAGAGGGGGAAGTGGATAATACAGTGTTTAAGATACTTTGCATAACAATGGCAAGTTGACAGCCATGCCTTTCTTGAAGGGTTGAGGACTGCCACCAGGAGTAAAGGCCAAAAGGGCAAAAGACATAAGTGACTCTAAGAGCATATAGTGACTGTGACATAGCCAGGAGAGGTGCCTGCCCACCTGGATGCCCCTGTGTCCCTGGGAACTGCTGCCCTGGCTAAAGATGGCAGCTGCAAGAAGGTAAATGCTACAGGGGAACTGGTAAAAATGGCACACCATAGAAGGGGTCAGATAGGAGGTCACACAGGAAGCTCCCAGCCAATTATTCCAATGAGGACGGACTGGGAGAGAAAAGGAGAAGCCACGCAGTCTGTAGTGAGAGGGAAGCCACTCTCCTGGGACATGTGCCTCCCTGGACTCCACCAGTGTCGTGTAATGCAGCGCATGTTTCTCTGAACCACTACATGGAGGCTGAGGACAATGCGCCCCAGACCCTGACAGAGAGAACTGCTGCGAGAGGGTGGGGACTCTGAAACCTACATGTGCACATTCCAGTTTGGATGGAAATCTGTTTGTAGGACTGCCTTAAGGACAGACAAGGATATAGGGAACTTCTGGGCATGGATTTGACTTGTAGTCTTTTGGGAAGCAAGGGAGGCTCTGTGTCTTGGGGGAAAGGAGGACTCTGAGCAGGACCCCTGAGGTTGGAACTCTGTTAATAAAAATCTATTTCCTTCAACACTAATTATTGGGTCATATGTCAAGGTTTCACGTGGCTGAGCCCTCATTTGCTCGGTTCCACTGGGGCCACCCAAGTGGGAAAAGACTCACATGCAGCCTGCCAGATTGGCTCTTGCGGTCGCAAAGGTCACAGAAGGAAGAGGACAAGACTTTTCCAATGTGACCAATGCTTGGGCCATAGGCAGGGCAGAGCTCTGCATGGTAGTGTGCTATCAGACCAGTGTATGGGGATGGAAAAGATAAATTTCCTCCCACCTTTCTAAATTCTTCTGGCTGAGCTAATAAACACGTTGGCATGAGATATTCGTAGGAGGAAAACAAAGTTTGATAACATGGGAGAGACCCAAGAAAATTGAGTGACTGCACAAAATGGTGAAATCTATTACCTTAAATATTGCCTTCTGCTAAGGACAAAAGATGTTTGGAGGTAGAGAATCAATTATGGGAGGTTATCAGGAAAAACAATAAACAAGGGTCCTGCCTTATCCACTGATGAGCTTCTAGGGATTTACATATCCTCTTTGTGGGATGGTGAAGGAGCACCCTTACCAATGGAGAGTTCCCTTACACAGTAAATGTCTTTTTACACAGGGTAACTTCTACTTGGTTTTCAAAGTGTTTACCTTGTCTGTAGTTTTTAAAAATTAACCAATATCCCTAAAATAATCAATATCCCAAAGAGGCATATTCTGGGGTGGCACATTTGCTTCCCTTCCCTGGTTACTCAGTGAAGCCACCCTTTTTGTGTCAAAGCTGACCTAATGTAAGGTGGCAACCCCACCCAAGACAACAGACCTATCCAGTGGGCTAATAAACCCTTTTGGTGCGTTTGCTGTTTAATCTTGATTCTTTGTAATGATGGCAACAACGATGTTGTTGATGATGTAAGCTGACATTAGAGCCCAGGCTGGTGTGGCTCAGTGGATTGACTGCCAGCCTGCGGACTAAAGGGTTATCAGTGTGATTCCCAGTCAGGTCACATGTCTGGGTTGTGGGCCAGATTCCCAGTTGGGGCTACTTAAGAGGCAGCCACACACTGATGTTTCTCTCCCTCTCTTTCCCCCTGTCTTCCTCCTCTCTAAAAGTAAATAAATAAAATACACTTTTAATTTTTATTTATTTATTTATTTATTATTTTTTTAAAGCTTTAATTTATTACTTCCAGAGAGAGGGGAAAGGAGAGAGGCAGAGGGGGAGAGAGACATCAGTGCATGGTTGCCTTTCACCTGCCTCCAGCTATGGACCTGGCTGGAGACCTGGCTTGCAACCTGGTTATGTGCCCTGGCTGGGAATCGAACCAGCAACCTTTGGGTTCACAAGCTGGCACCTATCCACTGTGCCACCAGCCAGGGCTAAAAATATTTTTTTTTTTTTAAAGAAAGGTGACATTAGATACTGTTAGGGGTCCTAACAACCCCTGGCACCAAGGAATGTGAACTTATTTAGAAACAGGGTTTTTGCCCATGTAATCAAGTTAAGAGGGGGCCATTTGGATGGACCCTAACACAGTGACTGGTATCCTTGTAAGAAGAGGGAAATTTGGACACAGGCACCAGAAAGAATGCTCTGTGATGTCAGAGGCAGAAATGGGAGATACGCTGTCACTCGCCAAGGATTGGTGACAGCCATCAGAACCTAGGAGAGAAACCTGGAATGGATTCCGCCTCTGAACCCCCAGGGAGGAGCCAACCTGCTAACACCTGGGTTTCAGACTCTGGCCTCCAGATCTGAGAATCTGAGACCATAAACACCTGTGTGTTTTTTTGCCCCCTGGTCCGGGGTACTATGTCACAGCAGCTGTAGGACACACACAGCAACTTTCCTCCTCAAAGCACGTCCACATTCATTACCTTGTACAAGCAAAGGCAGAACAGGCATCTATTCTGTTTAACAAACAAAAAAGTCCCTTCATTTCTTTGAAAGGTCAGAAGAGTGAGGAAGTACGAGTGCCTGACCTGGCCTGATCCAATGCCATTCCCACCAGGCCTGTGCAAATAGATGCATACCCAGGGGACATGGGCCTGCCGGTCAGCCTGTGCATCTGCCTGTTGACAGCAGTCCTGGACCCTCTGCCACTGTCCCTGAGGGCACCGAGTAGGAATGAAGACCGGTGCCTTCAGGCTCATCCAGTCTCCGTCTCCACCAGCTCCAACAAAGCTGCTACGAGCAATGTGTGTCTTCGCCCAAAACTGGACACAGGCAAGCATGAAGACTTCTTGTTATTCTAGGCATTTGCATTTGAGTTATCAAGTGTCACCTCTACAGTGACACTTTCCCCAAACCCCCCAGTTTCATTTTCCTGATGACGTTTAACACCATCCATAATGCTCCCACTTAGTTACTTAATTATTTTTATAGTTTCTGTCTTTTACTAGAATGTAAACTCTGGTCCCCAGAATAGAGCCTTACCCATAAGTTTCTCAGCAGATGAGGGGAAGAGAAGCTGTTAACAATACCATGGTGTGTGCCTGCACTGCAGTATTAAGTAGCCAGGGAAAAGAATGAATTGGGTTCATATTCAGTCCCGGGAAAGATGTCTGTGATACTATTGGGTTGGGGAGCAATTCGCACAATGATATGCATTGCGTGCTCCCGAGTGTGAACATATATCACAAATACACACAGCTGATTGTTGGCAGTGGCTGCATCTTGGAGATGGGATTGGTGAGGAGCATGGTGTCAGCCAGGACCAGGCAAATGGAAGCATGGAAGCAGGACCAGTTGCTTGCAGAGTGAGATAATTTCCTGAAGTCATGGGAGGGACCCACAGGAGGGAGACCCAAGGACAGATCCTTCTTTTGTTACCAAGGGCCAAGGGATTTTCTTGTCCCTTCTTTCCTTCCTGCCTCCACTGACTTGTGCAAGCCTGGGGAGGTTGGCAGCTGGAGGGAGACCACAGGGAGAGCATCTCTTCTGCTTCTGCATGATGCCACAGATGCTAAGCCAATAGCAGAAGTGATGACACAGGTTGCAAGCCAGGTCTCCAGCCAGGTCCATGGCTGGAGGCAGGTGAAAGACAACCATACATTGATGTCTCTCTCCCTCTCTCTGCCTCTCTCCCTTCCCCTCTCTCTGAAAATAATAAATAAAATTAAAAAAAAAAAAAAGTGATGACAAGTGGGCGAAGCAGTTCCTGAGGCTAAGGGATGGGAGGTAGGTCTGGTGGATGGGTGAGAGGAGAGGGAGCGTATAAGCAGGAGCACAGAGGCTTTCTGAGGTGGAAAGGATGGGTAGGGCCTTCCACAGAGAGGAAACTGAGTCACCAACACCCAGAGTCAGGAGGACAATGGCTTGTCAGGAAAAACAGGAGGTGGCAGGGCTGTAAGGTGGGCAAGGTGGCCACAAAGCCTAGAACCAGATGCTGAAGGCCCCCTGTGATGGCCTGAGGCATCTGCTCCGTCTTCTGAAGGGAAGGCATGGCCACAAGTGGCCACAGAGCAAAGATAGCTCAGCTCTGTTTTCTTTTTCTTTTTTTTTTTTAAGATTTTTATTTATTATTTTTAGGAAGAGGGGAAGGGAGAGAGGCAGAAAGAGAGAAAGACATCAACGTATGGGTTGCCTTTCACCTGCCCCTAGCTACGGACCTGGCTGGAGACCTGGCTTGCAACCTGGTTATGTGTCCTGACTGGGGATCAAACCAGCGACCTTTGGGTTCGCAGGCTGGCACTTTAACCCCTGTGCCACCGCTAGGGCCTCAGCTCTGTTTTCAAGACAATGAGGGTAGGAGCTGGGTCAGGAGCCTGTCCTCTCAGTCAGTCCGCTGTGACCATGCAATCAGCCTCCCACCCCCCACCACATGTACTACACACACATGCACACATAGCACCCACATACACATGTACTATGTACGTACACACATGCACTGCATGTAAAAATGCATACACACCACATGCATACACACTGTATGCACCACACATGCATTCAAAGCACCTACATGCACACCTACATACATGCATTACACACATCCTCACACACCAACATGCACACATACTATACCCACACACCACACGCACCTATCCACAACCACACAGCTACACACTGTACCACACCAGAGTTGTGCCTTCTGTCAACGTAAGCAGGTAACTGACTTCTGAAAATCCCGAAAGAATAAAGTAAAATGCCTTCAATCTCTGGGGCTGTTCTTGGCCATTCAGACCCCAACCAAGGTTCAGAACTCCGGGGTTTGGGGAGACTCCAGGGAGCTCCCCACCTCCATTTCCCTTCTCTGGGCCACCATGTCTGGGCCAAGGCCACAAGACGTCCCCTCCCCAGCTGGAGCCTGCTCCTGCTCCTGCCCCTCCTCCCTTCCCTCTGACGCACTTTGGCACCTTCCTGTCTCCCAGGACCCTGTTCCCAGAGGGCTGTCTCTCTCTGCCTTCCCTCGGATAAGGGATAAGCACAGGTTATCTGCCCATCTGCTGGCCAACAGCCTGTTTAGCTTCTTAGGGCTCTTTTCCTGAAATAGCTCAGGGTTATCTAAGCTGCTGGAGCCGCCTGACAGCTCCCCCTCCCAAGGAGAGCGGCCACTCACCACCGGCAGCTTTACATTCCTTTAATCCAGGTCTAAATTCCGCACATTACTAGGCGCCGCTGGGGAGGTGAGCGGGCCCACCCCATCAGATCCCTACCTGAGCACAGGGTGGTATCTCCCTCTCTCTTCTCTCAGCCAGGTGGTCTGTGCTGTCCCCTGACTGTCTCGTCTTGTTCTTCCAGCAGCCAGCAGACAGCAGACACTTCCGTTTCACGTCCAGCCATCTCCTCAAAGTTGGCAAACCCAATGCCAGTCCCATCTTCTGCCTTATTCCAAACCTCCTACCTCTCCTACCTTCCGCTGTTCAGTCACATCAAAACTTTTTGAGGCTCCTGGATTAAAATCTCAGGCACATTCCTGTTTCCTTCCCATCCAGCAGCGCCCGAGTAGTAGTCTTCAACTGGCATGTCAGCCGGGCACTGCCCTGGTCAAGAGCCTTCCACGGCTCCCCGTCAATGGCTATGTCAAATCTGAACATAGCCGTCTGGCTCTCAAGGTGCACATGCACTTCGGTGACATCGATGACTCCCCTAGTCCAACAGGTTTGCCTCTGCCCCAGTCAGGTGGGCACCCCCATAATCCACCACAACCCCCTCACCATCAGGCTCTTTTGGGCTGCCATGCCTCTGCTGGGCTGGGCCTGTTGACCACAACCTTCAGTTCTCCTTCCCCTCACCAAGTCCTAGTTTTGTGAAGTCCTTGTCAATGCCTTTCAGTCATTCATTTAATCAGCCCCTGTAAACTGAGCATCTGCTATGGGCCAGGCCATCACTGCCCGGCCACCCCTCTGAGCTCCAATGTAGAGTAACTTCCGCCCTACTCTTTTGCAGAGACTCCTTAGAGAGCGTGTAATATGCCACATGACAGGCATGTGGCCCTTCACCACGTCATAAGCCCCCTAGGATAGTGGCTCCTACCCATGTGAACTTCACTGCAGATGGTGGGGGTTTTGTTTTTGTTTGGAGGGCTGGCCTAGGACTGCCACCCCCTGAGACTCTGGGTCACATGGCCTGAGCTTTTGCATCTCTGTGGCATACAGAAAATCTTGATAATGATTGCATCCTACTTTTGGATGGTAAAGTCCTGGAGCCTTTGGGGAGGCCAGGTAGGCTGGGGGCAGCTGGACTGCTGGGCAGAAGCAGAAATCCAATGGGTCCCAGAGGCCAACGCCCCACCCCACAGCCTCGGGGCTCTGGCTCTGAACCAGTCAGGGGCCAAGCTGGGTGAGATCCCAGAGCCTCAGTACCCTCACCCCCGATTCTGCCCTCTCTCTCATCCTTGTCTGAGCTGGTGTCTTCAGGAGAGAAATAAACACGGAACTTTCCACTACTCAGCCCTGGACCCCTCCAGCCATTTCCATAAAAAGCTATGGCTGTTGGACAGGAGAGAGATCAAGAATTTTTCCAAAGGATGTATGTGTGTATTGTTGGGAGCAGCAAGCTTTTCGGTGAACTCCAGGTCACAGCACAGCCTGACAAATGGCAGGAAGTTCACATTTCTTGCACAAAGACTACACAGCCTAGCCAGGTGAGCTGGGCCCAGAGACTGACAGTGAGCCACCGCCCGGCACTTCCTGCCCTTTGTTGGCCCATGTGACAGCCTTCCCAGTGCTCTAAGTGGCCTTTCTTTCGTGCCTGACTCCAGATCGTTATTTATGGAGAGAAGCTCCTCAATATAGAAACGGGTGGGCCAGGAGTCCACAGCAGGATGTGGGGAGGCAGACTGGCACGGCGCCCACCATCAAGGGCAGGACTGATGAATTAAAATAATGTGGCAGTGTACACCCAATAATAAACCTGCCTGGTATTTATATACCTGATGAGATGTTCCCCCCTGCTCCCCCAGCACACTCTAGGGGCTCAGAGCTGCCCATCCATCAGCCCTCCTGGCTTGTCTTGCCTTCACCTGACCGTGAGTGGATCTGCCTGGTCTGACCCTCCGTGTGGGCTTCTAGAAGAAAGGGACCCTATCATTCCACAATAGGAAGAACTTCATTGTCAGCTTCCTCAGCATTCTTCTTTGCTTCCAGATAGCTTGCCTGTGGGTTTGCTCCAACAGTGCATGTAGGACCTCTTTAAGTGCCTGATCTTTTCTTCATTATATCATTTACAATGGTGTCATTCTCTCTAAGAGGGATCATACCCAATCTTAACTGGAAAAGAACTTGAGGTTTCCTTGGGAACTTGGGGGTCTTGGTTAGGAGTCCTGGGAGAATAATAAAAAGCAACTGGGGCCAGTCAGGACCTGGAGATTTGGGTGCCATTACTCATGCTGCCTGGTCATCTGTGCAACTTGGAGCAAGTTCTTCCACCTCTCTGGTTCTAGGTGGGTGGTCTGACCACGTGAACCATTTGTTCATCTTAATTCTCATGTTTGTTTTGTAGCGAGTGGTCATGCAGTGATGTCAATACAAAAGATGTTGAGGTACATGAGACCATCAGTCTCACACACATAACCATAGCTGACTTGGAGTCCTCATCATTATGTTTATAGATGTCTTTCTCTCCAACCTTGTTTTTAGACTTCTTTTAGACCACTGTTTACAGACTCATCCATAGTAACAATGCCCTCTTTCAGGCATGTGACTTCTTAATCTACTAGAACTCAGCGTGATTAAGAATTATACACCAGCCCTGGCTGGTAGCACAGTGGTTAAGGCGCCGGCCTGCGAACCCAGAGGTCGCAGGTTCGATTCCCCAGCCAGGGCACATAACAAGGTTGCAAACCAGGTCTCTAGTCAGGCCTGTGGCTGGAGGCAGGTGAAACGCAACCATACATTGATGACTCTCTCCCTCTCTGCCTCTCTCCCTTCCCCTCTTTCTAAAGATGATGAAATAAAATCTTTAAAAAAAAAAGAATTATACACCAGGTGAAAGGCACTGATGTTTCTCTCCCTTTCTTCCTCCCTCTCTGCCCTTCTCTCTAAAAATAATGGGGGTAAAAAAAAAAAAAAAGAGTTTACAGTCTCAGAGTAGACATAAGGGTGCCTGTTTTATGTGTGTTCTTTGTAGCATATTTCTGACCAATCAATGACTTTTCTTTGCCCTCCTCATGCTTGACTATGTTCCAGCCAGAAGAGTGGTCAGAAAGGTGAGATCTAAACCAGACAACTGTCCCTTCTACTCAAAATGCACCTACACTGAAAGTTGGCCTCCTCCAAGTTTACTTCTGAGCTGAGGGGCAGAGTGCTAACCAGCCAGGCCTGTGTGCTTATTTGACAGATTCCTGCCCCTCCCCCTGCCCCACACACACAGTGTCCCCTCCCTTCCTCATGGCTTCCTCCCTTCTCACCTGGAGCCCTGCCCCATAGCTTCCCCGACCCCAAAGGGCAGGACTGAGCACTATTAGATGTTCCCCCTCCTCAGAGATGTGGGAGCCACACTAGGCACGCCAGGAAGGTGGAGTCCAAACAATTACAATGAACATTTGCATAGACTTCAAAATTGTCTACACACATTTCACTGAGCCCTTCAATCCAGAGATAACACTGTCTGCATGTGGTAGAATAATTAAAGTGGGAATAGCTGAGCTATTTGCCAGGATTAATTTGGGAGCCCGGGACTTTACCCAATGTACCCAACCATCTCAGAGAGAGAGGCTACAGGGATGATGACAGCAGGTGCTGGGGGTCACTCTCTTTCAAGAGGGTAAAGAGGCTTACCTTCAAGTACATAGGGAAGGTGGGGGGGAGGTGGAAGGAAGCAAGCACAGGGTCCAAGTAAAACCGGAGCTTCCTGATTGAGAATGAGTAGAACCTGCTCTCTTCAAGGTTGCTGGGGGGAACCTGGGATTTGGGATCAGAAGACTTGAGCTGAACCTTGAGCTCTTCCGGTTGTGGGGAAAATGAAACTCGGAGCTTCCTGTAAAATCTCCCGTCTTCAAAAGGAGAAAGGGAATAATAAGAGCAGTAAAAATAACAATAGCACAGCAAGAACACCAGCTCTGGTCCTTCCTCACAAGGTAAACACAGGGACAAGTGAGCTGAACATACAGAGCTGTTCTTGGAATGTAAATCATAACTCACTGGCAAGTTGTCCTTGCTGTCTTTCATTGCATAGATGTTTATTGAACACCTATTGTGCTCTGGGCTCTGAGGTAGCCCCTGAGGATTCAATGATGAAAAAGAAACAAGGCCCTTATGGCATGGGTCCTCGTGGGTCAATCTACTGTGTCCTGCCACAGCCCTCTCCTTCGGTCCTGCTGGGCTGTGGAGCAGTGTGGGCCAGTTCTTCAGGCATCGTGATCCTTACCCGGATGACTATCATTGTAGGAATTAAGTGACTTCACTTACATGAAGTATCTGCATCTAACACAGTGCCTAGCACCAAAGGGAGGAACACTCTACCCGCAATCATCGTCAGCTCTTTCTCCAAAAGCAGGCTTTGATGCCACACCCCTGTATAAGCAGGAGAATTTGTGTTTCTGTGCCCTGGGCTTAGGCAACTGGCTAAAAGACTCCCCCTCACCCCACCCCACCCCCTAACCGTGTCAATGCAGATGAATGCAGACCTCTGAACTCTGCAGCATCCTTCAGTCTCACGGTGTGTGTACGTGTGTGTTCCTTGTGCCTTATCTCGCAACAGACCACAAGCTCCGGGGAGGTAGGGACCCACTCAGCCTTCTGGTCTCACCAGGTCGGTGAGAAATCCCACAGCTCTAGTCCAATCCATTTCCTCTCTGGCTCAGCTCCGCAGTGTCAAGTGCTCTGACCTCACAGCAAGAAGGTGGCAGGAAGTGCCTATGACACTCAAGGTGAAGGAAGAATAACTTAATAATCTGATGAACCCTTGCTACTCTGTTTTCTCAGACACCACCAGCCCAGGAGTAAAAAAAGGTATATACTGTAAACCGACCAGGGTTTCCCTGGCCCCCCGAGCTCCGCCCTCCTGGAGCCCAGCCTGTAACTAGGGGAGTGTGCCACGTCAGAACACCATGCTCCAGGCTGGCTACTAACATCCTGTCCTCCTTCCTGCCTGGTTCTGGCCCAGATGGGGCCAGAACCCATGTGCAGATTAGGACTGGGGCACCCATGCTCTGGGCAGGCCATGCCCAGCCCAGGTTTCCTGTTAGCCTGCAGGGTCCTGCAGACATGGCCACTTTTGCTGCACTGTGGAGGGTGGGCCTTGGTCCTTGATGGAGCTTCGCAGCCTGGCGCGTTGTCCTAGAACCTAAGAAATGTGTGTTCCCTGTCAGTCCCTGGGGCTCCTGGACTCTCTTGCAGGCAAGGACCTCCCTCTGACAGATCGCTGTGCAGAGAGACAGGCTCCAAGACCTAAGGGTTTTGGTCTAATTACCTTCCAAGCCTGAGGGCACCCCTGTAATGCCTCCGTTGAACCCCTCCTGGGGCCACCTACTTAATGTTTTAAATTGTTTTCACTGCTACACAATTCTTGCTATGATTGTTCAACCAATCTTTATGGAAACCATTTCTAAGTTCCAGATCTGGACCTCACTTCCAGGGACAAGCAGATCGGGGGGCCTGCTCACACGAAGCTCAAAGGGGCCGGGGTGAGGGGGGTGGGGGCGGCAGATGATAAAGAGTCTACAAATGGTAATGAGGTCGTTTCAGCTAATAAAAAGTACCATGAAGCAAACAGTGTGATAATGAGGAAGCCTCTAGCAGGCAAAGGGGGTCAGCCGCAGGGAGGCTGATTGCAGAGGTTCCAAGGGCAGAAGAAGTGGGCCTCAGGGGAGCCGTCTGTTCAGGTGGACCTTCGCCTCATTGTTCCAAGGAGGTGGGGAAATGGGGATTCACTCTGCAAGGACAACTTTTTTAGGGCCAAACCTGCCACTACCTCCACTAGCAACACAAACTTCCGTTAAAAAAATGAAAAACTGGATTTTATTTATTTATTTCTAGGGAGAGGGGAAGCGATGGAGAAAGAGAGGGAGAGAAACATCAGTGTGTGATACACTGATTAGTTGCCTCTTGCACGTCCCTAATTGGGGACCTACCTGGACCACAACCCAGGCCTGTGCCCTGACTGGGAATCGAACTGGCAACCTTCTGGTTCACAGTATGGTGTTCAGACCACTGAGCCACACCAACCAGTGCACAACATAAACTTTCCGTCATCATCCCACTTCTTGCCTGCTACATGCTGATCTTTCTGCCCAGCGTGCCCTTCTACCCCTTCCCTTCTGGCTCTGGCAAATTCCTACTTAACCATTGAGACCCAGCTCACAAGTTCCCTCCTCTGAGAAGGCCTCCCAGATTCCCACCTGTGGGCAAAGGTAGCTGCTTCTCCCTGTCCTCCTCTGCCAAGGCGTTTCTCCCATTCCTCAAGGTGGCATTAAGAGAGTGAGCTTGGCAAAACAGAACCAAGTATATGAATACAAGGAGTAGGCCTTCAGTGGTCAGGGGGAAAGGGGTTGGGGGGAGGGGGGAGGCAGAGGCAAGAAAGGGGAGCAGCTTAGACAAGAACCTAGTATAAAGGAGCCATGGACATGGACAACAGGTGGGATTGACTTTGAGGGGAATGGGTGGGTGGGGAGGGGGACAGAGGGGAGCAAAAAGGGGATGGATGTAATACAACAACAATAAAATTAAAAAAAAAAAGAATAAAATGTACTTATATATCTCTATAACCATCACAGAGATATAATTAATAGAAAAAATAAATATATATCCAGTGAACAACAACAAAAGAGAGAGAGAGAGAGAGAGAGAGAGAGCGAGCGCTTGGGAGGCAGACCTAGGCTGGCTCTACCTCACCAACTGTGTGACTTTGGGTCTTCATTTCTAGGACTGCACTAACTATGTACCACAAGCTGGGTGGCTTACAATAACGCAAAGTTACTGAGGCACCCTTCTCAAGGCCAAAAGTGTGAAATCAGGGTGTTGGCAACACTGAGGCTTTTGTTTCATGACTTTCCGCTGGCTTCCGGTGACAGCCCGCAGTTCATGGCCTTCAGGCACATCACTCCAATCTCTGCCTCTGCCTTCATGTGGCATTGTCCTTTCTCCTCCTGTAAATCGTGAGGGATTAGGACACATTTTACTCCAGTTTGATTCATCCTAATTTAGCTCTTTACATTGTGCAACAACCCCAGTTCCAAATAAGTATGCATCCTCAGATCCTAGGGATTAAGACCTCAACATATCTCTTTTGGGAATGACAATTCAAACCATAATACCTGGGTAAGTTTAATGTGTTTCCTTCTCTCACCCTGGCTCAGTTGTCTCGGTGCGTCAAGGGTTCCAGGTTGCTTCCTGGTCCGGGCACATACAAGAACAACCAATGAATTCACCATTAAGTGGAACAACAAATCCATCTGTCTCTCTCTCCCTGTCTCTCTTTCTAAAATCAAGAAGTAAAAACAAATTTAGAAAAAGTGTTTCCTTCTCTCCTAACATACACACAAAAATATATCTTCCTTCTGACATGAAGATTACATGAACAAACAGGCCCCTCACACCTACCATGGCACATTATAAACTTTCATGGTGGTAGCTGCTAATGTGAATAATAACCAGCCAACCCACCATGAGTTCTGCCAGGTAGAGACCACATCTTATTGCTTTTTCTTTTTAATCAGCGTCTAGCACAAAGTGTGGACCCAAAGATTTCTCCTGTCTGGATGAGCAGCTGCCGTTTTGAAGGCAATGTGAAGCTCAAAGAAAGGATTGTGGACATCTCTGTTCCCATTAAAGAAAATTTATTGGGAGAAGAATTAGGCAATGGTTCAAACTTTCTTGGATTAGTTCTTAATATGCTCTGGATGCCTAAGAATTATCTCAAAATTTATCAAATTATTAAATCAAGAAAAGCCTCCAAAATTTACTTCAAAATATCTTCAAATTATTCTCAAATATCTTTTCCAAATTCTATGAAGGGCAGGGATGAGTGTGTTAATTGATCTTTTAATTATCCTTGTCATAATATATCAATCCTAGGGAAAATCTATGAGATAGCAATGCTGTATATATTTTTAAATGTTCATTGGGGCCCTTCATGCAATCAATATAATCAGTCCATTTATGTACTACATTTGTAAAATGCTTTAGAGTATAATTTTATTGATCTAAGTGAGTATAAAGATTAATAGTTCTTTGCTCTCTTTTTTTTAAAAAGATTTGTTTATTTATTATTTTCAGGGAGAGGGGAAGGGAGAGAGGCAGAGAGGGAGAGAGGGAGAGAGACATCAATGTACAGTTGTCTCTCACCTGCCTCCAGCTACAGACCCGGCTGGAGACCTGGCTGGAGACCTGGCTTGCAGCCTGGTTATATTGCCTTGGCTGGAAATCAAACCAGTGACCTCCGGGTTCACAGGCCAGGGCCTTATCCACTGTGCTACCAACCAGGGCTAATAGTTCTTTGCTTTAATGACAGTGATATCTGTGTTGTGGATGCCACAGCTTTACATTAGAATAAAACCTCCAACTGTAACATTATTTTTATGGAGAAAACATGATTTGCTTTACAAAGAGTCCTTTTATGCTTAGTTATCAAGGATGAAAAGTAGAGAAAGCAATGGACTTTTCTTTAAAACTTAATTTCACCCACATCCTCTCTCTTACCCCCCTATTCTCCACTCCTGCCCCAGCTTGTCCCTAATTCCTTGAAATAAGACATGTCTCAATACATCCCAAATGGGACCTCTTTGCAGACAGGTTTCCCATTTTCTGTTATATTCATTCATCTTGGGGTCAGTTTCTAACAAAGCATATGCACATAGCAGGCTTATTAAATGTTGGAATGTTAATTGATGACTTGTTATATTATTGCCTAGCCCCAGAAAAGTCAACCCATAAAAATGCATATATAACATATATTACACATATGAACTATAATATATATAGCTGATATATTTATATAGCTAATACGTGTATGTATGAGCTCTGTCCTGAAAGTATCGGCCATGCGAACGATTTTAATTACATTGACATTGGCTCGATACTTTTGGGACAGAGCTTGTATATGTAATACACGTAATACGCGTAATATATTACAGCTAAAACATGTTTTTTCTCTGGCCCATGCGTAAGGTATCTCTGAAAAAATACAAAAGAACAGCATTGGTTTCAGGGAGGAGAATGAGTGCTTGGGGGGCTGGGTGAGGGGAGCAGTCACTCCATTCCATTTAGACTTTTTGAATCTTGAATTGTTTTAAGTTCATCAGTGTCCATAGCCAATATGAAGATATGCCTTTTTTTGCCCTTGCTGGTGTGCTGCTTCATAAAGCCTTACCCTCTGTATTTTAAGGGTACATGTATAACTTCCCAGTTAAATCATGAACTTCTAAAAGTCCAGTATTATTCCTTTCAAGTAGTTTCTATTCTCCAGAATCCCAACTAAGCTTGTGCTTAGTCCCCAGGATTCCTTGTGACAGAGGCCATTACCTTCACATTCATCTTTTCTTTTTAAAAGATTTTATGTATTTATGTTTAGAGAGAGAGGAAGGGAGGGAGAAAGAGAAGGAGAGAAACAACGTGTGGTTTTGCCTCTCACGTGTCCCCAACACAGGCAAGTGCCCTGACTGGGAACTGAACTAGCAACCCTTTGGTTCGCAGGCAGGTGCTCGGTCCACTGAGCTACATACACCAGCCAGAGATGTTCATCTTTTGTTTAATAAGCAAACATTGGTGAACCTTCTTCTAGGAGCTGGGAAGCCTGCAATGGATGTAATCGAACCAAGGACCTTTCACTTTGGGGGATGATGCTCAACCCTCTGAGCCAAGCCAGGCAGGGCCAGATGGGGCACTTTTGAGTTCATCTTAAAGGGTAAAGGATTCAAGTGGAAAGAAAATCTTTCGCTTGAAGGCTGCATGTCTTCTAAACAGCCACGGCAGAATGGTTAGGAGCATGGGCAGTTGCTGGTTTTGAAGCCCAGCTCTGCCACTTGCTCATACTAGCTGTATGCCTCTAGACAAGTTATTTAGGTTGGCAACAGTCAATCTAAATAAAATAGGAAGACAACAGTTCCTTCCTCGCAGGTTGTGGTAAAAATCAGATAATGCTTTCAAAGAACTTCAAAGAGGGCCTGCCACAAAGCAAGCCCTCAGCAAACCTTAGCTATTATTATTAAATGTACCTGAGCCACAATGAAGAAAACGTCTTCAGGGACTGAGTCCTGGTTAGAAATCTGGACAGTTCCAGCTCACTGCCTCTTCATGGCTCAAGGTGTCCCTGTTTATCCAGTACATGACGGTTCACAAGTATAACCTTGGATGCTTCGGATGGAGTTTTAGTTTCAAGTGTGGAGAGAAAATGTAGAGCCACTTGGAAGACAATGAGAAGACTGAATTTGGGGTCGGTCCTCAGCATCAACACCTGGGATTTGGGGGATGTGGGGGCACCAGGCAGAAGCGGGCATACCCAGCAGCCTACGTCAGTGTAAATGCAACACTCAGTAGCTGCAGAAACGTGTGGTCTTTTGACCCTGTGGCGGGTAGTTGCTGTTCAAAGATGAAGGGCAAAAGCTCTTTGTGGGGGATGGTCCCCAGGTAACAGGTCTGACTAACCTTGGACCCAGGCTTTCTTCTAAAGAGCCTGACCTGTTTTACACAGTAAGCTCCCGGTCTGGATGAACGTCTTTGGACACAGCAACTGTTAGACCCTTTCCTTCTTTCTTTCTTTCTTTCTTTCTTTCTTTCTTTCTTTCTTTCTTTCTTTCTTTCTTTCTTTCTTTCTTTCTTTCTCTCTTTCTTCCTTCCTTCCTTTTTTTCAATACTTAGCCATTTTCTTTTGATCTAGATTTAAATTTTGTATTTGGGTTTTAGAGAGAGGGAAGGAGAAAGAGAAAGAGCGAGAAACATCCACCTGCCATCCCACCCATTCATGCATTTATTGGTGGATCCTTGATTGTGCTCTGACTGGGGATCAAACCTGCAACCTTAGTGTATGGGGATGATGCTCTAACCAAATGAGCTAGTGGGCCAGGACTGTTAGAACCTGTCCCAGAGGTGAAGGGAGCTGTGACATTCACTTTCCTCGTTCTCACTATGAAAGGAGGGATGGCCCTGACTGGTATGACTCATTGGGTTGGGCATCAATTCTGAAAGCTGTAGAGTCAAAGGTTCAATTGTCTATCAGGGTACATGCCTGAGTTTCAGGCCAGGTACCCAGTTGGGGGTGTGCGAAGGGCAGCCCATCAATGTCTGTTTTGCACATCGATGTTTCTCTCCCTTTCTTTCTTCCTCCTTTTCCCTCTATCTAGACATAAATAAAGGCAATCTTTTAAAAAATGAAAAATAAGAAAAGAAAGAAGGGGAGCTGCCTGAACTAGGGCAGAGGAACACACCTCTGGGCCTAGAGGTTGGTACAGGGTTCCACTAACAGCAGCACAGAAGAGGCACTCGCCATATTGTCCCTCAATGGTTTGAAGGCTTAAAAAAGCAGCCATCTTAAGGTACTCCAGGATTTAATGTGGGTGCCCATTCCTCAAGCTGAAATGATTTGCCAGGGATAGTGTTAGGTGACAAGCTATGTGAGTGAAGTCCAGGAAAGTCTGATAAAAGAGTAAATACCAATTACTGTAATCGCTACAAATAGCATTGTAGTTTTCAAAGCTCTTCAACAGTTTTTGCCTTTCTAATGATCTCTGCAGATCAATTCATTCACTCAGCCAGTATTTAATGAGCATCTACTATGGCCAGGCACAGGGCTAGGCCCTGAGGGTGTAAGAGTGAATGCAGAGACTTGACCCATGGCCTCATGAGCTTTGAGTGTGGTGGGAAGGCCAGAGAGAGAAGCCCATGAACCAACCTCCTATGAAGGAAGAAGAGTAAGGGAGAAGCCCTTATACTTTAAGAGATTCCGAAACTGAATTTTTTTTTTTTTTCCAATCTTCACCCAAGGACATTTTTTCATTGCAATTTTTTTGTTTTTTGTTTTTTTTAAGAGAGAGAGAGAGAGAGAGACAGGAGAGAAACATCAATGTGAAAGAGAAATACCCCTCAGCTGCCTCTTACGTGCCTGGACCCAGGAACCAGCCTGCAACCTAGGTTTGTGCCCTAACTGGGAATTGAACCAGTGTCTCTTTGGTTACTAGGTGATGCTCCAACCAAGCCACAGTGACCAGGCTGAATTTTACCCAAGCCCCTGAGCTACATAATTGTCAGGATTCTTTCCAATTTGAGAATGTGGAACTTCCCACAGGGCCTTTCAGAAAATCGCTTGTGATTATGGGAGGCGGGAGGCTGGATTTTGTCCTCAGCACCCGCAGCCAGCCTAGCACAGGCCAGCCCTTTCCTAGCTGTGGGCTCCGCTCTGCTGCACAGAGGTGGGTCATACAACCCCAGCTGTGCACGGAGTGGAAATGTTATCGAAAGGCCCTGGTGACAGGGAAGAACAATGCTTCAGAGGTTAATGAAGTCATGGGAACCATGGTGCCAGATCCCAGCCGTCTTGTAGCTACTACTGTTTGTCTGTATGTGAGCCGGCTTGTTTATCTTGCAGGTCTGCAGCCCTGTACCCGTGGGTCCCAGCAGAGCTGTGGTAGTTTTACTCATTCTGCAGCAAGGAAGGAGGACACCTGGGCTGGATACCTTTCCCATAGACCTAAGGCCCCCTAAATGGAGTGTGTCCCTGAGAGCAGAGCAATAATAGGGTTGGATACACTCTATGCAGTAGAGTAAATAAAAACCATTAACAATACCAACCAATCAAGGCAGTTTGAAAGACCCTTGGGCATGTGAAAGGGAGAGTTGGGGCTGGGGGCAGTGGTGTAAAAATACTAGGACTGATTCTGCATTTCTGATTTTGCAGGTGGAGATGTGAAGGATCCAGTGATTAAATACATAGTCCTTGTGTGTTTAACTCAAATGCAGTGCATAGTCTACAGCTTGAGTGTATTGTATAATGAAGTTTCAGTAACTGAAAACAGTATGGCTAACTCTATGCCAGTTTTTGAGTAGGGCTTTTTGGGAAGTGTGAGAGGGGTTATGTAGGTGAAGCAATCATTTCTTGAGTTGAGAAAAACACTCGTAGTCTGCTTCATCTACACTGTGTGTTTTAGATTGCTCTAAGGGGCAGACATTTCATCTCAACCATGTTTGTGAGACATAGCAGACAAAATGATAGTACAGTGAATATCACTAGTCCATCACACATCTATTCACCCTCTGAAGAGTATAGTTGTAGTGTGCTTTTAGGATTCAGGTAGCTGGGTTTGAACCCTGACTCCACGACTGAATAGCTGTGTAAAGTTAGACCAGCGACTTCATTTCCACAAATAGCTCAGTTTCCTCATTAATAAAGTGGCATTAATAACAGATTTCATGGAGTTGTTGAAATGACTAAATGAGGCTTTGTATTAAACTACCTTGCTTAGATGTAATACAACAACAATAAAATTTTAAAAAATACCTTGCTCATGCTAACACCTATAGTATGATAAAGATCAATGAACTCAAGACATTATTTACCTTATTTTTATTACCAGATGCCAACTATTTAGCAATGCTAACTATGGGATGGGCACACACATGAAATGAGGCTCTTGCTCTCAAAGAAAGAGCTTCAGGTCTGTGTGCATATATAACTAACAGAAAGCATGCGAGGTCAGACAATGAATTAAGGCATTAACCCAAGGCTAGGGGACCCCAATGGGGGGGGTATGACTATGACTCGAGATGTGGGGGCCAGATCAGAATAGGCTGCACGCTATCCACTATAACAGGTGGAAAACAGATTAACTCCAGGCAGGAGGAGAAACAAAGACAAAGACTCAGGGGGGAACATAGGTGTCATATTTAAATCTGAAGTGCCTTGTGTGTTGGGGTCAGAATTTGGAGACCTTGAATGCCGTGTTCAGTATTTTGAGCAACAGGTCAGCCCGCATGAGTTTGAGCAGGTGAGGGGTAGAATTACATCTGGTTCTGAGGACAACACCCTGGTGGGAGGCAGAGGGAAGGGAGGAAAGGGAGGTGAGGGGGTAAGATGCAGAGCAGGTGAGAATGCCAATGGTACAAAGGAGAAGCAGACACAGCCCTTTCCTCAAGGAGCCTGGAGCTCCCTGGAGAATCAGCACACACACGCATGTCAGCATCCCTGTAACGAAGCTACCTCTCCCTTCAGGTGGGTGCCAAGAAAATTAAGTTTTCATTTTGTGATCTGCAAAATGAGTTAATGGTACTATACAGTATTTACCTCTCTGGATCATACGAGGATTAAATCTGTTTAAGAAAGTGAAGAGTTTAGCACCTGCCCACAGTACAGCATAGCTCCACGCCATACCACTCAAGCACACATTCTGGCCCTGGTCAGCCTCCAGGGTGGAAGAAGCTAATTGCAAGCTGTGTTTATGTCCCAGGCAAAGGAATGCAGGGGATGGTCAGGGGCTAAGTGGGAGATGAGACTGGAAAACAGGTTGTATCAGGAAGACTGAGCTGAAGCTGATGCCTCAGGCTTCTTTTACTTCAACTTAATTGGGAATTGACTCATATTTCCTTCCCCCAGTTCCATGTCCCTGATTCTCTTCCTTTGTTCCTGCCATGAGACCTGTGGCTGTTTGAGTTGGGAGGTGGACCCTGGCACGCACGCAGATGCAGGAATGTAGATACTCCTGATGCGAAGGCAACAGGCTACATCGGGAGTTCTAGACTGGTTCTGGGACCAACACTGTTTACAAACTGGGTGAACGAGGACAAGTCAGCTCAACTCTCCAGGCCTCATATTCTCTCCATGTGATGAAAGCGTTGGGCCAGTGACCTCTAATATCCATTGGGTCCCATGCTCTCTCTGAATCTGAGGTGTTCAGGAATTCCGAGGGTCAAGGTTAGGTGCTTGCGGATCATGGACCAAGCAGTTCCATTGCATTTAATAGGAAAAAACCTCTTTACCTGCTGCTGTGGGGCACAACCTGCTCTTCTGACCCCAAATGCAAGGCTATCAGAGAAGGCAAGTGCCTGCTAGAGAGCAGCAAAGGTTAAGAGCACATGCTCTGGACTCATCACAGGAGTGAAAGCACAAGATGTGGGCAGTGGAGCAGTTCGCTGATGCAAGAATATTACCGTCCATTTATTAAGCTGCTCAACTAGGTATCATGCACTCCCTCGCATTCTCACAGTGGTTCTGCAAAATTGATGTTATTTATTTTCTAGGAGACTGTGCCTCAGAGGGGTTATGTAAAAGCTCAAGGTCACATAGCTACTCTAGGCTGCAAATGCTGACTCGCTGATGGATTCACTCCAAGGCCAATTCTCACTGGCCATAACCAGTAGTGTCTCAGCCTCATACCATTAGTGATGGTTTCTTTGGCCAGAGATCAGTCCTTCTCTCTCTGCTTCACATCTCATGTCCTGTAACTTCTTCCTTTCAACTGGCTTCTCCCTCTTGGCCCACAATCATGGATGTTTCTCCCATTTTAAAACAAATCAACACATACAAACCTTTCCCTCTGCACCATGCTTTCCCTCCTTCCTTTCACATCCACAACCGATGCCTCCATTTCCCCATTTCTACCCGCTCCCCCAAGCTATTGCACCTCACTGAAGTCACTCTGGGTAAAATCCCCAATGACCCTCTCATTGTCAGGGTCGGTCCTTGCAGCACGTGACAGTCAGGATCACGTCCTTCTTACAAAAACATTCTTCTCCCTCTGTTTCCATGTCACCCTCCTCTCCATTATCTCCTCTGTAGCGCCTCCTCCTCCGTTCCATCTCCCCTTCCTCAGTGCATTCTGTACATTTCAAATATAATTATTTTAAAATGTGTATTTATTGATGTGTGCAAGAGAGGGGGTGGAGATTTGGCGTTCCACTCGTTTAGGCCTTCATTGGTTAATTCTTGTACGTGCTCTGACAAGGCTCAAACCTGCAACCTTGGCATACTGGGACAGCGTTGCAACAAACTGAGCTAACCTCCAGCCTCTTCTCTACCGCAGGGTATTCCAGGCTTATTACCTACAGTCATGGCTGCACCCTTGCTCCCACACTGATATCTCTCTGATTTTTATTTCCAGTTCTGACCTCAGGCTTGAGCTTTAGTACCACAAACAGAATTTCTAGACATGGCCCCTGAGTGTCCCAGGGGTCTTTAGAGTTAACATGTCCAAAACTGGACACATCATTTTCTTCTCTCCAACTCGCTTCCCTTCCTATGTCCTCTATCTCAGTGACGTTCAGCCATGACACTCAGGATAATCCACCTTGCATCCCAAATGGGAAACCTGAACTCCTAGACACCTGTCCCCACCTCATGCCTGAAACACACCACACACCACATCTACTGGGTCACTAAGTCCTTCTGCCCACCAGTACCTCTTCTGTCCCACCGCCACAGAGCTCAGGTCCCTCAGCCTCCCCAAGCACTATGCTCACCTCCAGACTCAAAACCTCTAGTCTAACAACAGCTAGAAAGATCTTGCTCAATGGAAAGTTGGTCTTGTCTCTTCCATAAGGGTCCAGCTTATGACCCTTCAGGGATTCTCCACTGTCTAAGCCTCTCACCCCTATCTACCTCTCCGGTCTCATCTCCCGTCACTCTCCACAAACCCTACATTCCACTTAGAGCAAAATTCCTGTAGTTCTCAGCACTCCTCTTCACTTTCACATGTTGTTCCACCTGTCTGAATGCCTTTCCTTTTGCTTTTCTTCCAACACCCCATTGCCCCTTTGGGAGCCTTCCCTGACTTCCCTGGGCCAAGCTGAGCCTGTCTTGCTCTGCTTTCCACTGGCCAGCGCACATCACTTGTTTACAGCCCTGAAGGCACTTGAGCTACCTTTGCATACAGCAGTGCTTCTCCTGTGAGAGGGACGGGCTGTGGCATCTGTGTTTGCATTCTCAGCACTGTGCACAGAACCTGTTATACTATGTTAGAGTAGATGTTGTTAAATACGTCAATGCATGACTTTGGGGAGAGGAGCCCAACCTGAACCCTACCTGATATTCATAGAATCTTACAATTTGTCAGTTAGAGATAAATTCAACCTTGGAGATAAAATCCAACCACTACTTTCCTTTTATCTATTCAACCCTTCTGCATTGATGACCTTGTTGGGGCTGGACACCCTGTACTGGGCGTTGAGATTCCAAGATGAAGGAAGTACTGTTCCAAGCTCCCAAAGAACCCAGAGGTCAGGGGTTAGAAAGCCAAAGTGAGAGCATCCTTAGCACCTTATGAACATGTGCTGTGGCTTCATGATGAATATATGCTTTTGTTTTCCACTGGGGTGTGCCGTCTGTAGGTTCTGTCCCATCTCTCATGGTAAATGCTATGATGGGGAATTAAAATTCTTTAGGATCAGGAAAAAGAGGACTTTACCAAACCTGCATGCACTTAAGGATGTGGTCACCAAACTGCATGGGGCTGGGAATTCATGACCCTGACTTTAAGAGGGGCCACGGAAAAACCCACTGAAACCTTGTGCCTTGTGCCATAGGTTCCTGCGTATTCTCTCCAAGCTGCTATTCATGTTTGCATCCAGCATCGGTGTCTATACCTATGACAGGCTGAGCTGCTGTGGGTAGTCTGAGGAAACAGGATGACTAAGAAAGACCCCACAGTAAGCAGTTTAAGATCTTCTAAGGGAGCCGATTCATGCATTTGTATAATCAAAATGTAGCACCACCCCAAAGGATCATGAAATAGCATCTAAAAAGTGCTTTGAGTTTTAACTAGAAGCTCAGGTATTCTGGAGCAGTGACATTGCTAGGAGGAGTGAGATGTTGAGTAGGGACAAGGACACAGGCCAGTTCCCTGAGAGGACAGATCTGCTCCCTGACCAGAGGTGACCCCAAAACCCAGCCAGTCTCAGGCTTCATTCCCCAAACCCCTATTGTGCATAAAAGAGGGGCTGTTAGATACCCAGGACAGTCCAGAGCAATTCTAATTTTGGCGAGTTTTCAGCTACAAAGAGCAGCCTGATTTCCTAAGTTTAGATGTCAATGCTTATCTTATTTTGCACGATCTGGTAACGGGACCAACCCCAAAAGGTGTAAATTTAAAATGCTCCAAGTTTTGAAATATATCCCTCTATGTCCTCCCTTACAAAGTTAACAAGTTTCTCCAGGTTTTTAGAGAAAATCAATTGGGTGGAAACCTGTTCAGATCAGACAGCATGAAATACACATTAAAAAAAAAAAAAAGATTTTATTTATTAATTTTAGTGCGAAGGGAAGGGAAAGGGAGGCAGATAGGAGAGAGACATCAATGTATGGTTGCCTTTCACCTGCCTCCAGCCACAGACCTGGCTGGTGACCTGGCTTGCAACCTGGTTATGTGCCCTGACTGGGAATCGAACCAGCGACCTTTAAGTTCGCAGGTCAGTGCTTTATCCATTGTGCCACCAGCCAGGGCCCAATGCACACTTTTTAATGCTCAGTTTTTAAAGAGTTCACTTGGTTTCAGACAAACAAGCCTTTTGTTGACATAGATATTAGGAGAACAGTACTAAAACATCAGAGATAGTCACACACACATCCCACAGTTTTATAGGGAACACCCTCTGTCTTTCCCATATGCGGCGTGGAAAACGGGGCCAGAACGATCCTGCAGAAACCTCCTGGTGGAAACAGCCGGGTCAGCCGTTCCCAAGCCTGAGCGCGGCAGTGGCGGAACCGCAGCCTGGGCTCCAGCGCTGCCTTCGCGCCTGCGTGCAGCCGACCCGAGGGGCTGAAGGAGTCCACGGTCCTCCGCAAGGGCCGGGTCCTGGGGACACCCCAGACTCGTCTGGCCAAAACACTCCAGCTTAGCAACCCAAGAGTCACGTGACCCAAATCCGCGTTAATCGTCCTTCCAGCTCTAGGTCCCCTCCCTTTCCCCCTCCTCCTCCCCCACCCCGCACCTGCGCCACCACTGTGCTTCCTCCGCGTGGGGCTCCACGATCTGCATATCCCCCGCCGCCGCGGCAGCTTTTGAAAAAAGAGCGGTGCTTCTTTGTTCTTTCACCGGGTTAACTCGATTAATAGAATTCATCTTCCACACCCCCCCCCAAGTCTGCAGCTTTGCCTGGCCGCTTCGTCCACGGAGATTTTGTGCTCCCGGCCCTGGGCTAAATGCCCTTCCGATATTACTTTAGTTAATCCCAGAGCCACCCAGCCTCTGAAGAAGGTGTTGTTATCCCTGTATTTCGGATGCAAAGAACCAACGTACAGAGATGAACTTGTCCAGGGTCTTAGATGGCACAGCCGGGTTTCGAGCCTAAATTTGTTTTTGATCTCGGAGCCCTAACGCTGTACTGCTGTTCTTTATTTAGCAGAGTAAGAATAATAGCCTTTGAAAAGAATAATAGGGGATATCTATTGAGACATTACTACTCGCCAGATACTGTGAAAGTATTTCTCCAAACTACTACTCTCAGAGGCAGGTCTGCCGCTCGACAGTTACATATGTAATCTTGAGCAAGTTTCTTCACCTCTCTTTACTCAATTCCTGTCCGCAAAAGGAGGCTAAAAAATATGGATGTTGTGGAGAGTAAATAAATTACCATATGTAAAGCTCTTTGACTGGCACATATTGATCCCTCGAAATTGCCTTTTATTTTTACCATCACCTGCTTTTCACAAGTAAGGAAACCAGGCTTGGAGAGATGAAGCAGCTAATTAGTCCAAATCGCCCAGCGCACGCTCTCTGCGGCACAGACCTCCTCAGGAGTCCTGCAGAGTGCCAACTCGCCCCCAGGTGAGCTGCACCTGGCCGGAGGGAGAAAAGCTTCCTGGGCGTTGCAGAACTCGCTGCAGCCTGGAGGCTGGAATGGTCCTTAGCCGACAAACAGGGTTGGGGGTTCGCCTTGCTCCGGATATGGGCGTGCGAGGGCCGGGGTGGGGGTCCGTGTGAGGTCTCACCGGAACCCCCCCAAAGCAAGGCAGGCGACACCTGTGAGCAGCGGGCAGGAAGCTGTCGGGAGCGGAGACTCCCCCACCGCCCCTCACACACACTGACCACCCTGCCCGCAAACCCCAGGCGCCCCTCTCCGCGCTGGGCAGCGCGCGTGCACACCCGCACCGCCCCCCACCCCAGCCCGCTCCCGCCGCGCTCCCCCGCCCGCCGCTCTCCAGGGCGGAGTTTCCTCCTCTGCTCATTGTTCGCAGCCCAGCGCCCGCCCAGCCCTGCCCGCCCGGCCCGCCGCCGCCAGTGCGCTCCAGGGGGAGGGGGCGGAGGCCGGCGCGGACAGGACGGGAGTCTCGGCAGTCGCCGGCGCGGCCGCAGCCTCGCAGACACCTCCCGCTACGCAGTCGCCCGTGGCTCTCCACCGCCCGGCTCCGAGCCCCAGCCAGCTCTGCCGCAGCAGCCGGGAGAAGAGGCCGCCAGTGCGCGACTCGGGAGCACCGGGTCTCCGCCCGGCCGCCACAGTCACCGCCAGGCCTCCGCAAGCAGCGCCCGCGCTCTCACCGCCCCGGCTCTGGGCGCCACAGCCAACCACGCAGCCACCTGCTCCGGGCCCAGGGCCAGGACACGATGCGCTCCGCGCTAGCCCTCTCGGCGCTGCTGCTGCTTCTGTGGCCGCTGTCGTCGCTCTCCCAGGAACGTGAGTATGGTGGCCCGGGCCCCTCCGCGATCCCCGTGTTCGTGCACCCCAGGCAGGGCCGGTCGGCTGTGAACCCCGCGGTTCCTCCAGACCCGACCGCAACCGCCGCTCCGGCCACCCACCTCCGGGGGCCACGAACGCGGTTCTGACCTTGCACCATTCATGCCCCTTCCAAGCCCTTGAACCAGCCGGTGCTGGGCCCTTAGCGTGGGTTGTTTCTGGTCTCTGTTTGGGTGGAGTGGGCAGTGGATTGTACCCCGGCAAATGGAGTATCGCTGGTGCTAAATGGGTTTGTGTGCAGAGAGCGGGGACTTAGGGCAGTCCACGGCCCCAGGCTTTCAGGGGACCCTCAGGGTCTGATTACTCCTTTACTCCGAGTTGGAAGGGAAAGGGGCTGTGTTATGTGGTCGTTGATTCCAAGCAAAACGGGACTCGGGGCGCTAATGAGAAAAGTTCCCAAAGTAGGTGACAAGCGTCCACCCCGATGTATTGTTACTTGTGCGCAAAGAGGTTTCTCCAGGCAGCATGTGCAAACCCAGCCTGCTGAGCCCGTGCTTGGGCAGGTGGAGGGGAAATAAGTAGATCTTCCACAATCCCAGAGTCACCTGAGTAGGGTCCCTGCCTCTGTTTCACCGAAGGATCCCTTAGCTCATGGCCAGGATACTGAGACCCCCCTCTGCAGATGCTTTGTATGAACAAGGAACTTTCTCATGTAGCTTGGGCTGCATCTGAGAAACACCCGCATTTTCCTTCTAAAGGTGAAATGTTACCCTTTGGGGAAGGCAGGCGGTGGCTGCACACCCTATCAGGTGGGGTCTCGGCCACAAGCAAGCAGGGGTGCATATCTCTTGATCAATTGAGCTGGAGTCTGCAGTGAGAAAGAGTGGTGTGCCCACTTAGGGTCAGGGGGCCGCGGTGAGAGCCCACACTGTTGCTGGCATTTGGAGTGAAATTCAGGGAGGTTGAGCTGGAAAGGCAGTAAAGTCTCCTCCCTGCATCTGCCCCCCCACCTCTCTTTGATGTTGAGAAGGAGCTGGAGCTCAGAGCATGCAGACTTGGGCACTCTGGGGTGAGCAGCCCTGAGACTCCAGCAGCCTGGCCTGAAAGGGAAGGGCACTCCCAGTGCACCTAGTATGTGCCTGGAGGAGGGGGTGCAGAATGAGGAGTGGCTGCAGCAGCTCTGAGGATGGCAGTCTCAGAAGATTTGTGCTGCTGGCAGGGCTGAGAAGATGCTAGAGGAAGTGCTCTCCTTAGCCCTGCTCTCAGGGCTCTCAGGGCCTCCTGTAAGGAGCCTCTTAGTGCCACCTAGAAGGGAAGAAGGGACAAGGGCGAGTTACCAGCGATCTGAGCTTCCAGAGCTTTGAGGAGAGGGTAGGAGCTGAGGGACAAACGCCCCACCCTCCTGCCCTAAGAGGACCTTTGCAAACCTGGTAAGCAAAAACCAAGGAACACTCCCCGCACCCCTCTTGCCCCCAGCAGCAAGTCACTTGGCCTTTCCAAGCTCCCCCTATACGTTATTTATACAGTGATCATAGGAACTGTTTTGAAAGTGTAAATCAGCCAGGGACTATTATGATTATTAATTTGCAGACATAGAGGCCTGAGAAGGCTGAGGCGGTACAGGCTTGGTGTTCGGGTGGCTGTGGAAGGAATCAGTGTAAGGACGGCTCCATCTCTGCCCTTCTGGAGGTTTGGGGCTACCTGGGCCACAGTCATCAGGGATAGTGTGATCCCCGCAAGTTCTGGGAATCCTGTGATTCGTTTCTAAACAAACAGAGGCCTCTAGTGTGAGTCTTCTTAACAAAGGAATTAGCCCTGGATAGGGCCCCTGGGAGCTTTAGCTTCTTAGACAGGCAGGTCACACAGCTTCCAACATAAACAGCATTAAATCCAGTGGCCTGACAGTGTGTTTAGACCCCTTCCCGGTGCTTTTCGGTTTGATAACCACTTAATTGAATCACATGGTAAGTCGTAGCTCTGAGTCTCAGTTTCCTAACCTGTAAAGTGGTAACAAATCTCTAACCTGTGGGTTGCTCCGAAGGTAACTGTATGTGATAGGCTTGATGTTGTGCTCACGTCATGGTTAGAGCTCGGTCAGTCTCAGCTGTGACAATTAATAAACCATAAGTACTGAGCACTTGGTTGGCTTAAGGCGCCCCCAGCATCAGGATTCTGCTCTTGTTTGTGGGTGACCGTCCATGTTTAGTGAAAACGAGAACTTAGGAAAGAGCTTCATGGCATGGAAGAGGGATGTCTATGTGAAGAAATGCTAAGATTTGGGAAGAGGTGACCTGGGCAAAGCTTCCTAAAGGAGGTTGGGGTTTATGTGGAGAATTTTAACGAAAGGGTCAGCATGGGATGGGAGATGATTTCCTAGGGTGGTGGAGGCTAAATAATTTGCAGGATACAAGGGACATACAGGTCAGAGGCTGGGGGTCACGATGGGGGTTCTTGAAATGAGGTCCATGAGTTGTAGAAAGTATTTAGGAGGGACAGGATTGGGGGAAGAGCCAGTGTCCCTAGCTAGGTGCTGCTTGGAATGGCTTTGGGGTAGGAGTGAGCAAGGTGTGGGGGTGGTGCTGACTGGTCCAAGCCGGTCTGAGAAGAGGAAGGGTAGGGGACAGGCTGGGAAGGGATGTAAAGACTGGGGTTACCGAGGCATCAGATGGCAATTTGGCCAGGGCTGCAGGGTATGCCCACCCAGGACAGAGTAGAGGAGGGGAGCTTGGCATGCCTGGACTGGTTCGCTGGTGGTGGCCCTGGGCCTAGAGAAGGCAGGGCACAGAGGTGGTGGGGGAGGCAGCATGGAGGCTGTACCTGCCTTTTCTTCAGAGTTCCATGTTTGAAGCAAGAGGAGGGCTCCTGGGGTTGGGGGAAGGAGGGAGACTTGCCCTCTGCCTTTTAGAAGCAGAGAGAGGAAGGAAGGGGACTTCTCCTGGCTTAAGTGTTCCCCTGAGCAGGGAGGGCTGGAGAATTAACTGCTCAGGTATTGCTGAGATGCCTTCCCTGCTTTCCTAGGTTAAACCTGTTCTGTCAGGGGGTCTGTGGGGCACCTCCCCCTCTTTGCAGTGAGCCCCCAAGGGCAAGGGCAGCAGCATATCCATCTCCAGGGTGCTCGAAGCACTGAGACCTGATGGAAGCTTGACCTGGACTGTTGGACGGAGGGGACCTGCCTTTGCCCCCACCTCAGGCTCTCTGGGAGGGGAGCCCAGGCCAGCTCACATCCTGGGCAGTGGCGATGGCTCTTCCTGCAGCAGCTGGCCTGGCGGGAGCAACTGCTTCTCTTCTTGGGATCCCCCACCAGACCCGAGGCTGCTGTGAGGACAGCTGAGCGCGGCGGGAAGGCAGGTGGGGAGAACTCCCTGGCCAGCTCACTGCACTAAGTGGGAGGGAGGTTGGGATTAGATGGCCCCTGCCCTGGGAGGGGCCTGCTTCTTCACACCCTTCTGCAGGTCTGCTGAGCCCTCTGCAGGTCTGAGCGCCAGCCCTCCCACCTAACTGGAAATGGGAGAGGAGCTTCCTCTGCCCACCCTGCTTACCAGCCCCAGCCCAAGCCCCCTCCCTCACCTGGAGACTTCCTCAGACCTAGAGTCCGCGAAGCTCTAGGATCACCTCCTATTTGTGCCCATGAGATCTGAAGCTAGGCAGGGACCTCAGCAAGTGGGGTGGGGGTGTCCCTGTCACGTTCCATCCCCAGGAACATGGGTGAAGTTGCATGAGCCTCTCCTTGTCATGTGTTCTGTCCATTGTGGGGGGCTGTTGGAAGATCAGATGAGGTAGCAGATTGTGACTTCTGAGGGTTCGAGGGGGTCCTACAAGCCTTACAGCTCTACGTAGTATCTCAAGGAGTCTTCTAGAGAATCTACACAAAAGATCTTTATTATTGACAAGTGTTTACCGCAAGATTCCTTCAAGTAGGCTGTGTAAAGTAGAATTCATTTGACAAAGGTAATTTCTGCGCCATTCCTAAGTAATCTGGAAAATTGTAGAGCACAGAATTCTAGAGCTAGAAAGCCTTATTTCTGGAGAACATCTACACCTGCTTATTTTTTGGACGAGAGAACGCAGATAGGGCAGCGGGGTCACTGGCGCAAGTTCCCAGTGACTCCCAGTGACGGCTTCCCGGGAGCTGCATGGCTGTGCATGCAGCCGTAGGTACAAATAACTGGACCTTTCTTCTGGGCATTGCGGAAACTCATTTTCAGACACTTTTCAGGTTGCATGATGGTAACAACTCTCCCTATCCTTTTATCATCAGGGGAAGCTGAGGCTTGGAGCCACTTTGTCACTCAAGAGTTAGGCTCTCCTGGTCCTGGCTGGTAGCACAGTGGATAAGGCGCTGGCCTATGAACCCAAAGGTCACTGGTTCGATTCCCAGCCAGGGCACATAACCAGGTTGCAAGCCAGGTCTGTAGCTGGAGGCAGGTGAAGGGCAATCATACATTGATGTTTCTCTCCCTCTCTGCCTCTCTTCCTGTCCCTCTGGAAATAATAAATAAAATCTTGGGAAAAAAAGAGTTAGGTTCTCCAGAGGCTCCCTGAGTACCATGTCCTGGTGCTGGCCGTCATCTGTGGTGTCTGCATGTGTCTGTCATTACCTGGGAACCCCTACTGTCCACAGCACCCAGCCAGACTATGGAACAAATAGATGGTTAGAAATGCTTGGTTAGATGACAGATTCTCGAATGCTGAAATCAGCTGGATTCGGGGGCAGCCCCTCCACACACCCCCACCCCAAGCTCTTGTATCGGCTCTGAGGCGGGCCCCACCCTGGACCACTACAGCAGACATCCATCTTAGCTTGGTCTCCTGGCCCATTCTCTGCCCTATGCCTTTCCCCGACACACACCGCCCACCACCGCCACCCTTTCTTCCTTTGTAGCCTTATTCCCCTCGGGTCAGCCACCTCCAACTTCCCCAGGGCCAGGGCGCAGGGTGGCACCCTGTCCGCCAATTGTCATGGCCGGAAGGCTGTGTGCCTCAGCCCCGGGGCAAGAGAATTCTGAGGAGTGGCTGAGTGTGGCTGACCATGCAGCCCCAGGTTGCGTTGCAGGGGGCCCTCCTAGAGGCAGGTCCTTGGAGATTTATGATCTGACCAGGAGCCTGAAGCTTTCTGAGCTCTAATCTTGCAACTGCCAGTTCAGCATAGAAGGGACAAGTGAGGAGGCAATTCTTACAGTCCTCAGCTAGGTGTGAGGCCAGCGCCACTTCCCCTGATAGTCACTGATCTCTCTCCTAGGGCTCCCTCTGTCTCCAGCCGGCCTGACTTCCGTGCTAACCTGCCCTGAACACGCTGACTGGAGTATGTCTCCAGCTGGGATAGCATGAGGCTGCATTCAGACAGCTTCTACCTCACAGACATTCCAGAGCAGGGAAACTGAAGCCCAGGCACCAAGGACCTCACAGTTGGCTTTTCCCCAAATATCCACATACCTCAGTCCCTCATTTCTGTCAGCCATCTGCTTGAATGCCACTTTCTCAGAGAGGTCTCTGGGGATGACTTGTACAGCACACCCTTGTCCCCTGACTGTTTATTTTCTCCATGGCACTATCACCTGAGTATGCTCATTTCTTTGTCGCTTCCCTGAGTAGACCGTAAGTTCCATGAGGGCAGGGGCATCTGTTCAATACTGTAGCCTCAGTACCTGGCATGTAGTAGATACTCAATAAATATTTGCTGAATGAGTGAGTGGCAAGCTGGTTTAGAGCCCAAAGGCTTGCCTGCTAGTTCTGAGCTTTCTAGCTGTAAAGCGCCTCACCTGCTTCAAAAGAGAGAGGCAGGTGGCAGATGCGCTGGCCCTGGGTAGTGCAGGAACAGGCATATGGGCTTGAGAGGAAGCAGGGACTCCTAGGAGAAGAAGAGCTGTGGGAGGTGCACTGCTAGGGCTTCTGTTGGTTAGAATTTGATTCAGCTGCTCAGAGTGACTACAAAGTAGTGCATTATAAAAGACAGAAGTATAATAGTGTTAGAAGGCTGGTGTGTGTGGTGGTTCTGCTACCATTAGTATATATGCTGCTTCATGGCCCAAGATGGCTCCTTGGGCTCCAGATGTCAGGAAAAGTGAACAAGAAGCCTGCAGCTCCTCTTTGGAGGTTACCTGCCAGAAACCACACGCAACACTTGCAGTTCCGTTTGTTGAACAGAACTTAGTCCTGTGGTGACACCTAGCTGCAAGGGAAGCAGGAAAGGGTACTTTCCTTAGGGGAAGTAAGTTTTATTTCAGGCCCCCGTATGTCTAACTAAAAACAGTGGTTCATTTATAAAGATGAAGCACAAAATGGTTATTGAAATAGATTTGCAAAGGCTACTGTAGACCTGGTCCTTGAAAACTATGGGTTTCTCTGCAGCTGCTCAGTCCTCCCCTTGTTAGTCAGATCAGCTTTGCATATGCGTGAATAAAATATAAGCAGTTGTCCTCAATGGCTTGAGACTTTGCTACCTTCTGGGTGAGCCAATCAATTCTAGCTTAGCCCTTGTTTTTTGTGGCTCTAGCCTTTTGGTACTGGTGGAGCAATTCCTTGTAATGCACATAAAAACGCAGCTTCTTCCCACTCAAAATCCTCAGCCTTGAGCTACTCCATTCAGCTGAAGTGACCACCCATAAGTGGGGCTCCTCCAGGGCAGGCACAGGGGGGAACTGCTTTCCCTCACTGGCCTCTGGATAACGAAGAATTATTTCTGCACCCTCCTTCCCAACAGAGCAGAGCAAAAACAGGGTGGAGGGGAGATACTGTCCTGTCTTACGATCTTAGGAGTTAGGTCCCAGAGTGCAGCAGCAGGAGGCCAGTGGCTTTCACACCCGATGGAAGTGTTCCGTAAGCTGCCCTGGGGGCCCCCGAGAGCTTGGGGTGCATACCTGGAGGGGAAAACTAAGAGTAGTAGTGGATGACTTCACCTCCCACCTACTTCATGCAAGTTTGCTTTTATTTGTTCTGTGTAGTAGGTTCCCACATCAAAAATTTTGAGAAAAAGTTCTGTCAAAGAGAAGAAAAGTTGAAATCTTTTGGCATGTGCCCAGGTTTTAAAGTTAGAAGCTTGAATTTCAGTCTGGGCTTTGGCACTTAACCAGCCGTGTGACTTCAGGCTTGCTCCTTGGACTCAGTTTTCCCAGCCATAAAATGGGTATGATGCCTTCCTCAACAGTAAGGGTTCAATACAATCATGTAGATGATGCGTCTGACACATTTTTGTTTTCTTTCCATTATCGGCTTCAGCTCTGGCCCAGTGTGAGGTGTGATGAAAAAGACCTGTCCCAAGCTGGGCCCTGCTGGGCCAAACTTTCTTCTCTGTGGCTCTTACCTTGGTAACCCCCACCTTTTAGTCACAGCCGGGTCAGTCTGCGTGGGGGCCCCAGTTCTGGGGGCTTAGTTGTAGGGACGTCAGGGACATAGCTGAGAAGGGGCTCTGCCCACCAGCCTCCTCACCTTGGCTTCCACCATGTGCTTCTCAGCCCAGCCCTAGAGGGCATTGCCCCCTACTTTGGGGCTTCAAGGCAAAATAGGCTTTCCTGAAGCCATCTGCACCCTGATCCCTGCAGGGTCTACCTGTCACACTGAAATGGAGTCTTGTATCCACAGCTGTTTTTCCACCTAGTGGCAAAATATCCCTTAGCCCCCCTCTGTTCCATGGGAGACAGTCTCTCCCCCTCTCCTTCTGAATGGCTTCCTTCCCACCAAATTCCTAGTGACACTATCTAAGGAAGGCAGGAGGGGAGGGGTGTGGGGTTACAATTTAGCAACAAGCATATAAGCCTGGGCGCCAACTCCTTTTCTCACGAAGACAAGAAGTAGAAGAAAGCTAGGAACTACCCACAGCCATTTGGCTTTCTGCACAATACACCCCAGTGGGGCAATGCTGTCTGCCTCTATTTACTCAAATGGTGAATCAGGGCTAGCACAATATGGCTTTTTTTTTTTTTTTTAAGATTTTCTTCTAATTTATTGATTTTTAAAATAAGGGTTGGAGGAGAGACATTGATTTGTTGTTCCACCTGTTCATGTATACATTGGTTTCTTTTAAAAAAAAAAATGATCAATTTTAGAGAGAGGGAAAAAGCACCAATTTGTTGTTCCACTCATCTGTGCATTCATTGGTTTCTTGTATGTTCTCTGACCTGGGATCGAACCCACAACATTGGCATCTTGGGATGGCACTAACCAACTGAGCTCCCTGGCCAGGACCATAGTCTTCTTTTCTAAAACTTTTACAACTGTGTGAAAACAAGCTGTGTTCCTAACTGTGTTCACTAGTAGTACTCAAGACATTGATGGTTACACTCTCAATGAATGATAAGTGACTAAAAGTTTCTTTATGGAAAAAAGAGAACTATGACCTAAAATGTTTGGGAAATCTGCCTACTCCGTCCCCTTCCTTGGAAAATCAATATTATGAACTTAAACGATCTGAGCTTTTACTTTACTGCCTTTGTTTAATCTGGTGTTCCCCAGACAGTCATTAACTGTGGACCTTTTTTTTTTTCCCTCTGTCCTCTTTTTAGCAGATCATCTAGTAACATCTTCTGGGGAAAAGACAGATGTAAAGGTATTGTGACCGCCTGCCCCCATTTTCCCGGGACTGAGAGGTGCTTTGGGACTGAAACCAGCGCGTTTGGTGCTGAAACCCAGCAGCCCCACGTGGAAACCTGGACTGGGCCGTGATAATATCAGGTGTAGAAGCGCACCAGGCATGCGGCTGGGGCTTGGCCAAGCAAGACCTCTTTGACGTGAAAGTGAAGTTGTAAAGTTGTAGCAGTCCCTCCCTCCTCAGGGCAATACAGTCATAGGACACGGCATAGAAGGTTGTCTGTGGCCAGACCAGAGGCTGCTTGTATCAGAACCTGTTTAGGGACAGGGTACCTTCCAGGCTCCTCCTGGTGTTAATAATGGTGTTGCTTTTCATAAGCTAAAGGCATGACTAAGAGCATTTTGGGTGTGTTTGATGTTTGATCTTTCCACCCAGATGTGGCAGACATAGTTGCTTCTGGCTTCTGTCTTGTTGGGCCCTGCCCCTGATCCGACAGCATCTTATTTCTGTTATAAGCTCAGTGTGAGCCTTTTGTCCTGCGCCTGGGACTTGGAGAAGGGGGTCCCAGAGACTGTGTGTCAGCCCAAACTGCCTCAGTGGCTCAGCAGGTGCAGTGGGGCTGGGCCTTTCTCCCAGCTCTGGTTAGGCAGGGCTTGCTGAGGTGCATGAATCTCATCCACTTTCAGGCTGTCATTTCCAGGGGACATCCATTTCCAGGGTGTCAGGAAGCCAAAAGGCTGAAGGTGGGGCAGGGCCGGCATCTTGTTGTAATTTCCGCGCTGCTGCCAGGGCATGAGATATACACACACCTTGCAGGCTGGTCACTGAGCTGAGGAAGCACCGATGCAGCCCTCCACGCCAGCCCTAGGGGGCGCTGCTGAGCAAGGTGTTGGCGGGGCCTCAGCCTTCCCGCTGTCCCCTTCCCCAAGCCCTGTTCAGTCGCTTCACTGCCCAGCATGTCTCTTCCAGCCAGGCGGCCTTCATCTGGACGCCCCCTGCAGAGCACCACGCAGCGTCGCTTCTCACCCTGAAGTCACCCCGCTGCTGCAGTGGGCCCAGGCACCAGAGCTTGTGCTGGGGGACACCAGGCTACTGGGGAGAGGCGAGGTGAGGAGCCTGTCCATGGGTTCTCATTCTCCTCTTGGGCTCCTGCAAGGTTGCACTTCAGTGGAGAAACACTGGCTTTGCTCCTGGGCCGGGGAAGATGCTAGAAGTCTGTCCTGACCACACAGAATAACATCTCAGTTCCACAGGCTTTTGGGCAATCCTGTCCACACACCATCTATTGCTGCCCCTGGGGCCTCCTGTTAATTAAGCTGTGTGTGTGTGTGTGTGTGTGTGTGTGTGGTGTGGTGGCAGCGATGGTGGCAGTGGCAGTGCGAGCATGGAGTGGGTGCTCAGGAGGGTCCACCTGAGTTGGGCGTTGCATAAAGAGCAGGGAGAAAAGGAAAAGAGGTTTGCAAGAGGAAGATGCTCCACCTCTCGAGGTGGGGTGCTCCCTGGGGGCCCCAGTTTTCTCATGGCGGGGGAGGGGCTGGCCCAGGAGCTTTCCAGGACTCTCCTTTTTGGTATTTTTCTGCCCCAGGACTTCTGGCAAAATGGGACTGGGTTCAAGTGTGTGGGTGCACCCAGGAGGGCCAGGGGAGGGGGAGAAAGAGGGAGCCTGAATGAGACAGTGCGGAGGCTTTGAATCGTTGGAGATGGCTGGAGGCAGGGGAAGCTGGGGACCGCCGGGGACACCTTGAATTCCTGGCTGTGAGGGAGGACGTGTGCACCTGTCCCTTGTGCTGGGGGGCTCTGGTGGTATTGCTGGCCTAGGCCCTCTCTTTTCCTCTCACTTAGGGCCTCCCCGTCCAATGGCCTGGGAGGGGAGCAGGAATTGCGGCCAGGGGCACGTGGGGCACGTGTAAACCCTGCCGCAGTGACGGTCAGCTGGTGTGCCTCAAGGATTTCTAAACCATGCAGGACTTGGCTAGTTAGGGACACTGACCTGTATTTTCCCTTAGCTTGTCAGGTTAAAAACGGACACGAGCCCACCCAACAGTAGCTGTCGGGCGCAAATGAATCAAAATTGTACTTTTTTGGGTCAGATCTGCAAAATATTTTTAGGTGTGCTGCAGAATTTTAGTAAGTAGTGTACATGTGTGCCGTGAGATGAAAAAGGTTGAAAATCGCTGCTTTGCTTTGGGAGTTGGAGCGCAGAGTGCTAGAAGCTAAAGGGGGTGTGAGCTGGTGCCCTGTACTGGTGTCCAACCTTCTGTTTGCCCATCTCTCGCATGTTGGGGTGCAATGACGCGATGGGTAGGATCCTTCTAGTTCTGATGTCAGGACCCAGGAATGCAGAAGAAAGTGAAGTGTGCATGGCTTCTCAAACGGGACATACCCAGTCCAGTGGTCACGCAGGGCTGTGTACTCAGCCACTACCTACTTGGCCCGGGCTGCTCAGCAGCTTGGTGCCTCTCTGGCCCCTGAATCTCCAGCCCGCAGGGTGAGCATCAGCTCCTCTGGCTTTGTCTTGAGGTATGCTGCCAGCACTGCAAAAGCAGAAACCAGTGTGTAAGGGGGGATGAGACAGGCAAGGCAATGCACCTGGACTCAGCATCTCTGAAACCCCATGGCCCGGGGCTGTGCCACACGTCAGAGCACAGCACCTGTTTCCGAATGGGCGATGGGAGACAAGGGGATGGATGGTGATATTTTATCCAGAGTCAAGTCCGAGGCTCCAAGTCACTCCTTCCACTTCAGGTATGTGCACCTTAGTGCTCTGGGCACAGGGTGGGGCAGATAAACCTGACCTGGTGGCTTCTGCCCCTGCTGGGCAGGGTGGCAAGACTAGAAACGCAGTAAAGAGAGTGGTGGAAGAGAAGGTGGGATGGGAGCATATGAGGCATGGGGCAAGAGATAGTGCCTGTCTTCCCACAGCCCAGGTCTAACTTCATTATCCATTGTGTGGGGTCTAAGAAAACTTAACCCTCTTGTCTGGCTTGCAGAACTTCACGGGGAAACATTTCACTCTACTCCCAGTCTCTGCTGAAAAGGAGAACTGCAAAATTACTGTGTGTGAGTGCGTTTCCCCATCCACTCTCCCTCTCCTGTGTCATTAAACCTCAGCCACTTTTAGGGGGTGACATTGTCAGCTGTTTAGACACCTGGCTCCAACCAGGGCTGGCTCTGGGATCCTGATTCATTTGCCTAGGCGGAGCCTGTAGGAAACTGAGCTTCCTTGACCAGCTCTGTCCCTGGTCTCAAACACTGGGACCACTTGGCTTTGTTTAAAAGGAGCTATTCTGGCTTTTAACTGCCTGCCTCCCCTTCCCCGAAGCCAGCCATAAGTTGTTTGTTTAGTCATGTGCACTTACGAATGTTTGTTCTTATTTTTTAAAGTTTTATTTGTTGATTTTAGAGAGAGGAAGGGGAGGGAGAGACAGAAACATCAATTGTTCCTCTTATTTATGCCTTCATTGGTTGATTCTTGGATGTGGCCTGGCCAAACCTAAAACCTTGGCATGTGGGGACAACACCCTAACCGTCTGAGACACTGGGCCATGGTTGAAGAAGTTCATTCTTTTTTTTTTTTTTTTTTTTTTTAATTTATTATTTTTCAGAGAGAGAGAGGAATGGGGAGAGGCAGAGAGGGAGAGAGACATCAATGTATGGTTGCCTTTCACCTGTCTCCAGCTTCGGATCTGGCTGGAGACCTGGCTTAAGAAGCTTATAGATTTTATTTCATTATTTTAGAAAGAGGGGAAGGGAAGGAGGCAGAGCAGGAGAGAGGCATCAATGTATGGTTGCGTTTCACCTGCCTCCAGCCACAGACCTGACTGGAGACCTGGTTTGCAACCTGGTTATGTGCCCTGGCTGGGGAATCGAACCTGAGACCTTTGGGTTTGCAGGCCGGTGCCTTATCCACTGTGCTACCAGCCAGGTCCTAGCTTATTCTTTTTAAGTGATGCCACAGTCAGAGTCCCGCTCCCCTGCAGGAAGCTAAGAGCTCTCCCATCTTAAACAACAAAGAAATCCAGATTCCATGCTTCATGGGGAGTCTCCCTGCTTTTCCTCTACTTTTGCAGCCAGAAGCAGAGCCTTGACTTTATTTAAGACTCTTTATTATTCTGCTTTGTAGAATGAGAGGTGTTTCTGGAGCCTGCCCACTGAGCCATAGCACACGCACAGGTTTGGGCTGGGGGTGGAGCACTGGCGCGGAGGACCATGCTACCAGAAGGATGCAGGTGTTATTCCTGGAAGGGGTGAACTCTCTCCAGGTCAGAAAAAAACATTTGGGAATTTGGAAAGCTCCGCTTGTGGCCTTAACCTTTGGCTTTCACCGGGCGGAAACCTATTATTCCCTGGGAAATTTGCAGGCCCCACTTCCCAGGACTTTCTCACTCTGCTTCCAGAAGCAACTGTCCCCCCATCCGTGCTCGACTTCCCTCTGGCCCCTGGCCTCTGTGCGTTCTCAGCCAGGGCCTGGAGCACGGTCCCTGGCGCAGGTTTCCAGGAGCAGCCCGGAGACCTGTACACATAGGGTTATTTTCATGGCTTCGGGAGGTGGCGTGGGAATGACAACGTGCTCCCTCAGAAAAATCATTACGAAGGTTGTTTTTGAGCCGACTGCAGAGGGAAGAGGTGGATGCCAAACATCCGAGGGCTTTGGCTGTGGGAGCATGGGTGTGTTCCGGGACTCAGCGCTGCAGGTGCTCCTGGGGCCAGATGAGAAGCCGTGTGCATGAGCCCTGTGCCCTGGTGGCTGTTGCGGGACAGCAGAGCACCAGCCTCCGCAGATGGTCCTCTCCCCAACTCAGGGGGCCCCCCTTCTGCCCTCCCCTCACAGGGTACGGGAGCCGCAGAGGGATGGATCGCACGTAAAACTCTCACCTTGGTGTCTGGCTGACATGATAAGGCCTCAATAAGTGCTTGTTGTGTAAGTTGAAGATTAACAATGATAAACTGTTTTTGATGGATTGGTGGAAAAGTCCATCACGTGGAAAGAGAGGAAGTACACATGCACACTTGGGCCCCACAGCCTCAGCCCCAACGCTCAGCAGGACACGAAGCACCTGCCCTCCTGTCCAGAGGTCCAGGCGGGGCACCGTGCTCCCAGCGCGCAGTAGGATGTTGGCAAGGTGGTCCAGCCAGACTTGCCCCTCTGTGGATCTGGAGTATTGTGACATTTTCCTCTGAAGCTTACACGTTTCTTAAAAAGTTCATTTTGTTCCAAGATAGATACTCCTCCGTCCCTTGACTGATGAGAAGACCAAGACCCCAGGGGGTGCCAAGCTCACTCCAGCCCTGGTCTCCCACCCACCCAGTTTGCTCTTCTTGTGGTGGCTGTCATATCTATGGTCCTTGAACTGTGGTAGAGACTAGCTGAAGGGCACTATTAGCTCCTCCTGGGGTGCTGGCCTGTTTGTTGTTCTGACCTTTATACAGGATCCCTTCCTGGCAGGGAGGTGAGCTCAGTCATCCGGGTGGCGCCCCCGCCCTGCAGGCTGGTGGGCTGGCAGTGCCTGGGCACGCCGCCCAGTGAGACAGATCAGGATTCACATGGTCTGCAGCAGGCCAAGGGATTAGGAAGCCCTGGGAAGAAGGGTATTGTTTTAAGGAGATTAGTCCTCTTTCCAACTCAGGAACAGCTCAGCCCCTTCCATGGGCAGGCTGGTTGTCCCTACCTGAAGCCTGACACACCTGTCGCAACCCTCCAGGGGTCAGGCTTGTCAGGGAGCAGTGGGGACCTCCATGTGGGTGGGAGAGGAACCAGAGGGTGGCAGGTGTCTGGCCACAGGTAGAGGCAGGGCTGGAATCTCGGGCGGCACAGTTGATTGAATTCCGGGCTCTCCTCTTAACCTCTCTGCCTTCAGCAACAAAATTAGAATAATGAGTAATCCTAAGAATGTATTTCGAAGCGTCCTAATCAGGAGCTCAGCCCTGTTTCGGGGTGGGGGTGGGGCTCTACCCTCTGCCTGTCCGTCACCTAGAGAGCTTCTGACGGGGTGGGAAGAGGGTGTGCAGCCCACTGTGGCTCTGATTGCCATCAGGAGGCACCTCTGAGGTCATTGAAGACACCCCTGGTGCTGCAGGGGGAGACTAGGGCCCCGAGCTGGTGGAGTTGAGAGCAAAGCTGTCCCTGTCAGCATCCACTCCTCCCTCTCATCCAGGGCGCGGCACTATAAAGCCAGCCTGCGTTGGATACCAGGTGGCTGGCTAGGGAGTGTGTCTGGGACGACAGCCCTGACGATCTGTGTGGGAGAGGAGCTCAGGAGACAGGCCCGGAGCTGTGTCCTCGGCTGGCACTGAAGGCCTCCTGGTCACCTGCAGCCAGGCAGAGGTGCCCTAGCTTGGTTGCCCCTGGAGGAAAGCCAGACCTGGGCAGGAGGTAGGCGTGCCCATCATACCTCGCTCCCCATGTGGCCCCTAACCCCAGGCCCGGGTCCCGGAGCCCACAGGCCATAAACAGCTCTAGCCGAAGGGAGGTCTGGCCACGGACCCTTCCCTGTGAGATTGAGGCCCGGGGTTAGTGCCAGGGCAGACCCCGAGGCTGCCAGCAGGAAAGCCCCTCCACCCTTGCTTCTGCTCTGACTCTCCCGCAGCCTTCTCTGAGGAGCTGAGGAAGTTTCCCAGGCACCATGCTGACCTCAGGCTCCTTTTCCTCCCCCAGGAAGATTTCAGTGAACCCTCTTATGTGGGAATGTGCTTGGCCGTAGCCACCCTGGGGCTCTCTTCTCCCCTAAGTGGCTGCATCTCACTGGGGAACCTGGTGCCGGGAAGCCTTGCATCCGCCCTCTCTGGGTTGAGGGTTGTGCAGGCGTGAGCCTCCCCCAACGAGGCCCAGGCAGGTTACAGCACTGCTGTGTAATGGGGCAGGTACGCAGGGGGCTGGACTCAGGACTGGCAAGGGAGGGAACCTTTTCTGATTGGGATGCCATCGTAGTTGTGTTAGCTGAGCACCTTCTATGTGCAATTGCTGCTCTCAGCTCTGAAAGGTATGGCTTCGTTACTATTACCCTCCTCACTTGTGTCAGGGAAACCGAGGAACAGTGTTAAGACCCTTGCTGGCACACAACCTGTGTGGTGGAACAGGGACCTGAACCCTGGTGGTCGTCAGGCTCCTAGGCACATCCTCTTAGGCACTGTTTTAGGGAGGTCCAGGGAAGGGGCCACACCGTGGGACTGGGTGTTGGGACTGGGCCAGGGTGATGCCGATTGGAGTGGGTACCCTAGGGCTCTGGGCTACGTTCCCAGGAGGTTGCTGGCCTGGGGCAGAGGAGATGGGCTGAGGTCCTCTGTCCACCCTGCCCTCACCTGCAGGGAAGGGTGTGCCCAGTAAAGCCTGCCTGACTCCATCACTGGGAGACCTCCGAGCTGGACAGGGCTGCCCCCTCCTGCCCAGGGAGCTGGCCCGGCGAGGACCCACCCTGGGAGCAAGTATCGGGCAGTCCAGCTGAAACAAGCTGATAAGGGCTGAACAATTCCATATTTGAAGAATGCCCGGAATTATCTCTCCTGAGGGGGCAGCTGTGGGCTTCTCTGGGAGAAGGAGGCCTTGTTGAGGAGCCAGGCCTCAAAACCCCTGGGGTGCTATCCTGTTGGCCAGAGGCACCAACAGAACAAACAGGGGAAAGAACAGGGCCCTGGGGAAGGGACAGGGATGGTGGGGCATGACCAGAACCTGTGGCCACACTAGTCTGCCTGACCACCCTACCTAATTGGGGGTGATGAAGGCTGGTCAGACCCTGCCCTTCCCCAGACATTGGAGCCATCCTTCCTGCAATTCTTGTTCTTGTTACTATTACCTTGCACGCCTAGCCCCTTGTCCTAGTCAGCTTGGGCTGCTGCGATGAACTCCTGTAGACCGAGGGTTCTGAACAGCAGACACTTCTCACAGTTCCGGAGGCTGGCAAGCCGGAGACAGGGAGAGGGCCCTCTTCCTGGCTTGTAGACAGCGCCTTCTTTCGTGTGAGCCCAGGGCAGAGGCAGGAAGCTCTGGTGGCTCTTCCTTTATTTCAAGGGCACTGACCCCAGCACGAGGAGGGTCTCTTCTCATGACCTGTCAACCTCATAGGGTAGGGCTCCAACATGTGAATTTAGGAGGACGCCAAATGTTCCGACCGTAACACCAGGGAAGTTGACCAGGTGCATCTTTGGGGGCCTTGGCCCAAGCAGGGGGCTGTTGGAGGGGTTTAGCGAGTATGACCTCAGAGGTCATGGCCCCCATTTTTTCAGATGGGGACCTGTGGCAGGCTGAAAAATGACACCCCCCTCCCCCCCCAATAAAAAGATGTAGATGCCAAATCCCTGAAACCTGTGATTATGGCCTTATTTGGACAAAGGGCCTTTGCAGATGTGATAGAGCTAAACAGCTGGAGGCGAGGACACCCCAGACCACCCAAGTGCCCATGGATAAATTTGACTTGGCAATTACACTTTTTTTCTCATTGACAAGTTTCCTTATAAGAGACACAGCGAGGAAGGGGTGGCACTGTGATCACGGTGACAGGTTGGAATGAGGCTGGAGGAGGCAAGGAAGGGCTCCCCCTGCGAAGCTCTGGGAGGAGGCAGACTGCCCCACTCCCTGATTTCAGACCACAAGTCCGAGGGAATAAATTTCTGTTGTTTAAGCTACCCATTTTGTGGGAATTCGAATGGCAGCCACAGGAAACTGATACAAGACCCCGAGCACTCGCAGACCTGGGAGATCACCGCAGCTGATTGGTAGAGGTGAGGCGGGTGAGTCAGTCTCCCTGCTCCCTCCCCAGGCTCCTGGTCCAGAGCTCTGACATTTGTTTGCCAGGACAGTCCCCTGCCCACATGCCCTTTGCTGAGGCTGTTTACCTCATCTGACTCTCGCCCTTCCTGGTCCCCACCAACTTGGTTGGACCTCTGGAGGTGGGTGGAGGTAGTGGGATTAGCTTTCTTATTTCTTTTCTCCTTCTTCTCTCTTTCTCGTAAGATTTTATTTTTAGAGAGAGAGGGAAGAAGGGAGAAAGAGAGGGAGAGAAACATCGATTGGTGGCCTTTCATATCTGCCCCAACCGAGGACCTTGCCAGCAACCCAGACATGTGCCCTGACCGGGAATCAAACCAGCAACCGAACTGGCAACCCTTCGAGTTGCAGGATGACCACCCAAACTCACTGAGCCACACTGGTCAGGATGGGATTAGCTTTCTTAATACCACAGAGGACAAGCATTTATAAGGGGTAGCTACAGGACTAATGGGATATTTGGGGCAGAACACCAGAGCAAACAGCTTCTGAGAACAGGATCCACTGGGGCAGAGAAGGGAATCCAGAAGGTTTCTTGGTGGAAGGCAACCAGTACTCAGCTAAGCAAAAGCAAGGTGGAAGGAAAGGATGACCCAACTGCTGAGGCAGGGCATTGGTAAGCATCTGGCTGGAATGAGGAGCGATGACTTATTTTATAAAACCCCAGAAGCATAGAGGTGGGGACATAACATGTGTGGGGGAGGGGTTGTATCACCTCTTTCACAGGGGAGGGGAGTGAAGGAGGCTGAACGCCAGGTAGAGAGAGGACTTCTGATATACTGGCACTGGGAGGAAGTTCCACCCAGGCCTTCAGTGGGCTTAGAGCCCCTCTCAACTCCTAGGGCAGCCCCAAGGCCCATACGGACCCAGGAATTGGGGGCCTGCACCTTTCCAAAGCTCCCCAATTTCATCAGCCCCCTTGTAATTTCCAGCTCCTACCCAGAAACCTGGCAATAAAGGATTTGGGATCTGAGAAGGGTGGGCCCTAGAGAGCTGGGAGGGCCTCAGGCCTCAACCAAGGAAAACTGAGGCAGCATCACTGCCCCTCTCCTGGTCCCTGGCAGTGCCTCTTGGAGGGAGGCTTACAGGGCAGATGTCCCATGTTGGGAAAACGAGTCTGAAAGTCAGTCAGCCCTGAAGTGGCTCTGGCTCTTCAGGATGGCTCTTCGTCACAGCAAAAGCAGACTTATGTTTGTACACAGCATCATGTGTGGGAAAGTGCCTACACATTCTCAGGGACCTAGAAGCCATTTGACCTATTTCATAGATGTGTTTTTGTTTGTTTGTTGGTTTTTACCCTCACCTGAGGAGGTGCTTACTGATTGTAGAGAGAGGGGAAGGGATAGGGAGAGAGAGGGAAAGAAACATCAGCGTGTGGTTGCCTCTCCTACTCACCCCAACTGGGACCAAACCTGCAGCCCAGGTATGTGCCTTGACTGGGAATCAAACCTGTGACCTTTATAGGATGATGCTCCAACCAACTGAGACACTGGTCAGGGCCATGGATGTATTTCTTATACAAGAGGGCCAAGAACTCACTCAAGGCCTTGGGGATCAGAGGGAGAACTAGGACGAGAAGCTTCAGGTCTCTGATTTCCCAGTCTGAGCACTTTCATCTGTCCCGCCAGCCATCAGCTTATCCTGCCTCCTTTCTGCCCTTTCCTTGTGCCCCCTTGGGCTTTTCTGGTTTTATTTCCCTGGAGATAGCAGCTGGGGGAGGGAGGTGAGCTGGGGTAACAGAGGAAGGAATGGCAGACGCTGGTGTCCAGCCAGAGCCTCCCAGCTCACTGCCTTCCTGCCCTCCTTCCACACACCCTCTTCCTGGGCATTCTTTTGTGTTTCCTTTCCCGCTATTAATAGTGAAGAATCGATCCTAGGTCTGCAGGAGCAGGAGCAGGAGGAAGCAGGCCCTCACTGAAGGTGCAGAGCAGTGTTCTCCTGTTCCCATCCACTCCCCCTCGCTGCAGGACTGCAGGTGGGCGTGTGGAGGAACCGGCCCCTCTCTGCTGCTGCTGCCTACAGGCACTGCACTCATCTCAACCCAGCCTTCCAGACCAGCTCCCATAGCCTCTCCTCCCTGCAGTGAGTGGCTCTCCTGATGCTCTGCCGCTGGCCATCACTCATGGAGGGCAGTCCCTGCCCCCGTCTCCAGCTCCATGTGCAACGTCATTCGTCATTCTCTGACCTCAGTACCCACTTGGGTGGACAATTAAACGCCCTGGCTTCCTGGTTTCTTGGGCTTTCCCCATTTCCCCTTCCCTTAGTCATTTGCATTTCACGTACTGAAGGTTATCACCACCACAAACTGCACCCCCTCTGAAGTGTAAGCATTTCGTTCTTGGACTGCTGTTCTTCTCCCATCCAATTTGCTCCAGGACACCCGTGCCATGATGCTGGGCCTCGGAACCCATCACTTCCTCGTGGCCTCTCAGCCTGTCTTTTTCCAGCCCGTATTTCACTACCGGTTATAATCCTTGCCTTACAAATATCCTCAAGTCCCCTGCACTCTCTCCCACCATCAGACTCATCTAGCAGACCCCAGTCCCAAAGGAGCCTGCACGTTTTCCACATCTCTGCCAAAGTAGCAGGACACTGCAAAGGGGAAAGTCACACCATGGCTCATGCAGTTCATTTTCAACTCATGTTTTTGCGCCTCCTTTTGACACCAGATACTATTTGGCAGTTTATTTTACAGTTTTTCTCTCTAGCATAGTATTTTTCAAAGCATGGTCCTCTGCCCATTAGCATCAGAACCACTTGGAACTTGTTAGAAATGGAAATTCTCTTGCTCTGTCCCAGACCTGCTGAGTCAGAACCTCTGGGCTGGGGCTGGTAGCTGGTGATGCTCATGTACTGACGTTGGAGAACCATTTTTCCACTTTTCCAGTAGGCTGATCCCCCCCCCCCCCCATTTCTAAGATATTTCCTACTCTTTCCTTCCACGTAACTACTCCTTGGTTAGTTTATATTAGTGTAGCTGAATTTCGTCTAGATTGACTGAGAAAACTGAGGTCATCCAATGGAAAGTTACTACTTCACTACACAAATTATAAATGTACTTACATCTCTATCCGCCTTCTTTCTTCTAGTTTTGCATGTAATGAAGTCCAGGTCCTCTTTCCACCATGGGTTCTAGAGCAACACATGTGGATTCCCTTCTGCATCTTAAGGATCTGATGAGTAGAGAGGGAACAAACCAAAAGGAGTATTATTTTTTAATTTAAATTTAATTTTTTTTATTTTAAAAAGACTTTATTCATTATTTTTAGAAAGGAGGGAAGAGAAGGAGGAAGAAAGGGAGAGAAACATCAATGTATGGTTGTCTTTCACCTGCTTCCAGCTGGGGACCTGGCTGGAGACCTGGCTTGCCACCTGGCTATGCGCCCTGACTGGGAATTGTACCAGCGACACTTGGGTTCACAGACCGGCACTCAATCCACTAAGCCACACCAGCCAGGGCTGGGAGTATTATTCTGTAAAGATTTTATTTATTTATTTTTAGAGAGAGCAGAAAGGAGGGAGAAAGAGAAGGAGAGAAACATCAATGTGTGGCTTCCTTTCATGCACCCCTAGCTGGGGACCTGGCCCGCAACCCAAGCATGTGCCCTGACTGGGAATTGAACCATTGACCCATTGGTTTGCAGGCTGGCACTCAATCTACTGAGCCACACCAGCCAGTGCCAAAAGGAGCATTTTGATCAGGTCTGGCATTTCCCATCTTCAAAATCAAGCAGAGGGCCCTGGCTGGTAGCACAGTGGATGGGCGCGGGCCTGCGAACCCAAAGGTCGCAGGTTCGATTCCCCAGCCAGGGCATATAACCAGGTTGCAACCCAGGTCTCCAGTCAGGTCTGTGGCTGGAGGCAGGTGAAAAGCAACCATACATTGATGCCTCTCTCCCTCTCTGCCTCTCTCCCTTCCCCTCTTTCTAAAAAATAATGAAATAAAATCTTTAAAAAAAAAAAAATCAAGCAGAACTTTCTTGACTGTACCAGCTTCCCCCAGCCATTGCTTTATTTCTCTGCTTCTCTTTCTACCTAACATTCGATAGTTATCTATACACACACACACACACACACACACACACACACACACACTCACTCCCATTCAGTGCCCTACCATTCGCTCACACTTTAGTCAACCCGTCAGGCTCCCTTCTGAACTATTCCCATTGAAACTAATCTGGAAGTTAAGATTGCCAGGAACTTCCATGTTGCTGATTTCACTTTTCAGCAGAATCACTTATTCCCTTCTTTCAAAAACAAACAAACAAACAATCCAATCAGAAGCCCCTGTTGTGTCTCCCTATTTCCCCCAGAAGTAGCTGTTGCCCTAAATGTAGTATTCTGTAAAATTTTAGTAATATTTTATATCTAGCTCTAAAATTATATTTAGTTTTGCCAATTCTTGAACCTTATAAATGAAACCATATAAGCAGTCTTGTTCTTGCTTTTAATGTTCAGTATCATTTTTAGACTCACTCATGTTACTATGTGTATTATATAATAAAAATATAATACCATACACATTCACTGATTTTTTCAGTGCTGTTTAGTATTCCATTTTATGAATATACCATAACATTTATTTATTCATACTCCTGTTAACAGACATTTGCTAGTTACCTATATGGAGCCAATACCACAGTCCTGTTAGGGGCTTTCTTATGAATGCAGCCTGTTGTGTACATGTTTGAGTCTCAGGGGAGGTGCCTGGTGGGTACAGCTGAAAGTTGTAGATTGAGAGCCATGGGCATGTTTCACTTTATTTGGTAATGTCGTACTGTTTTCCAATGTGCTTGTACCAGTTTTGTACGACATACTTACAGTGCCACTTGTCAATCTGGTGTTTATGAAATGACCATTCTGATTTGATTCAGCTTTCCCCGAATTACTAATATTTGCACATGTTTATAGGCTATCTGTGCTTTTTCTGTGAAATTCCTGTTTGATTCTTTTGCCTATTTTTCTACTGGGTGCTTTTCTTACCTCTAGAAGTTTTTAAACAACATTTTTAGATAATAATCTTTTGTGACTGTATATGTTGCAGCCATCTTCTCCAGATTGTTTTTCTCATTTCCCATTTGGTTTGTTTTTATCTGCCTTTTATTTTTAAATAATTGTAGGTTTACAGAAAAGTTGAAGAGATGTACAAGTTCATATGCCTTTCCTTCAGCTTCCCCTAATGTTAACATCTTAAATAACCACTGTACATTTATCACAACTAAGAAATTAATACCAGTACAATACTATTAACTAAATAAACTATAGATTGTTCATATTGTACCAGTATTTCCTTTATAGGTCTCTTTTGTTCCAGGGTATAATACTGCATTTAATAATGTCTGACTAATTTCTTTCAATCTGTGACAGTTTCTTGGCCTTTTAATGGTTGTTAAGAGTATTAGCTGGGTATTTTGTGAGATGTCTTTCATTTGGGGTGTGTCAGATGTTCTTTTATGGTTAGACTGAGGTTACTTATATATATTTAGAAATGAGCCAAAGGTGAGGCTCCTTCTTATCAGGGGAGGTGATGACTTATGGCTAGTCATGACCTAATCATTGGTGTTAACCATGATCCTGTAGTTAAGGTGATGTGGCTTCCAGGTTTCTTCACTATAATGTTACTAACTTTCCTTTTCCATCCTTTCTTAGAAGAGAGTCACAAAGACCAGCTGACACTCACATGGAAGTGGGGAAGAATGTTTCTCTTGCAGGAGGGAAGAGTATCTATATATTTTTGAATTTTCCTGATTTGTTTCTTCTGTTGATTTATTTCTTTTATCCAATCTTTTATCAACATGGACTCATAGATATTGATTTGACTCTTTTGGTTCCAACACAGTGTTTTTTTTTTAATTTTTTATTTTGTTGTGTAAATTGTTCCATGTTGGGCCAGTGGGACGTGCCTACCTTCCCCCCACCTGCCCACCTTCCCCCAGCACTTATTTAATTCCTGGCATTACAAGATGTTCAGGCTCGTCTTACATTTTCCCACATCAACACTAGAATCAAATTCTTTGTCCAAGAAACCCTGGTTCCTTGTGTTGGAGAATCATTGGGTACACTTGATGCTCCTGGCAGGTCACTGCTTTTAGATCCTCTCAGTGGACAGATCTAGGAAATTTATGTATCAATCCATGTATACACACAAACCTATATATCTGTCTACTTATGTGTATGTAGATTGAAAATTGATAATCTACACTCTTGTGAGAAACACTCTTACCACTTACAGTAATTATATATATATATATATATATATATATATATATATATATTCTGAAAGTATCAAGCCAATGTATCACTATAATTAAAACTGTTTGAGCTTGATACTTTTGAGACAGACCTCATAATATACATATACACACATATATACATACATACATATATCTTAGCTTTACAGTATGCAGTGTGGAGTCAAAAAACTATTTTCTAGTTGCTTTGGTCAACTTACCCCCCACCTCTCTCCAGTGAGGTTAAGTGACATACATTTGTGATACTAAGTAAAATTTATTTTCATAGCCTCTATTGTGTCCCAAGATTTTCCAACCATCTCAGTTGATTTTCCCCCCTAAATCTTCACTAAGTAAATTCTTTAGTGTGTACAATTTTATGGGTTTCAGCAAATGCACTCAATACTGTGTCACAGTTCCAATGTTCTAAAATCAGTTCCTGTCCCTTCCCTCAATGCCTACTAAATATGGATCTATTTTCTTTCCCTATCAAACACCATGTAGCCTTTGACTTCTTTCATTTAAAATATCTTTAAGATTCATCTGCGTTACAGGAATCAGTGAATTATTCCTTGTTATTGCTAAGGAGGCACTGATGAGTGTAGGACAGGTTTACTCACTAGTTGGAGGGTGTCTTGGTTGTTTCCAGTGTTTGGTGTTTGTGAATGAAGCTGCTATGTACATTTGCATATAGGTTTCTATGTAACCACAAATTTTCAGTTCTTTGGAGTAAATAAATAAAAATGGAATTGCTGGGTCATATGATAAGTGTATGCTTGACTTGAAAGGAAATGGCTAAACTGTTTTCCAAAGTGGTGGTACTGTTTTGCATTCCCACTAGCCATGTATAAGAGTTCCTTTCTAATATTTGGTATTATCAGTTTATTTTTAGCCATTCTAATGGGTGTGTAATAGTATTTGCATCAAAGCTTTAATTTGCAGCCACCTAATAACTAATGATGTTAAACATGTTTTTATGTGTTTTGTCACCTATATATGTTCTTTGGTGATTTTTTTTTTCTTGTAGCTCTTTTGTCATCTTAAAAAATTGGGTTTTCTTTTTATTGTTGAGTATTAAGAAGTGAGTTTTCTTCCTTATTGAACTTGCTAGGATTTCTCTTACTTATGATGTTCAGTGGAGTGATGAGGGTATAGACTTGTCTTGTGCCCAAATTCAAGGGCAAAGCATTCCGTCTCTCCCCATTAATTAGGAAGTTAGCTGAAGGGTTATTTGGATATTTCACTTATTAGGTTAGGAAAATATTCTTCTATTCCTGGTTTGCTGAGATTTTTAAAAAATCATAGAATGATGAATTTTGTCATGAATTTTCTGAATATATTGAGATGCTTGTGTTTTTTTCTTATTTTATTGTCACTATGGTGAATTGCATTGGTTGATTTTCATAGACTGAACTAGTCATGAGCTGAATCTCACTTGATCATGATATATTATCCTTTTTATATATTGCTGGGTTTTAGTGGTCATTAGGGATATTCAAATTAACACCACAATGAGATGGCAATGCATGCCAACCAAAATGGCTATAATAAAAAAGCCACAAAAAGGGGATGGATGTAATACAACAACAATAAAATTAAAAATAAATAAATAAAATTAAAATGAATAAATAAATAAAAAAAGCCAGGTGGAAACTACTCAAATGTTCATCAATTGATGTATGGATAAACAAAATTACACACAATGTAATAGCATTCAGTAACAAAAAGGAATAAAGAATTGATGCATACTCATCAACATGGATGAACCTTAAAAAACAAAAGTGAAAGAAGCCGGTCATTAAGTGAGTCATACCCACTGTATGATTCCATTTCTGTGAAATGTCCAGAACAGGTATATCCATAGAGATTTGTGATAGCCTAGCACAGCACATGGCTTTTCTCTGCTGCAGTGTGAGAGCCTGTGTTAATCTGTTAGGAAGTTGGGCTGGGTGTAAGACTTGTCGCACCAGCTCTCTGCCACTCTCCCACCCGGGTCCCTGCACCAGAGACGCAGCAGCGCTCCCAAAGCCCACACGCACACCCACTGCCCTTGCTTGCCTCTTCCCCTGGAGCCAGTCCCACCTCCTTAGCCGCTTAGCCCACTGCTGCCCTCTGAAGCCATGTCCCACCACATCCGTAGCCTCATCCTCCTGCCATAGGATGTTCAGTGGTTCCAGCATAGCCAGCCTGTGAGCTCCAGCCAGAGCTATGTGACCACATCCACACACACTTACAGGCTGGGCAGTGTGCTGTGTCTCTGCACCAGGGCCATCGCTGAAGTCTCCTCCCGTGCATTGAGTGCACCATGTGCTCCGAGATGGTGCGCCTGCGGAGCGGTGTCTCAGGCACGCGGCTCCTGCAGGACTCTGTAGACTTCTTGCTGGCTGACACCATCAACACTGATTTTAAGAACACCCGCCATTAATGAGAAGGGAGAGCTCCAGGAGCTGAGCTGAAGGACCGCTTCACCAACATCAGCGAGGTGCACTTTGTGGAGCAGCAGAACAAAATCTTGCTGGTTGAGCTGGGGCAGCTTTAAGGGCCAGGGTGGGTCACACCAGGGGGCCCTCTAGAAGGAAGAGATGCAGAGCTGTGCGGGCAGGTGGACCAGGTCACCAGCACAAGGCCTACTTTGTGGTGGAGCCCGACGGCCTGACTGAGGACCTAATTCAACTCCTAGAGAAGTTATAGGAGATGCTTCAGAGAGGAAGCCACGGGCACCCTGCAGTCAGTCCGTCAGACAAGGTGTTGACAATGCTTCTTTGGCACGTCTTGACCTTGAGCATAAAGTGAAATCCTTGCAAGAAGAGATTGCCTTTGGAAGAAACTTCATGGCGAGGAAACCCAGGAATGGCAGGCCCAGATTCAGGAGCAGCACGTCCAAATTGATGTGGCTGTTTTCAAGCCTGACCCACTGCTGACCTGCATGGTGTCCACCCACAGTGTGAAAGTGTGGCTGCCAAGAACCTTCGGGGAGCTGAGGAACGGGGCCAGTCCAAACCTGGTGACCTCTCGGAGACTGCTAACTGGAACATTGGCGCCTCGTGCCAGGTGAAGCAGGAGCCAGGAGCAGCCCCTCACTAGCAAAGCGGATGCATTTCAAAGAACTAACCAGTCTCTGGAATGCCAGACGGATGAAACGGAAGGGAACTTTGCTGTTGCAGCTGCTAACTGGATGAGATTCAGAACATGAAGGAAGAAATGGCTCATCACCTTCACTAATACCGGGACCTGCTGAATGTTAATTAAGATGGCTCTTAACAAGGAGATTGCCACCTACAGGAAGTTGCCAGAAGGCGAGGAGAGCAGGATTTCTCTGCTGATTCCCAACTTGTCTTCCCTGAACCCAAGGGAAACCAGTCTGGAGCCACTCCCTTTGATTGACACCCACTCAAAAAGGACACTTCCAACGAAGACAATTGAAACTAGAGATGGGCAGATCCTCGGTGAAACTTCTCAGCATCATGAAGACCTGGAATGAAAATTGCACACTCTTGGTGCAGCAATGTATACCGGCAAGAATTAAAAAAAAAAAAAAATCCATACCTTAAACAGCTTTCCAGTGCCTGTCTGTAGTTTTTCAGAAGTGCAGGATAGATTTGGAATAGGAATTAGCTCTAGTTTTTACATTTATTTTTATTATTTCTTAAAATTCTCACCCAAGGACATTTGGTCATTGCTTTTAGAAAGAGAGGTGGGAAGGGAGAGAAGACGAGAGAGAAAGAGAGGGAGGGAGAAGCATGATTCATGAGAGAACATGGATTGGTCACCTCTCATCTGCATGTGCCTGGCCTGCCAGTTGAATCTGCAACCTTTCAGTTAAGGGACAGCACTCTAACCAAATAAGCCATACCGACCAGGTTGTCAGATCTAGTTCTTAAGAACCAATACTCCTAAAACTTTCAGAAAAAAAGTTTACAACGTAATTAGTTTATGAAGAAACCTTGTGCTAGAATACTTTTTAAAAAGTATTCTATTTTTTGAATCCTGTAAAACCTGCTTTTTTCCAACACGTATCTGACCAATTTGTTTCTGCTTCAACACATTTTTGGAAAACTGAAAAATAAATAAATTTAAAAGGCGCGCACCAGGGGCTGCAAGTTCTGTGGAGATGACCTGTTCGTGTCCCTGCTTGGCTGTAGGTCTTCCCTGTTGTTCCCCAGAGAATCCTCACAGCTCCCGCCAGCTGAATCCCACTTCAGGTGTACTTTACACTTGTTAGCATTGGTGTTAATGGCCAGGAAGAAGGATGTTCTCTGATTAACAAGAGCCAGGCACCTGGCACTGGAACCTGGGGGCTTGAGGGTGTGGCCTTCACCGGTGCCCTTGTCTCTTTTCTGGAAGTGAAGCTGGATTTAGCATGAATTCCTGTGCTCCCCAGGGGTAAAGAGCGCTTTGATTTTCCCGTTTTCTTTCCCAGCTGCCAGAGGCTTCCATCGCAGCCTTCAGGCTAGGGTTGATTTTTGCCTTTCTTCTGCAGTTGAATTCTTTGATTTCCTAGCAGAAATAGGAAACGTGAATCTGGGTAGCATTTCATTGGTGGCTGTCAGTGTCCTTCCCCCAGCTCTGGTAGTGCCCCCACGTGGCAAATTTTGTTGTCTTCCATGGAAAAGGAAGGGTTTTTTCCTTCCCCCGTGGGTGATACTGGGCTGTATGGAGTCTCAGCAGTGCCTGTTGTGTACTTTCCTCGGCCAGCCCTACGGAGGAACTTTCTCAAAGTTCTTTACAGCTCCGGGGGGGGAAACCTAAGACTTGCATCGAACCTTTCAATGTCTGCACCTTCCAGGGCCACTTGCGGCCTTCACTCATTCATTGAAAATGTTTAATCTTCTTACTGTTGTCCCTGGGGAGCAGACACTCACGTCCACTTTCTCCCTGCAGTTGCCTGTCTCCGGCTTTCAGGATGGTTGTGTGCCCATGACCTCAGTTCTCCAGTGGGTTCAAGCAGTGTCATTAATTTTTGGTTTCTCATGCTAGTTATTTATTTTAAAATTCATTTTATTGGTCATGCTATTACAGTTGTCCTGATTTTTCCGCCTGTGCTCACCCCCCTCCACCCAGCACCTGCCACTCCCTCAGGCCATCCCCACACCATTGTTCATGTCCATGGGTCATGCATATAAGGTGTTTGGCTATTCTATTTCCTATACTGTACTCTGCATCCCATGGCTATTCTGTAACTACTTATTTGTATTTCTTCTTTTTTTCCTTTAAAGATTTTATTCATTATTTTCAGAGAGAAGGGCAGGGAGGGAGAAAGAAAGGGAAAGAAGCATCAATGTATGGTTGCCTTTCACATGCCTTTAGCTATAGACCTGGCTGGAGACCTGGATTGTAACCTGGTTATATGCCCTGGCTGGGAATTGAACCAGCAACCTTTGGGTTCGAAGGCCGGTGCCTATCCACTGAGCTACCAGCCAGGGCCATTTGTACTTCTTAATCTCCTCACCTTTTTACCCATCCCTCCACACTCCCCTCCCATCTGGCAACCATCAACACACTCTTTGTATCCATGATTCTGTCTCTGTTCTTCTTGTTTTGTTTTGTTTTTTAATCCTATTGTTGATTTGTATTTTTTTGCTATTTTATTATTCATAGTTTTGATCTTTTTCTTAAATAAGTTCCTTTAATATTTCATATAATAATAGTTTGGTGATGATGAACTCCTTTAGTATTTTTCTTGTCTGGGAAGCTCTGACTGCCCTTTGATTCTAACTGATATCTTTGCTGTGTAGAGCAATCTTGGCTGTAGGTCCCTGCTTCTCATGGCTTTTAATATGTCTTGCCAATCGCTTCTAGCCTGCAAAGTTTCTTTTGAGAAATCAGCTGACAGTCTTATGAGAACTCCCCTGTAGGTAACTAACTTCTTTTCGTTTGCTGCTTTTAAGATTCTTTATCTTTAACCTTTGGCATTTTAATTATGATGTGTGTTGGAGTGGCCTCTTTGCATCCATCTTGTTTGGGATTCTGTGCTTCCAGGTCTATTTCCTTCACCAAATTAAGGAAGTTTTCTTTAATCATTTTTTCAAATAGATTTCCAATTTCTTGCTCTTCCTCTTCTCCTTCAATGATACAAATGTTAGACTTCTTGAAGTTATCCCAGAGGCTGCTTATACTATTCCAAATTTTGTATTCTTTTTCTCTTGTTGTTCCGATTGGTTGTTTTTTGCTTTCTTATGTTCCATATTATTTTTTTTTTTAAAGATTTTATTTCATTATTTTTAGAAGGAGGGGAAGGGAGAGAGGCAGAGAGGGAGAGAGACATCAATGTATGGTTGCTTTTCACCTGCCTCCAGCCACAGACCTGACTGGAGACCTGGTTTGCAACCTCGTTATGTGCTCTGGTTGGGGAATCGAACCTGCGACCTTTGGGTTCACAGGCCGGCACCTTATCCACTGTGCAACCAGCCAGGGCAGATGTTCCATATTATTGAGTTGACTCTTGGTTGTTGTTTCCCTGTAAATTGTTCTTTATTAAAATTAGCAAATCCTTCGTTTCTGACCGGATCTTTTTGCTGCTGAGGTCCTCACTAAATTCTTCAAGTATCCTAATAACCAGTGTTTTGAACTCTGCATCTGATAGATTGCTTATCTTCATTTCATTTAGCTCTTTTTCTGGAGTTGTGATCTGTTCTTCCACTTGGGCCATGTTTCTTTGTCTCCTTGTTTTGGCAGCCTCTCTGTTTGTTTTTCCTTGGTTTGTACTTTCTATGTTTTGTCGATTGACAATTGCATATGAATACATTCTTTTTATGCCACAGAAGTTTCATGTAAGATTAGAATCATTTGACCCTATTGCATTGAGGCTTGGAATCTTTTTGCAAGAGAATTATTAATTACAAATTTAATTTCTTTGTGAAAAGAGGACAGATTATTATTTCTAGTTATTACTGAGTCACTCTGGTAAGTCAGATTTTCTTAGGAATTTGTCCATCTCATCTGCTTCGTATTTACTAGCATTTTCTCATAATGGCTTATGCCAGAGCCATTACTATTATAGCTTATATTTTGTACTTATGCCTTTGGGTTATTTTTCCCTTTGATCAACCTCATGTATAGGTTTACTATTTTATTAGTTTTTTTAAAAAAATCAATTGTTGACTTTATTTGCTATCATCTTTTGGTTTCTATTTCATTGATTTCTGCTTTTATCTTTTATTTCTTTTAAAATAATTTTTATTTATTGATGTTAGGGGTGGGGTGGGGGATAAACATCAATTTGTTGTTCCACTTATTTATGCATGTGCCCTGACCAGGGATCTAACCCCCATCTTTGGTGCGTATCAGGACAATGCACTAACCAACTGAGCTACCTGGCTAGAGTCATTATCTTTCTTATTTTATTCCTACTATTCTTTGGAGTGGGGGTGGGTTAGGTTGCAGCCTTCCATTATAAAATTGAAGAGGATATAAAGGACCAGACTAAAGCAGGTCCTAAAATAAGATACGTGTGAATTACAATGTCACCACCCCTTCAGCGTGCCTGTTCCTGCTATGTAGTCACCTCTTTCCCTCTGCTTGTACCTCCAGGTCACGCAGAAAGGTAGCTAGCTCCCTGTGATCAGCTATTTGAAGAGGGAAAATGTTTGTTGATGTGTATAATATGCTGCCACCTGGCAAGATCGGACAGCTGTGGCTGTTAGCCTGATGTAGGGGAGACCCTGAAGGGAAGTGCAGAAAGTTCTTCCAATGGGCAGAACTTCATATAGTACATTTCATGGTTTTTGTTTTTTTTTTTCTTAATTGAAGGTAAGCAACACTGAGGTAAGGATCTGACCAAATTCATAGGCAATAACTTACAAATTTTAGGTAACTGTTTAGAGATTTAGAAGGACAAGAATGGAGGATCGGTTTAAGGAAGTTTATGGAAGAGGGACTTGTATGGACTTCTTGGGATGAATCCGGAGTGCAAGGATTCGCTCGCTCCTGATAACCAGGTGGGCAAGGTGACCCATTGCACCCATCAGTTGGTTTCTTTCTGCATCCACCAAATGATTACCCTGTGGACCTGTGAACAAGTGAACAAGTGGCTAGCCATGGTATGGGGAGGCAGTTAAAACAGACACATCAGGTTCGGAATACGTCTTCCCAGCTGCCACATTCTGTCAGCCACGTTGTGCCTGGCCTTAGAGAATGCCTATTCACCACCATGACATTCCACAGAGCATACAGCTTCACTGAGGATCTAAGCATTCACCTTAAGGGATGTACTTGCCTTACCATGAATCCTACTTGTGCGAACCTAATACCCAGTCACAACCGAAAACGGAAAAACCTCTTACTGATGGCCACCCGGAGACTCAGCAGCGTTCTTGGAATGAAGTCCAGTATCTAGGGTGCCTGGTGTCAGTCAGGGTTGCCTACTGAAGCCACCGTGGCCAGTGCTGGTGGAGGTGGTGTCCTCACTAGCTGAGCTCAGGGGAAGAGTTATGGGTGCTATTTTTGACTTACGCCTGGTTCTTGAGCCATCACCAGTGCTTTTCAGTAGCCAACTTTCTGTTGAAAGCAGGGTTGATAACAAGCTTGAAACTAAGGACCCTGGTTTTTATAGTGGAGTAAGTGGGGTTGGGAGAGCAGATTAGTAGGTTAAATTGTATCCTTCCCAAAAAGCTATGTTTGAGTCCTAACCCCTAGTACCTGGGGTCATAACAGATCAGAGTGAGCCTGAAATCCAATGACTGGTATCCTTAAAAGAGCAGAGATACACACAGACAAGCAGGGATTTGGCCTTAGGATTTGGAGTCAGAGTTGGAGTAATGCAACTACAAGCCAAGGAACACCAGGATTGCTTACTAGGAAGAAGCAGCAAAGATTCTTCCCTAGTGCCTTCAGAGGAAGGACGTCCCTGCTGATTTCAGATTTCTGGACTCCAGAACCATGAGAGAATACATGTAAGTTGTTTCAAGGTCCCTGGTTTGTGGTGTATATTATAGCAGTGTTGGGAAACTAATACTTCATTCAAGGTACCCTGAGTCTATGAAAGGATTTGGTTCTGGGAATTGGATGCATGACTGGCTGTGTTATCTGTTGTGGCGATTCCACACAGGTCTCAGTTTGCTAGGCCTGGAGACCTGGCATTAGTGGGATGCCCATCCATTTTGGTCCTAAAGAACGCATGATTAGCCCTGCTCAGGTAGCATAGTTGGTTAGTGCATTGTCCCAAAACACCAGGTTGCAGGTTTGATCCCCGGTCAGAGCATATAAAAGAATCAACCAACAAATGCATAAATAAGCAGTGCAATAAACTAGTGCCTCTCTCTTTTTCTCCTTCCCTCTGCCTATAAAAATTAATTTAAAAAAAATTTTAAAAACAACACGTGATTATTTGCTACTGCAAAAAACAAAAACAAAAAACCCCACTGGCGAAGTGTAGTGACCTACAATAATTTATAATTTATAATACATCTTCATATCAGATCCATGAAAAAATGTCCATCTTAGGATGACTGAAATACAGTGTTTCTCAAAGCCTTGGTGGAAGGAATCATTTGAACTTTTAAGGACCAAAGTTGAAATGTGATAATATGCTTTTAACACTTTTATCTCTCCAAGACCTGAAATTCTTCTTATTCTGTATCCCAGGGTATTTCTGACAACTTAACTTTATTTAATGTGGTATGCCATTGGGCCCAGGTGTCAGTCAAGTAACTATGGAAACAATTAGAAATGTTTCTAGCTGCTTGAATCAGCATATTGAATCCAAACTCTGGTATGCACACCTATGTTGATAAAGTCAGCCTGATATTATGACTGTCTCTTCCAATCTATTTTATTTGCTAGAGTTTATGCATATTTTTAAATCCTCATCTGAGGACATGTTTATTGATTTTAGAAAGAAGAGGGGAGAGAGAGAGAGAGAGAGAGAGAGAGAGAGGCATCAATATGAGAGAGAACCATCTATTTATTGCCTACCTTACACACTTCAACTGGGGATCAAAGCTGCAATTTACATATATGTCCTAACTGGGAACTGAACCCACAACCTTTTCGTGTATGGGACAATACCCCACCAATTGAGCCATCTGGCCGGGGCCATGCAGATATTTGTTAGTTGTAAGCCTTCTCCTGGGCCAGGTTTTGCTTTTGTCTTTCTCTGGCGTACTAGAGTTTGGCTGTTTCTATAGGTTTGGGGGAAAGGAGGAATAGTGGAGGTGAGGAGGAGATAATGGCTTCCTCTGTCAGTGAGCTCAAGTGAGGTTATTAAAAGTTCTCAAGCAAGGTGGTAACTGCTTCATCAGACAGGGGAGCTGTGGTTGAATCTCCTGGCAAGTGAGTTCCGGTGCAGGTGGAAACTTACGGATACTCTGATTCATCTGCGTCCTCTCACACACCACCATTCCGACTCTCAAGGTTCTATATATTTTCACATCAGAGAACTTGTGAGATTATGAATGAAACTAACACTGTCATTCGGCAACTCACAGGGTCAGATGTTGAAGTTTGACTCTTGAGCTTCTCAGCTTTTTAGCTATCAGTTCCTAACAGGTCGCAGACCGGTACTGGTCCATAGGTTGGGGACCCCTGCCGTTACCGTAGTCCCAGAAAAATCTCTGGTTTTTAGCCTGTGCTTTGATAGGAGGATTTAGGCATTAGAGTTCATCTCTTTATTTAAGCTCTAGTGGCCCTAGTGACTTTTGTCTCCCCTAAAGGGACATTTGGCAACATTGGGAGATGTTTTTGATTGTCTCAACTGGGGAGGGATGTACATGTTAACTTGCATCTAGTGGACAGAGACCAGGGATGCTGTTAAATATCCCATAATGCATAGGACCACCTCCCATAGCAAAGAAGTGTCTAGCCCTATATATCAGTAGTTCTGGGGTTGAGAAGCCCATTTTAAGTTGATCACCACGGTAAGAAGTAACCATCCCTTTCCGTATTCCTCAGTGTCTCAAATATGCTGATATTCCCCTTAGCAATTTCTTATCTTTTGCCAAAAAAGATATTGTGACATGATCCGTTATTAGAAGCACCATTATTATTTTTTAAATCTTATTTTATTGTTGCTTTTTAGAGAGAGGGGAAAGGAGGGAGAAAGAAAGGATGAGAAACATTGACATGAGAGAAAAACTTGGATTGGTTTTCTTAGGTGTGCGTCCCAAGCTGGGAATGAACCCCCACAACCCAGGCATATGCCCTGACCAGGAATCGAACTAACAACCTTCAGGTTTGCAGGATGGTGCCCAACCAAGTGAGCTGCAATGGCCGGGGCCGAAGCTCCATTATATTATAAACTATGGAGGCAAAACCACTGTCAAACCATAACACTACAGTGATTTTTTAACATACTCCCTGGTGCATGTTACCCTTCATGAGCACTTCATTCTGGATAATAGGTGACATTGTGGCTGCTTCTCTTGGAGTTATGGCCCTAAATACTTGCAAAATGCCAACTTCCTTTAGTCCCAAGTAGGCCCAATAACTAATCCTTGAAGTTCCTGTTCCCTACAGCACTCCTCATAGAAATTTCTGTTCCTCGGTAGCAAAGTGCACACGTGTGCAAGCGTGTGCAAGACATGGGGATATCACCAGCTTGCGGAGGAGCTGGAGTTACTGGAGACCACATTTAGGGCTACCGTGGGTTTCACCCGAAGAAGCCAACACTGCTCACCAATGCCTAGCACGAGGTGCCGCAGCTCTGGCTTCACAGTCACCCCAGCATCACCTCCACAGCCGCTTGTATCTGAGTGTGGTTTCACTGCTGCTGCCATCAAACTTCCTCCTAGTCGACGGCCTCTTCCCTCACTCATGGCAGCTGAGCACAAGGGAGGCTGGAATGGCATTATCTGGCCTGCTGAGTATCAGCAGTGGGAGCCAAGTCCTGCGGCCATCAGTCTCACTGTGCGGGGCATCCCCCGGTTCCAGAAAATGGCAGCTTCTGATTGGCTGCAAACAATAGCAAAGGTCCATTCTACCCCTTCCTCCCACACTCACCCTTCTGCTTAAGATGGAAAACCCAGAACTGTCCTGGATTCTCCTCTTAGCCCATCAGCAGCTAGTTGATTTTGCTTCCAAAATATCATCTTGAACCCATTCTCTTTTCACCTCTTGTGTTAATAAGTTAGTACTCTTATGCTTTTCATTTGATTACTGTAATAGACTCTTGTCTTCGCACTTCTATACTTTCTTCCTTTCAATCCATATATATATTCTCCAAAGCAGCAAGAGTGTGTTTCTTTGTAAATCACCCAATAAAATTGCTTTGCTTTTGCCCTGACTATTGTGGCTCAGTTGGTCGGGCGTTGTTCCGCAAGGCGCAAGTGTGCCAGTTTGATTCCCTGTCTGGGCACGTGCCTGGGTTGCAGGTTCGATCCCCAGCTGGGGCATGTACAGAGAGGCAGCTGATGGATGTTTCTCTCTCGCATCAGTGTTTCTCTCCCTCCCTTCCCCTCTCTAAAGATAAATAAGGTCTTTAAAAAATGTATTCATTAAGAAAAATTTCTTTGCTTTAAAGCCTTTAGTGGCTTCTTTTTTTAGCTAAAACAGCTCAATAAATCCTTATTTGGTCTCTAAGGAGGATGGTCTTCCATTTAGGATATGATTTTATTTTTTCATTTGTTTAACAGACATGTATTCCTTTAATTGAACATGTCCTACTCACAGAATAAGATGGTTTAAGATTTTTGAGTGGGAAGGAATTTAAGCCTTAAGAGGTTAAATGTTTTCTGGATATCATTTTACTGAGCCTTTTAAGACCCCTGATGGCTGTGCCCAGATGGAAAGGAAGAGCCTTTTTCCCCTGTTACAGTTACCCCAATTTTCCCCCTCCTGCCACCTTCCCACAGTCAGTCCCCACCCTGCTGTCCATGTCTGTGGGTTACTTATACTAGTCCCTTGACTAAATCCTTTCCCTTCTTTTCTCTCTTCTTCCCCTCCTTCCCCTCTGGTCACTGTCAGTCCATTCCTTGTTTCCTAAGGTATAATTTTCAAGAAAGAGACCCTCCTGTATTCTCAGAAATACATGGTTTGGACAGTTAAGTTCCTGTCACACTACCTATGAGGCCCCGCACCCTTGTTTCTCCCCTCCCCTCACTAAATGCCATTCACACTTTCCTCTTCGTAGCATTTCTCTCTACTTCAGGGCCTTTGCAGGTTCTGTTCCTTCTGCCTGGCACACTTTCCTCCCATCTTCCGACAGAGGTGTCTCCTTGTTATCCTTCGAGTCTTGGCTTAACCAGCCTCTGAGCTTCCTGTCCTTAGCTCTCTGCCTACACAGCCCCTCTCTGATCTGAGCTTCAGTTGTTCTGTCTGTCTGTTCAGTCTTTGTCTTACTGGAACGGAAGCTCCCTGAGGTTCTAGATCATATGTTTTAGTCCTTGATGTACCCCAGGGCCCGGAGGTGCAGGTGATCCCGGCAGCCTGGTTCTGTGGTGGCTGAGTGAACGCCTCAGGGGCACGTGCAGGGGCCCACGGGGAGGACAGGGACTTCAGGGAGGGCTCCGCATGCAGTAGGACCAATGTCCTCGCCTTTCTCTTGGGCACAGTTTCCCATGACTCTCTCTGTTTCACTCTCAGTCTCCCTCTTAGAGGCTTCCTGAACCCCAGGGAAATCTGGGCACATCCAGGGCCCCGGCCTTCAGCAAGGCAAATGGCAGAGCTGGGAGCAAGGCCCCTGGAGCCTAGGGAGGATCCGGAGTCCGGTACAGAGGAGAACTTCCGCTAATACCCTAACTTGATTCTGTGTTGTCTTTAGAAACAAATGAAGGACATGCAGTCACAAGCAAGCAGAGCAATGATTCCCAACACAGTAGCTCAGGGTCGTCTACAGCCTCACCTCAGCCAACCAAAATTATATCGACAGCATCTGGTGGCTTAGGCAGCAACGCTTCCACTGTGGGTGGTGACCAAAAGAACGGTCAAGGTTCAAGCCAGGCTACTACAGCAGCACCAACAGCAGCACCACCAGCAGCGGCACTGACGACTGTCTCAGCGACGCCTGTAAACAGCCAGACTACAACTCGAAGTAACCACATCATCACTACGAAAGTCATGACCACTAAGGAAGGAAGTCACACAGCCTCTCAGACTCAACATGCGAGTAACACCTCCAGCGCTACTCCTGCTGCTGCTTCCTGGACCACCCCAGCCAGTCCTCAGCAAGGGGTTTCAGGGCCTGCTGCTCCAGCGCCCCCAGGGAGCTCCACCAAGGGACCTACGGCCTCAAGTGGTCCAGGCACGGTGACAGGCCGCAGCACACCTCAGGGAGCGACAATCATGCCAAGTAAGTGATGCCTCTTATTTTCAAACAAGAAGAAACTTTCAGTGCTTAGAATCTGTACCATTGCTCAGCTGGAAGGTGGAGACTCGTGCTGAGGGTTAACCGTTGTTCAATACGCCCACCTGCCGTCTGCCCACTTCCTATTTCGAGGCTGGGCAGAGGCCAGCTGTGCTGTGTCCTGCCGAGAGGTCGGTGGTGTGCCTGTCCCCAGGGGCGCACACACGAGCCGGCGACCTCTTCATGGGTGACACTCTGGGGCCTTGCAGTAGCAGGGTATTAGTAGCGATTCTCCAGGACAGAATTTCCCAGATGAGATGGATGGCAAGTCTGCCATAAAAAGACACTTCCATCCTGAAAGTATTGAGCCAATGGCAATATAATTAAATATAATTAGAACAGTTTGCATAGCTGATAGTTTCGGGACAGACCTCATACAAGAGGCAGTACTTAGAAGATACTTGTAATGCACGTATAACTGATAGAAATTTTCACTCACCAGGGCTTATCCTTACTGTAGGGACACACCCTGACATTTCCTAGTCCATTCCATTCCCACCTCACTTCCCATTTGAAAGGGCTGGTCTTACCCAGTATTTAATTTCAGAACCCCCTGATGGATCGTGCCCCGTGTCAGATCTATTGAGTCAGAATTTCTGGGCGCAGACCTGAGAGTCTGCATTTTCAAGCTCTCCCCAGGCGAGCTGAGTGTCTGCTGAGGTTAACAGCCGCTGTGGAAGAGGGTGGTGGGGCCCTGCTCTCCATAAGCAAGGGCTCTGAGTGGCAGGAATTTCAACCCTAGCTTGGCCGCTGGTTAGCAGGCAACATTAGGCAAGCCTTCATGTGTTTTGAGCTTCAGTTTTCCTTGTTTAGAAAATAGGGGTAATTACAGTACCTTCCTAGAGTTGTCGTGAAGATTAAATAAGAACATACCTTTGGAGCACTTGGGACAGTCTCTCCAGGAAGTCAGCACCTCAGTTAATGTTAGCTATTGCCGCTGATGCTATTGTCATTGTCGTTATTTCTTTAACCTTGTTCTTACGCCGGCTCATCCAGTCCGACCCATCCTGCAGTAGGTTACATCTGCCTTATCTTCCTCATGGGCTGCTGAGTCCTCCAGCTTGGAGTCCAGGCCAGGGATAAGACTAAAGAACCCAGGAAACTGAGACCAAGAAAGACTGGCATTTTCTCTTAAAGGTGTCACTCATCTTTTCTCACAACCTTTTGTTTCCCCAACTACAGCAAAATCGGTTACCTTACATGGACATGAACAGATCTCCACCAAGATGCCAGCCATCACGGGGACCTCTCCTTCGGTCACTGGGATCTCAGCCACTGGGACCTCTCCCCAGGTCACGGGGATCTCAGCCACTGGGACCTCTCCCCAGGTCACTGGGACCTTGGCCACTGGAACCTTGGCTGCTGGGACCTCTACGTCTGACACTGTGCCACCTAGAGTTTCTTCTTCATCAGGACCAGGGGCCATTCCTCATGTCAGAGCCACAAGTTACCCTACTCATTTGGCTCCAACCTCTCCCCAAGGCTCCAACATCCCTTCTCCCACCCCAGCTCTTAAGGATAACAGGGTAATTCTAGCAGGGATGAGCTCAGACAGGGGTGGAAGGGGCTCTGTCCAGGAAGAGTGCTTCTGTTCTTCCCTTCAGCCCAGGGCCTGTGGCTCCGGCAATAAGTAGCAGTCATCCAAGGGGCCCTGCTCCTTCTCTGGCTCTGGATTCTGGTTTAAGGAGCCCAATAGCCAGTAATACATCTGGCTCCAAAACTGGACCAGACTGCCCCTGATCACTAGGAACTCCTTTTATGTCTCACCCTAGGGCATGAGGGGGGTGGGGGTAGGGGGTGGGGGCAAAGATGAGGTTTCGTCAATCTCAAACTGGAAGTAATCCCAGTGGATTCTTGCAGGTTAAGTGTGAGCCTCCCGAAAGGCTGAATGAGACATGGCTCATCCTGAACTTGACGAGTACCAGCCTCTGTGTGAGTACCTCGCTAACCCACATCCCACCCTGACTTTTACCTCTCGACTGCAGTTTAATGGGGGTGCAAGGGGATGAAGCATTCCTTCGCAAAAGGGACTGAGAGATGTGTTCACTTTCCTGGCCTCGCTCTGTCCCAGCAGGACATAGCCCCTGCCATCTTACTGAGGGACACGGCGAGGTCAGGGCTTCTCTAGGTGAAGCCCACCCCCAGGGCTGCTGCAGGGCCTGAAACACCAGTTCTCCTGGGCTTTCACTGGGTGACCAGTCATGTGCTCTGAGTGTTTAGAGATCCCAACTCTAGTTCTTGTTTGCCTCTAGCTCAGGATGACTTTAAATTTATCTCTGGGCTTTTAGAGGCTTTGATTAAAAAGGAGAGTCTTGCCCTGGCTGTTGTGGCTCAGTTGGTTGGAGTGTTGTCCTGTAGACCCAAGGGCTGCAGGTTCGATTCCTGGTCAGGGCACATGCCTGGGTTATGGTTTTGGTCCTCAGTTGGGGTGTGTGCAATAGGCAACTAGTCGATGTTTCCATCCCCTCTCAAAAATCAATAAGTATGTCCTCAGGTGAGGATAAAAAAACTTTTTTTTAATGAGAAGCTTAGTCTGCCTAACTCTCCCTGTTTTTATGTTTTTGTTTTTGTTTTTTAAGATTTTAGAAAGAGGGGAAGGGAAGGAAGAAGAAAGGGAGAGAAACATCAGTCAATGTATGGTTGCCTTTCACTTGCCTCCAGCCAAGAGCCAGGCTGGAGATCTGGCTTGCAACCTGGTTATGTGCCCTGCAGGGGAATCGAACCAGTGACACTTGAATTTGCAGTTCAGGGCCCAATCCACCGAGTCACACTAGCCAGGGCCTCTCCCTGTTCTCATTATCTGGTTTTCTGTTTTCCTGGTCTATGGTCTCAGTGGAAGAATAGCATGGAGAAAATCTTCCTCTAACCTGAGAAGTCAGAGCTCCTGAGCGTGCATCAGTTGTTCCTGCCGTTGGGGTGGTGTGTGTGTATTAGGCAGCGGGTGTCAGCGTGTGTGTGAGTACATTTGCATGAAAGTGATAGTGTAGCAATGTGTGCTTTCAGATTGCCAGTCTCAGAGATGAATCGTTTTCCTCCGTAAATGGTTGAGCTCTGTGAGTGCAGGTGGTGGACAGCTCACTGCTGCCCTCTCCTGGTCAGCACCTATTTTTGCAAACACCCCTAGGAATGAAACAGAACATTGGTTTTGACAGAATGGATGGAGGACTTGGCTTTATAGCACTTGAATGCTGCCTCTATCTGCATCTGTTTGCTTGTGGGTGTCTGTTTAGTAAGCCTAAGGAAATTCCAGGTAGAACTTCAATAGACAGTATGTGTGGGGGGTAGGAGTAGGGTTCCTGAAAGAAGCCAAACCAAGAGTCCTTTTCTTCATCTCACTCCCGTTTTCCAAATTCAGGCCAGGGGGACACCAGCCCGAGGTGCCCTTGGGTGGCACAGCGGGGTTGGGGAAAAGCTGCCCATTCTCTGCTTCTTCACTTTCATCCCTAAAGTCATGTCAGCTATTGCTATAGAAATGTAGAAAGTTCTCCCAAGATGTCTCCCTGTGCATCTCCAAGATACTCCCACATTCCCCCGATTAGTGCTGGCCCCACCTTTTCTTCCTGTTGGCCTGCTTTTGGGTTTCAGGGGTCTGAGCCCAGGGAACGGGCACATGTTTCAACTCTGGGGTGGATGACCTTGCGCAGAGAGCTGTGGCTTCCTGTCCTGAGGGCTCTGAGCTGGGCTTCAAGGCTGGAGAGAGGTTCAGAGAGAACTGGCTTCCCCCACAGGCAGTGTAGTGAGGTTTCAGGGCATTGCCTCCTATAGCTTCTAGGGAGAGAGGTAATAAAGGGCGTTACCTTTAACGCCTTTTAGATAAAGAGCTTTGAGGGAGAAGAGGGCTCTTTAGTGAAAGGCCGTTGTCAGCCATAGAAAAGACAAACAGGGTGAGGGGACTGGGAGCAGAGATTCACATGGGGTGCAGAGGGCAGGGTCTGGCCCTGGGGACCAGCATGTAAGTGGTGACTCCTGGCAGGCCTGGCGAGGCTGCAGCAGAAGCTGGGGTGGGCAAGGGGTTCATGCTGGGAACAGTATCCTTCTGGCCTTGGCTTCGGAGGGCAGCCCCACAGGCCTAGGCTGCCTTCAGGATCCCTGAAGAGGCCCTGTCATCTCCCGTGACAGGCAGGAAGCCCTCCAGATGACAAGCTGGTCACACTTCTGTGCCGAGCAGCAAAAGCCAACTTCAACCCAAGTCGAGATCAGTGCCAAATACGGTTGGTGCCTGCTCTGGACACCCAGGCTGTGGCAATCAGAGACTTCACTATCCAAAGTGAGTGGGGAACGAAGAGGGGCTGAGCCCTTGGTGGGGTGGGAAAGGGGCGGGGGTGACAGTTCAGGAGCCACGGAGATGGTTGGGTCAATGCGCGGACTCCCTTAGTTTCCTAAGAATTGTCAAGCCGTACCCCTGCCCAGGGCCGCCCCGGACAGACACCACTCAGAGGGCAGAAACACAGCATGTCCTCCTGCTGGGGCCCCTTCTCTGTCCCTTACCGGATCCCTCTGAGCAAGACCCACTGAAGCGGCATCTCTCCCTCCTCCCCCACAGCGAAGTTCCCTCCCAAGGACTTGTATGACTTGCTGAAAGACAAATGGGATGAACTCAAGGAGGTAAGTCAGCTCTTCCCCTGTGCTGGGACAGATTGCATCAGAAGCCTGTCGCTTGGGGATTCTCAGTTACTTTGCTCTACCGTGTCTCTCTCACGGTGGAGGAACTTCTAATTTGCAAGTATCTAAACATAGGAGGACAAAGGAGGGGGGCAGAAGGGCAGTGCCACAGGTCCCACCAAACCCCCAAGCAGAAGAAAGAGCTAGTGCATTAATGGGAGTTTGGAGAGAGTGACTGGAACCTGTTTCCTGCCGCGTAACTCGGTCTTTGCCGTCCAGGTGGGAGTCAGTAACATGCAGCTGGGGAACCAAGGACCTCCAGAAGAGACTGAGGACCGGTTCAGCATGCCCCTCATCATTACCATCATCTGCATGGCGTCCTTCCTGCTCCTCGTGGCAGCCCTCTACGGCTGCTGCCACCAGCACCTCTCTCACAGGAAGGACCAGGTGAGGTTCACTCTTCTGGCCAGGGAAGCAGTCCAACCCACCAGCTGACTGTCATCACACTGTTCCCATGTTAGAGGGAAGTGAGTGAGCCATGGGCGCAGGCAGGCAGACGTTGGCCCTTCAAGGAGACAGACACCAGCATGGTGGAAGGGAAGAGCGTGGGTTTCCGGAGTCACAAAAACTTGGTTTAAGCTCTGGCTTCACCTCTCTCATCTGTGTGACCTTGAGGCAAGTCCCACAATTGCAGAGCGTCAGGTCTCTCATCTGCATCCTGGGGGAAAGACCCACCTTGCAGCGCTGTTCTGACGAGTCCCTGGTGTCAGTGGGGGTGGGTGTACCTGTCTAGCCCGAGTTCTTTCACCCCCCGTATATTTTCTCATCATTATACTCCCCCCAGACTCATGCCTCTCGACCCTGGCTCTGCACTGCAGGGGGCTCTAACGAAATAGCCACCCTGCCCCGCTGCTGTGGCTCAGTGGATTGATCGCTGGCCTGCAAACCAAAGGGTGGCCGGTTCAATTCCCAGCCTGGGACGTTCCTGGGTTGTAGGCCAGGTCTCCAGTTGCGGGTATGCGAGAGGCAGCCGCACAATGCAATAGAAAGTCTCCAGGTCCGTGTGTTTGTTAAAAGCTTCCCAGGTAACTACAATGCACCCAGGTTGTATCTCAGATAAAGGAGAGGAAGCACTCTCCTTCTCATCTCCAGATGGCTCCTGTCTGCAGCAGAGGTGGCTCTAAGTGCTGCTGTGCCCATCTTGCTCAGGCTTAGAGGGGTCCTTGGCCGCCCATCCCAAGAAACTGTTCGAAACCGTTCTTACCGTCCTTCCCAGTTCAGTACAGTGGCGTGAGGCCGCTGCCTAGAGAGGAAGGTTTGTGGAGGGGGATGGAGGGAAGAGTTTGAAGGACTCTGGAGAACAGTCCACTTGCACTGACTCCATGGCTTCGTCACCAGGGTGAAGGTGAGGGGAGCTGGGAATTTTAGGAAGTCCTCATCTCCAACCAGCCCTGAGGTAGGCCAGTAGGTGGGATGGCCTCCAAGAGCACTTACTGCTCATATTAGCCTAACTGGGGCTCCTGGGTGATAGGGGTACATGTGTTCCGTTAAGGCTAATAGTCCTCACAGACGACCCTTTCTTCTGGGCTTCTCTCCCCCCCCTCTAGCAACGCCTCACCGAGGAGCTGCAGACAGTGGAGAATGGTTACCACGACAACCCCACACTAGAAGTGATGGAGACCTCATCGGAGATGCAGGAGAAGAAGGTGGTCAACCTTAACGGGGAGCTGGGGGACAGCTGGATCGTCCCTCTGGACAACCTGATGAAGGATGACCTGGACGAGGAGGAAGACACCCACCTCTAACCAGGTCTGCTGGTGGCCCTGACAGTGCCGCGGAGCTCCAGACCGAACCACCTCAAGTGCCAATTGGACCAGGGAGGAAAGTCCTCCCCGTTTGAGGGAAAGACTGGGGGTTGGGGTGGGGAGTGAGCAGACTCAGAGGGACCTGCCTCCCAGTCCCCACAGAGCCTTAATTTTTCCCTTTTCAAGCTGAACAAATCACACTCTGTCTAGATTCCTCTTGTAAAATAACCCACTAGTGCCTGAGCTCAACGCTGCTGAGGATGAGAGGAAGAGGAATAAAAGAAAGAGCCGTAGAAGGGGCTTTAGAGACCATCTAGTAGAATCCATTTCACAGATGAGATGACTGAAACCTAAGGAGGGTAAGGCCAGGATCACACAGCCACTTGGTGACAGTCCGATGGCAACAAAGATTCCTCCTTCTGTCCCGTCCTCATTCTCACCTTGCCCCACTGCTCTGGTCACTTGCGCCCTCCCTCCGGAGCTACCCTGAGCAGGGGTGAGGCTGCCAGCCTGTGGGTGGGATACAGAAGGGAGAGCAGGGCCAGGTCCTGCCTCCCGGGGATCTGATTACTTGAAAGTGCAGGGCCCAAGTTCAGTCTCCTGCCCTAGCCTTGTCTGTCAGTGTTCCCATCCCTTTTGCTCTCCCCGCTTCCCTCATTTAATTTTTATTCCCACTTGGTCTCAGGGCCCTGGAACTAACACAAGTCATTCATGACCTTGAACGCCTTGTTCTGACTTACGGTTTCTTGGCATTTGGTTGAAGAGATTGGGACTTAATCCACACGCGACTCCCAGTGGGAACAAGAATCTACAAGTGAACCGCAGGGGGTAGCCCTTCCTCCCAGGATCAGCCCTTCCTCCCAGGATGAGTCCTTGGCCCATCACCTGAGGTGCCTCCCGAAGAGGCCCCCTAAGTGTTCCCTTGGCCTCCCACTTCCACCAGGGACTACCATCCACAGCAGCTCTGGAAGGCAAACTGCTCCCTTTGTGTGGTGCATTGCTCATCCGATGGGGATGAGACCCCAAGCTAGGGACCTCCCCTCCTTGAGATCCAGCGTGAGTGAGCAGCTTTAGGACAGACTTCCCTGGCGCCCCAGATGGCAGGGAGGAGTCCTGAGAGAGAATCGGTTGAAACACCCAGGAAGGATGGGCCTTATGCTCTGGGTCATAGGAAACTCAGGGACTTTTCAAGTTGCTGAGAGTTTTGTTATTTTGTTGTAGTTGTTTGTTTTTTAATCCCGCCCTCTACTATCAAAGGCCAAAGCTCAAATTGTTGGGAGACTTTTCAGTTAGGTCATGCCACTAACTGCAAATCCTCCTGTGCCACGGGGCAAGAAAGGCCTAGAATGTGCAGTGCACACGAGGCAGCCCGGAGGACTGGCCACCTGTCTATTCCCAGTCACCTTACTATTCTGCCATGGAACCGTGTTCTCATTTCTGTAGTCCTCGTGGGGCTGCCTGGTTGTCCTGCAGTTTCCAGTGGCATCTCAGGGAAACAAAATAGCACCCACCTATGGCTCAGTGGAGGGAGGTGGAGGCAGCTCAGCAAGATCAGGGAAAGCCCCTGAGGACAAGGCGTGGTAAGGTGTAATCTGATTTTCTGAGAAGGAAGAATCCTGTGTGGAATTTTGGACTTTGCCCTAGGCCTCTTGTTCCTGGGCATAAACTCCCTTCCCAGTTAGGAAGATGGGCAGAACTGCTTAGGAGAATGAAAAGGGTCATTTCTGGGTAAAAAGCCAGAACTCCAGAACCTAGAGGCAGGCCCAGGCCGCAGTAGCTCTGATGAAATAGTCTATCTGCTTTGGGATAGTTTTTTCTTTTTCTTTTTCTTTTTTTTTTTTAAGGGGAGGAGCTTAGAGGGAAGCTCACTGTACTTCCCCAGCTGCCTGATTCCTTCTTCATTGCCTTTATCAGTCTGGCTTTGGGGTTCAAGTTGGGACCCCAGTGAATTTCCCAAGAGCTGGAGAGAGGCTAGGCTAACAAGGATCCAAAAGCATTTGCCCTGTTTCTCTAGTAAGTAGAGGTTGGCAGGATGGAGAATGGCAGTAGTTTGGGGGAAAAGAGGAAACCTTGCCATGTGGGGGAGAAAATCTGTTTTCTTCCTGCCCAGTATTTGATTCATTCTACCCAGAGGGTTTCTATCATGGCCCCTGGGAGAGAGGCAGAAAGGGTTCTGCTCCTTTGCTGACTCTGGGTTATGTTTTACCAGCCTGGTCTTTCAGCAGAGACAGTAAATATGTATCTGAAAATTGGCCCAAGGTCGTAACCTGCTGGCCTCTTTGGGGGAGAGGTGACACCTGGCAAGGATTAGAGGGTACCAGTTACGCTGGGTCGGGAGATACTTGAGAAACTCTGGGCTGGTTCAGAGTTTCCTTCTTTTGGTGCATCCAAACTGTGTTACTCCAGCTCTTCAGGGCGACTTCAGAACCTGACCCCTTCCCTAGACGTCTGTGCCAAAGGCCAGACAGCCGTGCATCCGGAAGGGTCCTGTTCTTCCCATCTCTGTTGGGTTCTAACTGCTGCCTGGTAATTCATATTCTGGGGCTGAGGAGAGTGGAGAGAGACACTGGGAACTCAGCATGACTCAACAAGTTGTACCCAAGGGAGATTATAAACTCTGTACTTCTGTGAACCCCTGGTTTCCCTAAGCTGCAGAAAAAGCCAGAAATCATGCCTACGATGATCGATCAGACAAGCCCAGGGGAGCATGGCGTCCAGGGAGTGGGGAGCAAAAAAGGCAGGATGTGGGTGCAGTCTAGACACAGGCTCCTTTCCCCCTCTTGATAAGGAAGGCTAGCAGGTTTACTGAAACCACTTCTGAGCTTTATCCCTTTTGACAATATGCTGGAGAAACTGAAAAACAAGTTCAAGCTGATACATACACACGTATTTTTATGGCTATGTAAATAAAACAGCCACATCTTAATCTACCCAGCACTGCTTTAATGATATATTTTGGAAAAATATTTGTTAGATGGCTTTTTTCTTTAGTTCTCTGAACAGGAATGTAAATGTCTATTTTCCTAGAAACAGCAAGTTTTTGTTTTTCTTGAATGAAAAAAATGAAACCTAAGACAGGCTGATGACAACGCATTTGTCTAGCATATTGGGGATTTTTATTTCAAACGCGACCCTCATGCCTCCCCAGCAAGGTCCCAGCCTGTTCCAGGGAGAGGTGTGGTCAGGAAGCACTGGTTGGAGAGTGACCCTCCGGTCACAGGGAGGGGTTTTCAGAGACCTGTAGACCTGGTCCCGTCTTCTGGTTGTTTTTAACTGCAAACCTGAAGCCAGAAAGTTAAGGTGACTTGGCCCAAATCACAGGGTTAGTGACAGAAACAGGATTAAAACCTGGGTTGGCAGACTGTCCTGGGCATGGGCCTCAGCAAGGATGCACACACTTAAAACCTGCCACAGGCATTAGCATGACACAAGACCGAATTCCCTGCTCAAAAAATCATCCTGCTGCCAGCCAGGCTTGAGGCCAAGATGACAAGACTAGGAGCCCTACTGGTCTTCTGCACCTCTGAGTTCTTTAGGTCTGAGACGTAAGTGAACAGTTCTTTACCATCAAGAAGACAGTTTTGAATGAGTGGCCAGCGAACTAAGGATCAAAGGGACCAAGCTCAGGGCAGGCAGGGTCACTCAGGCCTGGTGAAAACCCAGTGCAGGCCAGGAGGGGATCGCTGTTGGATGTGGGGGTCAGTTTTTAGTGAATGTAAAGTTTGCCCAGGCAACGGGGAGCACTGCCTTGGTGGACAGGGGTCTGACGTACACTGGAATTCACTGAGAAACTCCTTTGTAAAGGCTATACTCAATTGCTACCCTTTTCTTACAAAAAATATATTTTTGAAAATTGTATACTGTCCATTAAAGTACTTTTGTGTGACTGGCCTGCTTTCTCTCGTGCCGAATCTCAGCACTGGAGCTGAAAGGAAGGAGGTGCGGCCGCTGCTGCGGTCACCCCAGGCTGCCCTCGTGCCCTTCAGTGAAGGGACCTTCCCCAGACAGCAGTTTGATCATTGCTTTACCTCCTCCTTCCCTCTGCTTCAGCTTCAGATACCGTTGTGAGTCACCCAGCACTAAACTTGAGGGGCTGCTGAACCCTGATCCGGTAGGAAGACACTGCTGTGGAGGCAAAACGAATAAAAATGGTAAATAGACGGAGGTTCTGTACTGGCCCTGTTCCTGCCCCTAAAAGGGTCTCCTTACTTGTCGCCAGAAGCCTCTGCCTTGTCCCTTATCCAGGGACAGTGAAGACAAAGGAGGTTCAGGAAAGGAATTCCTCCAAGATGACTTGGTTCTCTTCATTCTGGGTCGTATGGGTGGTATGATCAAGTGACCTGTGTGTCCCCTCACTGAAGGGCTCAGTCCCAACCTCGGGAGAGAAGCCATCAGGCAGATCTGGGCCACATTCATAGCTGCTATACCACAGTCTCTTCTAGTATTTGCGTGGTCTCTTACATTTACAGAACATTTTTACATATCTTAGTTAGGAACTATGGTCACTCTACCAACAGGGAAGTTAGGTTCAGAGAGTACTGATTCCCTTTAAGATTTCACAGGTATTTAAACGGTAGTGCTAGGCCTTGGATCTGCATCGATCCTCTTTTAGTCCTACATCCTTTTTTCAGTATCATTAGTGCCTGGGCTCTGACAGCAATGTGTATTTCTAGACTGCAGCCATTGGTACAATATGATTTTCTTGGATGTGGGAATTCTGAAAGGCAGTTCACACCTTTAAGGGTGTACCAGAGTTGGACCAGGGTTATTTTGAGGTTAACTTAAAAGAGTTTGCCAAGGATACAGAAAGGAATACAAGTACCAGGACTTCGGCAGGCCGTGGGACCATGCTCGAAGCACACTGTTCTAAGAGAATGACATCGTTTATTGCTTGGCTACAAATTAGACCCAGGACTCCATTCTCTTCCTGAATAGGTCATTCACCCTCCTCCCTGTCCTGCCAATCAAGAGCCACTCTCAGTTGTCATTTTAACTTTGTTATGCCTCTTTGTCTCATCCTTTCTTCTGGACCCCAGGGAAAGAGGAGAGACCAGGACTGGCTATATAATGCGAGTGATAAATCCTGAGATAGCTAGTAGTTTTCAAGGACTTTGGCATCTTACAGATTCAAGTCAAAGCATCCTGGCAAGTAGGGTCCTTTGCCAACATTTACTTAAGAGATAAAAAAGTGAGGCAAAGAAGTTAGGACTGCCACATGCTATAAGTAAGTCACTGGTGGGTCTGGAAATAAACGTTGGATGGCAGACTCATGCTCTGGGCTACCCATTCCTACGGCCCAAGGTCAGAGGGCAGCTGTACGTTATAGGTAGTAGACATCACCAAGTGTCCTAATCTCCCCTCTTGGAGTTGGCCAATCATCAGAATTGATTAGCACAGCAGTGGACAGGCCACCTCTAGCTATAGCGTTTCTTTTTCTTCCCTGGAAGAAGTTTCTAGAAGATGGAACTGATTGCCTTTGCTTTTCCTAGGGGGAAGCCCAGAGGGAGGAAAGTCCCCCGTGAATGTTAGAGAAGCTTCAGAATAAGAACGTTAGGCCAGTTCTAAGCATCATCCTCTACTGTTCACCTTCCCTGGGCTGCCTAGACATGTAAAAAGCAAAGGAAAAGATGGTGTCATAATGAAAAGTATTTATGCATATGCCAGGAACAACACAAGTTCAGGAGAGCCTTCAGGGAGCCTTTCATGCTCTCCTGTGAGGTGAAGGGTGAATGTAAGAAACAACTCCTTCCTTTACAGAAAAATACTCTGAAATGTCTATGAGTTCTGTGGTTGTGAGTATAGGCACACAATGGCCGTTTCCAGAAGCTACGGTAGCACTTCCAATCCCCGAAGATCTCAACACTCAGTGCGGGAGCAGCTGTTACAACAGAGTTCAACACAAAGCCCTTTGCTTACTGCTGTCTTCCTGCCAGAAGACGAATACATGAGGTCTGTCCCGAAAGTATCGGCCTCGCAAACTTTTAATTGTATTGACATTTTTGGGACAGACCTTGTATTAAGAGAGAGGAAACTATCCCACATTTTGGTCCTTTTTAGTTCTCTGGAGGATTAATCAAGGAAAGGTCAATTCCTTACCTCATTGCCTCGCATTTCCCTGTTTTGAAAACAATTGTTACTTACGAACCATGCTCAAAGCACACTGAAGAAATGAAAGTGAGGCAGCAAGATGGATTAGTGGATTTGTAAATTGAGAAAATGTAATTACTATTTCTTTTTTAGAAAGGGAAGCTTTTTTTTTAAAAGATGATTTTTTATTATTTTTAGAGAGAGGGGAAGGGAGAGAGGCAGAGAGGGAGAGAGACATCAATGTATGGTTGCCTTTCACCTGCCTACCAGACCTGGCTGGAGACCTGGCTTGCTACCTGGTTATGTGCCCTGACTGGGAATCTAACCAGCGACCTTTGGGTTCGAAGGCTGATGCCTACTCACTGTACCACCAGTCAGGGCAGGAAAATACAATTCTTACTTTGAATAAAATGAGTTGACAACTCGCTGCAGAGTGTAGGATGACTAAGCCAAGAAAATGCGAGCCAGCTCAGAGGGAAAGGGCCAAGAACAGAGTTTGTTAATGAAAATATCTGAAGAGCTCACAACCCTAACAATCCATTTCTTTGGCACGTTTCTGAGTTTTTTTTCAAGGTTCAGCCCCGAAAGTTTCTATTTCACTGTGAACAGGAATCCAGAATTCTTCTAAACTTCACAATATAATGCCTCCAGGTCTAGCTTCTCTTTCTTGTTTATCTTTTCTACCATTGATTTTCTATTTCATTTCGTTGTTTTTTTTTTTCCTCCCGATTCCTAACCTGTACAAGTATGTCCCCCTTACAAAAAACCTGGGAACACATGTCCAGATGTATAAAATAGGACTGTCAATAACAGATTTTAAAACATCATTTTATGAATTTACTCCATCGTTCTTTAAAAATGAAGACTTACCCAGAAACTTTGTGAAGTCCACAGATCTTTATTTTAGCACGGTCTCCACGGAAACCGGCCAATGGCCCTTCCACATTGTGGATCATTTTCCATCTTTGGAAACCTGAATAAAACCTTTCTGGGGAAAAACAATACAACAACTGCAAAGTACAAAAACATTTTAAAAGTTGATTTCAAACGTAGTCTTAGCAAACAAGAGACATCTTGTAGTATCCATATATAACTTTTTATTAAGAAAATGAACAAAATACATTCTTTCTCCATATGTACATTACATACAACAATTCTGCAATTGCAATTGTTCAGCAGATCACTATTCACAAAGCAGTGTTGACAACACCTTCATCAAACCTGGGATCAGATTACTTGCACTAAACAAACAAAGCCTACAATGTCCACACAGATTGAGCAAAAGTGAAACCAGAGAGGGCCGTGATGGGAATGGGGAGGACTGCAGAGCACAACACAGCTCAACAACGATTTAGAACAATGATACTGGAGACCCGATGCCGCAAAGCACATCCACTAGCCCATGCCTGCTGTCCCAGAGTTCCCCGTGATCTCCTTCTGACAGAGGTCCCTCGGGGGCAGCTCCAGGGCCCTGCATGGTCACAGAAGGTGGCTCAGAGTAAGAACCCCGACAGGCTGCAGCTGTCTCCTCACACAGTCTTAAACATGAAATTTCTCTGAATGTTTGCTGGTGAGTACAGAAACCTTTTTTGAAGACACGTTCACTGATGCACGGTTAGGGGAGCTCATGTTTCAGGAACCCCTTGTTTATACTTAGGTTTATTTTGCCTGTCTTCCTTTTGCTTTTTCTCTGCTTTTCCTTTGGCCTTTCAAAAGTGCCTCATCTCCTTCGGACATAGATTTAATTATGGTCATACTGAAAGGTATGTCTTAACAGGAAAGCTCTTCACAGGTATGAATGTACTCCAAATGTGCATGATGCTGCATAAGAGCTTAAACATTTAAATGAGTCTTTGAGATGAAATCTCTAATGCCCTGAACAAGGCAGCGCCTGACAGGTTCTGAGTAGTATCTTACACCCATAATTCAGGTTTAAAAGATACATATTAGTAAAAGTATATCCAGACTGTCTAAAAAAGGGCAACCCTTAAAGGACTACAGTAAGGGTAGGCACAAATGCTTGCATCCCAGTCCTCCACACACGTGGTAAAAGACAATGATTGTGTCAATCATTAAAAAACTTTTTTCTGGCCTTTCCCATATTCAGTAATAGAAGTCAGGAACAATAAAATGAATATATCTCATCGGTTAATATATAGTGGTTTTCCTTTACAATTAGTTACTTCCCAAGTTTCCTTAATAAACATTTTATAATCACAAACACCAGTTTAGTGTTATTCAAAAGTCTCATAAAAAGTATGTAACACTTTCCAGCTTTCAGATGAGTTCTAACACCGTGTTTCCAGTCCCGGAGATGCTGTAAGAAAGAGAAGGTGTTTTCCACAGCACTGATACGCAGACCTGGAAAGGGCGAGTTGTATCTTCCTTCTCATCTAACTTCCAGTCCAACTTTGTTTTTTGAGGATCTGTATCTGGAAGGAGCTTAATTTCTGGCCTCTGAGTACTTCTAATTTATACAAGAAGAATCAACTTAAAAAATTTTCTAACGTGTCATTTTGAAAGATGGAGTAACATTTGTTGCCCAGATGAAACCCAAGGTAAGGAGGCCCTTACCATCACGTTCCAGTCCTCTTCTTCTGGGACTGTAGACTCGACTTTATAATAGATTTTGGAGTTGTGACAGGGGAGAAATCTCTTTCAAAGAAGAAATATATATAGCTGACCCTTGAGCAATGTGGGAAGTAGGGGCCCTGAACTCTCACGCAGTCAAAAAACTCACATACAACTTTTCACTCCCCCCAAACTTAATTACTAACAACCTATTGTTGAGCAGAGCCTTACCAAAAACATGCAGTTGGTTAACTAAAACATATTTTGTATGTTGTATGTATAATATACTATGTTCTTACAATAAAGTAAGCTAGAGAAATGAAAATATTAAGAACATCTTAAGGGAGAGAAAATATATTTACAGTATTTGCTGGGAAAAAAATCTGTATATAAGTAACCAGTGCAGTTCAACTGTATTGTTCAGGGATCAACTTGCATGTGTGTGTGCATAAAGGAGTCTGCTCATAGAAAAATGTCACATTATTTTGCAATTTCTAAACTGGACTGAAGAAATAAAAGGAAAATACTATGCTATCTTATTTATACATTTCAAAAGACATTTTGCATGAGTCAAAAAAGCAAGCTGGCTTACAAAATAACACAACCACAGCATCTCTTGGCCAGGCTAAATGTAATGTTTAAGAAAGTAAGTCCACTTTTATTCCTCTAAATAGATGGTTTACAATTGAGGGAGAACAAAGTTTCTAACTAGTTGGTCCCCAAAATATTATTTCTGGGAAAGAAGGAAAAAAATTAAAAAGACCACATACTTTTAAAAATATATTATCTTCCCCACAGACTACTCATATTTAACGTTTTGGACTTTGATATCAAATTTGGGGTTGGGTAGACAACTACTTTAGCATGTCTTATCATTTTGTATTCAGGACTTTTACAAGTATAGTTAAGGTATACATGTAAAATTAAGCTAAACCTTTAAAAGAGGAATGTACCCCAGGATTCTTAAGTAGGCATATTAAAAATTGTAAAGCTGTACATCTGTGTCTTCAGTCCTCCCCGCCCTTTCATCTCAAGACGGTAAAGACAACCACAAGGCAATACACTAAATAGGCATTTGCAAACATCTGATGGCATAAGATCCTCTCTTCTCTTTTGCTGCAAAATGAATTCATAAGACTGCCAGCTGCAATGGAACTGGACTTATTCTAGATACCTTTTCTAATCACTTTACAGATGTGGACACAACCTAAAGAATCGGTTATTAAATATGTCTAATGCCAAGCCCAAACTCATGTATTTCTTGGCCAAGCAGAAGAAACAGAGACCTATGGGATTATATATAATTAATTTATTTTAAAACATGGAAACAATTCTGTATAGGTTATAAATTAAGCATGAAATGACAATGCTTTTTTGTTTTTATTTTGAAGGGCTAGAGAACGAACACCAACCAGATGACACTAGCTAAAACGAACAAAGGCTTTCTTGAGATTTGCTAACAGATTATAGAGAAATAAAGCTCAAAACTGGCTAGTTGAGCAACTCTTCAATCACACACACAGGCCTGTTCTGTGTATCAACACAGTGATTTTTCCCTTCCGGCAGATTATTTTGGCATTCATTAAGCCCGAGTTAAATGAAGAATGATGGTCTCCTCGGGGTGGTCTCCCCCAGGCAGCAGCTGACACCCAAACCAACGGCTGCAGTGCCTGAACAGCCTACATGCAGGAAAAGCAAGTCCCACAGGAGCCTGAAAGTGCATGTTAGAATGTTTTTCCGATCGCTTTCCCTCTGGATCCTTATCACAGAACTAAGTACATAAGAAATTGCTCACCTAGTTTAAGATCTAGGGCCCATTATTCTGGGTTTTCTGTATCAAGATCTCTTAACAGCTATTTGGGAGAAGATGAGCAAAGAAGCCAACCAAGAAATGCTGCTTTCCATACACTAGAATAACTGAGCTTTGACCCCTCTTGATAAGTCTTCTTTCCGGCACTTATAAAATTAGTTTAGGGTTAGACAGGAAGAGCCTTCTTTTTCATTTAGATTTTGGGACCTTCAAATCCGTGAGAAAAAGATCTAACATCTCCTCCTCTCTAGCTTTGTTCCTGAGGCTCAATAGCTCCAAGTGAAAGTGGCACAAACAAGCAAAATAGGACACTGCACACAAATGTTTAATAGTTCATTAAAATGGTGTGAACAACAGACAGAAAGACATTATTTCACAATTATGTGGTATCTTACAACAACGGTCTACTTCCCTACTAGATATTTTTATTGTTCATTTTTGTTGTTAATCCTATAGCTCTCGATAACATCCACAGAACAGTCTGTTTTAAATCAAGCCAGGTGGTGTTTGAGGACATGAAAGTGTACTTGCAAACTTTTATTTCCAAATAATGACTAACGTGAATGATAAATTGAACTACCCCTTGATTCTGGTGTTTTTAAGCTTTGAATTGGGATTCCTAGTTTAAGATCTGTAACTTTAGTTATACCTAACAAAAAAAGACATAATAGAGATGTGGTTTCTCACAAGGGCATCTATCTCCACACCACTTGAAAATCTGATTTACTATAATCTCTAATGACTCCTTAAGGTTGGTTATAGGATCCAATGTCAAGAGGATCTTTTCATTGGCCAGGAATAAGATTCAGTCACTTGGAATTTGAGCTAAATTCACATTGTTGGGGGGAATAGACATTTATAAGCCTGCATTATTTTTACTTAAAAAATGAATACCAAACATTTCATGGCAATCAAAACTATTTCCAATGCTCAATCATAGAAATTAAAAGTCAATTCTTTATGCAAATTCTAACTTTAGCAGAAAATCAGCGCTACTGGAAGGAGTTGGGAGTAGGAGGGAAAAGGCAAAAAGAAAAAAAAAAAAAAACAAAACAATAGGCAAATGAAAATTCTGTTGATGTATATACCAAATTCCATGAACTGTGTATGAAACTTGGACCTTACCAGCAACTTTGTGACTAGACTTGCTAGTGGCAGGAAAAGAAGTCAACACTGGCTTCTCTATTAAAGCTGCTACAATCCTATTACTATCCCCCAAATGAAGATGACCAGTATTTTTATAGCAATATCTGAATATTCATTCTTTAAACGCACAATTACTGATTTCACTGTTCTGTTGTGATAAACCAGGATGAAAGTGTAGGATGCTGCAGAATGACTTGGTCCGCTTTTTTCCTCAAGCAATACAACACTTGTAAGCAATGCCACCAAAAACCTAGAAAGTCTAGGGCTAAAACAGGCAAGAATAAAGTCAGAAAAATAATAAAAACACAAATCACAGTATTTAGCAGATAGGAGGAAATCAAGGTTAAAATTATGCATAAATAAAAGCTCTAAGATAGCACTTCTTGAGGAAAATAAGAAGAGCATTTGGTGAAGAAATCCACAAAATGCAATGAATCCTTTCCATCAAAACAAGTAATGGCAACATCATTCGGGTGATCTAGCCGGCTCCTAATTATTTCAACGGATCTGGAAAATTCCACCTTCCAATGACATACCTATAAACAAGAAGTTTTAGGAAGCCAAGTCATTTCAGCATCATAGGCCACAGTCAAAAATCACAAAATAATAGTTATCTAATAAGGAATACAAGAATCTTTTAAGTGAAAAAGCCAAAAAAATCTAATCTACATTATCATATGCAGACCCTCAGAAATACTTCTCTAAGAACTATAAACCTTTTCCGAGGAAGCCTGCACATCCCAGATCAAGGTTATTTAAAGAATTGAAAACAGTGAAAACTCAGGTCAGAATTTCTGCAAAACGACATTGCAGATTTTTAAGAAGGGTTACAAAAGGTATGTTTTGTAGCTCGATGACTTTGTTTAGAGCACTCACATTAAGGATTTCCTGGTCCCCATAGAAATCACTTTAAACAGCAGTTCTCAACTGCTTTGCAACATTCAACCAGCTAAAGAGTTAACACATTCTCTCAGGAAATAATCAATGACCCACAATTAATCAGTGAATTTCATATGGCGCTGAGAATAATTACAGAGTAACTGCTCATGTAATTACCATGAAACTGTGTATAATTCAGAATAAAACCAGGAACATATTCCTTTTAAAGTGCTTTTTCATCAATTAAGCATCATTCTTCTCTCACTAAATGATCAAGTGCCTCAAACTAGTTTGTTTGTAGGTTAGATTTTAAAATTGTTTTTATTAGGTGACACTGTTAATTTAGCTCTAAATAGCACTTTTAAGGCAGATGTGAAAAGATCCACTGGAAGGATAAACTGGCAATCCCTTTTATTCAATACACATATTTCACCCAAAACTAGTTTTACAATCTAAAACAAATCCCTAAGCTAATTTTCTCATGTTCCCTGCCAGTTTTACTCATTAGATACAGACAGGCCAGTTTTTGTACAAATGAAAACCAGATTTAAAAAGGATGATCTTGTTAAAGGTTGATGCTGTCAGCTTTAGCGCAGAATTAGGCTCCCAAGTCTAAATTCCTTTGCTTGCATAAGAAATTGATATATTTGAATTAATCAAGCTGTCCACATGAGGTCTCTGTCATTCCACAAAACCCAAACGCATTTTAGAAGTGCCTTGCAAATCAGGTAACTTCTCATGAAGTACAAGCACTGAAAATGTTATAGATTTAGTTTACTTCTAATTTAAATAAACTATTTCTAGTTTATTATTCTGGAATAATATATTCCACTGGCAGGGGGCAGGGGGATGGGAAGAAAGTTAAAGCTAGGGATAATCAAACTGAGCAAACTGCACTTCACTAACTAGCGTAAGCCAGGTGTTTCAACCTGAGATTTATGAAAGTAGGATAAAATATATTTTTTAAATAGTAAAACACAGCTACTTGCCTATCTAAACAATGTATATAAATACCAAATTAGATTATTTTAACATACTGCTGGAATTCTTGTAAATAAATGGAGCCCCTCATTAGATATACAGGTAAGTTTTAAATCAGGGATGTGGTATGTGAGCAATGTGTCAATCTTGGGCATGGATATAATGAAGCCCTGCATTCTCCCACAATCATTACCAGCAGCGTAAAGCTCCATGGTACACATTCTCATTTACCTAGTCAACAATCTCCTCAAACACAGTCTCTCAAGCAACACTAGTTTGCTATGAATCAAACCCACTGAAATATGTTAGTGAAAGAAAAACTCAGAAATGAGAAGAGGAAAAGTTCCACAACTAAAACTAAAACAAGCATATGCAAAAACAAAAACAAGTATCACTGAGGTTAGGACTGAATTTCTTCCAAACGTGGGAGTCTAAATAAACGAACAAGAAGGAAGAAGAAAAAGAAAAAAAAAAAAAAAGACAAAGCACTACAAAAACAGGTGGGGTGAGGGGGAACAGCAGAATTTCATTTGGTTAATATTTTTTAAAGTGCCAGAATTCACAGACAGCAAATCCCAGGTTTTAAATTTAGAAACTCTTAATGAAGTTCTTCTCTAGTAATGGTTTGATTTCCTCAAAACCAGATTCAATTGGCTATCATATTAGAGACACTAATATTTTATGTTCTGGTCTGTCACTCAGAGTAATCATTTTATGAAACTGTACAAGTATGTAAGTAAATTCTATCTGCTCACCTGTAAAGACAATTGGTTACTCTGCAGTTACACAATTTGGTATTTACTGAATTATACACTATATTTTCACAAGGTACAGATTTAACTGTTTAATAAATCACTACTGATTGCTTTGGAAAGCTTGAAAGCTAAGGAGCCCAAGATTCAAGCCTAAAAGTAGGCAAAATATATTTCTGTCCATCCCTAAAAGAAAACTATGCAATACAGAATGAAGGCAGATCTCGAAGTCTCATTCCTATACATGAGACTTTTCGAAAGTGCAAGTCAATTTCTTTTTTTCTTTGGTGAGACCTATCTTGCCACTGGATTGATGGACATTCATTACACTTAGTCTGCTTTAAGCCTGGTGAGTATCAGTTGCACACAGCACGTTTTAGGCAGATGTAAGCACTGGCCAGGTGTAGGTTTCCTATATTGCATTCCATAGCACCTAGTGGAATAATATATAGCTCCATCCCCCACAAAAAAAGTGGAAAAACCCATCTGCTTTTCCTTTCTTTCGTTTTTTTTTAAGCTTTCATGAGAAAGTATCTGCACCATTATTTTTCTTTTTCTTCATTAACAAAGCCTGGTCTGTGTGCTGAACGAAATGCCTGTCAGTTGTATTCATTTGGTAACTACACACACCCATTATTCTTTAAAATGCCAGTTGGCAGAAGCAGATATAGGGAGCCAATATGTATGGAAATAAACAAAGCAGAGTTCTGGAAACTCACCCTCCCAAATGAAAATGCTACAAATTGATAGCACAAGGAAGTTACAGAAGCCCTAGTTCTGCACAGCTCTACCAGAGGAAAAAATCATTTTCCTCTAAAATTACTACAAAGATACCAATGAACATATCAATCACTTCCAGAATCCTCCTGCTGGTAAGTTTTATAATGGTTCTTAAAGTTCTGAACTATACTCTTCTCAGTTTAAGGTTTCTGTGAGCCAAAGCTATTATAATAACCATTATAGAAACTATGTACCAATCTCAGATTAGTGGCTAGATCAATCTTGGGTTTCATTTTTTAGTTCTATGACAAGGAGCACAGATGTGAGCTTTCCATTTCTCCCACTGCTCAATGTAATACAAGACTCTAGTCAACAGAGACACATATATATCACTTGAACATATGCCAATTGCCTTACAGAACTATATACTATTAAGAATGAATAAAGAGGTAAACAAGTGACACCACTTATAAGCCATTGTGTGATGCGAGGTAAAGTGAAATGGGAAGAGGAAAGGCCAAACAACACAATCCCAACTCTTGTAGCACTGAGTCTGTTAATAGTGCTTACTTGCCTTAATTTTATAAAAATGAAATAAAAACCAGGAAAGGGTAAACTACCTGATTATTATTTTTTATACTTATTAATTTTAAAAGTTAAAGTAAAAATATATATATTTAAATGGAAAGTACACCAATTTCACTTTATTATTAACCTAATTGAGGAATGGGATGAGGAGAATGGGGTTGAGGTCAGGTATGACGAAAGAGGGTCAGAACTTGTGATGGTAAAGGTCCCTTCAAAGTTCCGGTGCAGTCAGTCTTTAACCACTGCAGCCTAGGTGTCGGGTCAATAGCGCTGAAATCCAGAATACTGGAAGCAGACTCTTGTTCTCCACTTCTGGCCAGTAGCTCTTCAGTTACAGTGTGATGAGGTCTACCAGGTTGCCTTTGGGAGGAGTCATGCTGTCAGGAAAGAAATTTACTAAGGTGTCAAAGAGCTGAGTTCTCTGGGCATAGGTGTGATCCACATCCGAAAAGCCTGGTGAAGGAGAGAGACAAAGAAATTCATCCACTTAAAAATCAACATGTAACAGAAAAGCCAATTGAGAAAAGCAGCAATATGTAATGGAAAAACCACACCCCAAACAGGCTTTCAAACCAGAGACAGGGGGGCCTGATCCCAGTTCTGACTACTTGGCAGTGCTCTCCACCGCTGTGAGAAGAACCCAGGCAAACTGGCACTGCAGTAACTAGCAGTGGTTTCTCTTCCCTTCTTGCAAGTGTTTCCCTCTTCTCGTCCACTGAGGATGTTTTACCTCTTTCCTAACTTTATAATGCTTCTTACCCTCCTTCCATTTTTTATTGGTATTAGTATGTGTTCATGGATCCTCTTCTTGTTCAATATTATATTCATTATTGTCATTACTCATTTTAATCCTAATATGGTCCTAGATTTGGCCAGTGAGAGCTCTTTTGAGCTCCTGTTTTTTGAAATATCCCCATTTATCTTGAGCACTTCCTTACTTTCAGATATCCAAGCTCATCTTTACAGCTCTGGAGTCAGCTATTTTTCTAAAAGCCCTAATAGTTCCTTTTACTGGTAAATCATATCTAGAAACCAAGATCAGTTGTGTTAGTTACCAAAGGTATTGGTGCTTCTAGGCCTATACATATATGTATACACATTCTATACACAGTGTTTTAATAGAATCAAGTTTTTATTGCTAATTCCATTTTTTAAGAACCTCACGGGATTATTCTTCTCCTTACCCCATTCCATATTTTATCTCCTTTCTTCCACTAAGGAAACCAACTCCCAGCAACATCGTATTGACTCATTTGCTTAAAACTTAAAATCAAAGCATGGTTCAGAAGTACTATACCCGCTATTACTACCATCAAAAGCTCAAGATTCTTTCCTTTTGTTTTTAGATTATATCTGAGGGTATATAATCTAAGCACTGCACAAAAAAGGTTTAATTCCAACCCCCCCTTGTGTGGTAATGGTACTACTAATATGATAGGTAGGTATCATATTAGTAGGTAGGTAGGTATCATTTCTTTTTGTATTCAACTGTAGGATTTTCCCCTTGTTTTATTTATTAAAATGTGGTATGTTTTATTCTTAAGAGAAGGTATTCTATTCTATTGAAGTAACACCGCTTTCATGAGATCAAATAAGGAAAGAAGGAAACACCGAGTTCCTACTGTGTGCTAGGCACTTTATGTATGACTACATTTAGTTATCACCAAAAAAATAAATAAATAAGAAAAACAATGAAGCAGTTATTATAAACTACACTTTCAGGTGAGAAAACAAGAGAAATTCAGTAATTTAGTAAGATTCCATAGCTGGTAAAAGAATGGAATGTGAACACATGCCTATCTGACTCCAAAGCTCATTTACTTTTATTAACTAATATTCACTAAGTGCTTATTAAGTTGTAGGTAATGTTCTAAGCTCATTTAATCCTCAAAAGAACACCTTTTACTTTTTTTACCTTTAACCAATAAGGAAATTGAAACTCACACTATATTTGATGAATGGTTAAATTATGATAGGCCGCTATTATGGAATACTACGTATCACTTACTAAGTATACAATAGATCTAGTGTAGTTTCATGTAAATATCTCCAAGCCACATCATGGAATTTTAAATTTACAATGCTGAATACATGTTTTTACATTATATAATAAAACCAGAACATGCAAAACTATACACTTGTGTGTGTGTGTGTACCTGCATACGTATGAGGCCTGCCAGGAAAAAGTCCAGCTACTGTTAACGCAACAGGAATAGTTTACCCAACACGGATGTAACCTAGCAGCCATGGAGAGTGGACTGGAATGCGCATGCATGAACAATGACCATCCATTTCACTATACTAGCCAGTGGCAGTGGGAGCATTACACACTGCTGAGTAAGCATGCGCATGCACTGTGTGGCTGTCACACTGTAAATGACTGAGCAAGCAGATCAACAAATCTGCATCAGATTTTGAGATAAATTTGCACACCCCTTTGCAGAAACGATTCAGAAGGCCACAGCTGTGGGCAACTGGAGGTTGGCAGCTTCATCGCAGCAATGCGCCTGTTCATGCATCATGTCTTGTGCAGTTTTTTTGTGAAACATCAAATCACCCAGGTGACTCAGCCCTCCCACAGCCCAGATTTGGCATTTTGCAACTTCTGGCTTTTCCCAAAACTAAAATCACCGTTGAAAGGGAAGAGATTTCAGACCACTGATGAGATTCAGGAATATATGATGGGGCAGCTGATAGTGACTGGGAGAACTGGTGAGGTCCCAAAGTGCCTGCTTGGAAGGGGATTGAGGCATCAATGTCCTTTGTACAATGTATCTTGTATTTTCTTCAGTAAATGCCTTTACTTTTCATAATACATGGTTGGATACTTTCTGGACAGATCTTGCACAGTCAATCCTCATTACAGATCCCATATTTGAGCATCTGCCTCACCAAAATTTATTTGTAATCCCACAACCAATACCTATGGCACTTCGCAGACATGCTCAAAGCAGCGAAAATCTGAGTCACCTCGTACATGTGTTCTCAGCTGAGGCTGAATTAGGTGATGCTCTGCCTTCTTGTTTTAGCTCTCATGGTATAAACAGTCTATCCGTGCTACGTTTCTTGCACTTTTGTTGGTGACTTCACTGCTTACAATGTCCCCCACGCATAGTGTTAATGTGGTGTTTCCTGTTCCTAAGTGCAAGAAGGCCTGATATGCTTTATGGAAAAAATTTGTGTGTTAAGTAAGCTATGTTTAAAAATGAGTTTAATGCTGTTGATTATGAGATCAAAGTTAATGAATCAATACAAATATACAAGTGTAAGTAAGGCATTCTTAAACAAAAAGACACATAAAGCAAGGTGGTGTACTGACATGTTGAGGAAAAGGTGACCAGAGGCTTGTAGGAACCTAACTGTCACAGAAGAGCGGTTCGGTGTTCACTAATCCAGTGTTCCTGCTATCTTTACAAAATTTAACCACAGCAAATAACAAGAATCAACTGTCTCTCTATACCTATATATGTGCTTGTGCGTGTTTGTGTAAAGGTCTGTCAGGTGTGAGTGGATACGCTTCAGGAGTGGGGAGAAAGACTGAGAAAAGTTAAGGAGAATCTTAAGTTTTTACCTGTAGTCAATTAAAAAAATACATTAAAGAGGGGTAGGGCACTGGGGAACTCACCAATAAGGCCAGGACTACTTAAATATCAGACCTAGGACAAAAAAAGGTACTGATTCTAAATCTCATGTTCCATCCTAATCACGGTTTCTCTCAGTTAATTTTCACCATAAAATTAAATGAGGAACTAATCAGAGTAGTGAAAGCAGGTAAAGCTCAATGAAAGGTAGTAGAGTTAGTGGTTTAGGGAATGAGCTATGAACCCAAACTGCTAAGGTTTAAATCTTGGTTTTGCCACTCACTAGCATCATCCTTGGACAAGTTACTTTAGCCTCTCTGTGTCCTAATTTCTTCATATATAAAAGGGGATCATAATAGTAAATACTTCATAGGGTTTCTATGGAGACTAAATAAGTTATAACGTGTGAAGTACCTGGCCCCACAGTAAGTGCTCAATAAATATTAGCTCTCACTTTATCATTATTATTATGACTAAGACAATGACTGCTCTAAAAAGAAAGTAACCTATTAGGAATATATTTTTAAGTTAACAACCCACACAGAACTAAGTAGCTTTTCTTATTTATGATGAAGCAGTAGCAGCAGCAAAAATTTTCAGCTCCTCCTGGCTATAAGCTTTTTAATTTATACTTCCGATTCTAAATAAGTGTGTTACTATATAAAAAGCCCCTGTAAACATATGAGTTACAAACAGGAGGTTGAAGAAAGTACCTTGGTGAAATCTAAATGTGGTGGGCTAAAAGGACACAGGAAATTCTGTAAAAATTTTAAGATCCCTTATTCACAAAAGTCACATAGTACCAAAAAACATTACTTGAGATATAAAATATTTTAAATATTATCTCAATTCATACTTGCACATAATATATGGACTATAAAACTTATAAACAGAGGTATGAAGACCAAAAAGGTGATGTTCTATAGACCAGATTTCTCCTATCTGTCACACACCTTGCTGAAAATACACTTAATTAAAAGTGTATTTTCTGGAGGTAAGACACTGTTCTTAAAATTAGCAAAATGTCTGCGTTCAAGCTTAAAGGTAACCACAGTCACCAAAAGTTCTAAACTAAAGTTTACTAGAGGTTATTTTTTTTTTAAACTAAGATAATGCCAGCTACTTAAAAATCATTCTTTCTAATTCTTTATATATAACAAATAATTTTATTAAATTCTAAGAAGTTAAAATAAACTGGATTAATTCTGAAGGGAGCCAGAAAGTTAGGCTGAGGCCAAGTTTTCTTAGAGAATTTAGAAAACAAAATATTCTGTTAATCTACACGTTAAAGATGTACACATCTATACATGAAATAACCCACTTTATTTCAATCCTATGTGAAGTAAAGGTAAAACGATCTGACGGAAAATGAATGAGAATACGAACCAGGAACTAAATAGGCATGACACTTATAAAAGATACTTCTGTTTTCATAAATTTTTCTGCAAAGTACTTATTTATAATATATCAGGTTTCTCTTTATTAAAATTAGCATACATACAACGTGAAACTGCTCCTCATCCAAATTCACCAATGATTCAAAGACTATATTTTTAAGGAAGTTAATAATAATAGTATTCTGAATAAATCACTGTTTTATTTTGCAGTTTTCTATAATTATGTCACTTAATTCTCCCAACAACTTGAGGTAGACAGTCTCATTATCTCCATTTAATTTTAATTTAATTTATTTATTAATTTTTAAAATTTTATTGTTGTTGTATTACATCCATCCCCTTTTTGCTCCCCTCTGTCCCTCCCCACCCACCCATTCCCCCCAAAGTCAATCCCACCTGTTGTCCATGTCCATGGTTCCTTTTTATCTCCATTTTATAGATGAAGAAATTAATGATTAAAAAGGTGCTTTGCTCAAGGTCAATTTTAAAATTAGTAAGTAACAGAGCTGATACCTAAACCTGCATTCTAACTCCGAGCCACTACACTATATTCTTATCTCTAAACTATTAAACATATTGCCTCCCTTCAGACACAGTAGGAAACAAAACCCCACAAGATTTTTTCTTTTGTTATTTTTTTACTGTTGTGTTTGTGTTGTTCTCAGTGCATTGAGGTTTGTTTCAAATCCTAGTAAAACAAACCATCCCTGACAAAATACATGAGCTGGAAGTGAACAGGGCAGAGACAGAAGAAGGGAGTTTAGTTAAAGGTAAAATATTTGCTGACAATAGCCTAACATATTTAAATAACTGCCATGAAGTTTTTGTTCTAAAGGTTAACTATAAGTCAGCCAGAGACATGTTAGTGCTGCCCACCAACGAAGTAAAAATAATGGCTCTGGGCTGTGGTTTCCATACATAACAAGGCTCATATTTATTCAAATTAAATACCTATGTGCCAGGCTCTTAATTCATGTACCACTAAATCTGTTTCAAATGATAAAATTCAAAATGTATGAACTTCCTAAAATAATGCTTATACCTAGATTTTCCATCACAAGGTTGAGATTTCTAACAGCCTGAAAACCTTTTGTTTTTTTAACCAATATCTATTCCCACTATATGGGATAGTTGCAAGTAACTATCTACATTTTAAAGAGAACCTACTGGAGTCATGCTTAACAGCAGTGATCTGCTCAGTGTTACCCTGTGGGAGCCTACATATTCTGGAATCAGAACTCCATACTGCAGTTGTCTTGATCACTAGATAAACTTGAATTACTTGTTATGGAAAAAGAGAGGGCAAGACCCCAAGGAATACTACTATTCTTCCCCATCCCAGTGAAAAATACCACAATTACATATGTTTTTTTTGTCCCCCCTCTTTGAGCTATGGTTCAACTTAAAGAGACAAAAGGACAAAGAATAAAGAAATTAAACTGATACCCCAAGTGTTACTTTGCTCTAGAATAAATAGTAGTATTTATATTACATGTATTAGAAAACTTCAAAACTGTCACTCAACTCTTAAGGCACGTAATAATAGCACTGGCATCAATGGGATTAATATGCAATCACCATGTGACCACATTCTATAACGACAAAAGAAAAGCTAGAAATTCCCATATTGCAAAAGGCTACCACCTTGTTTAAGAGTGATGTTATAATAATGACTTACTCTAACAAAAAGATTCTTAAAAATTCACCTGACTAAAGCTCTGGGTTCTGGAACTTCTACAAATTTCCCACTTTACTACAGTCTCATTTACTCTAATAATTCATTAATAAAAAATGAAAGTACTCTTTCTTTAAAAAAAAAAAAAATTTTTTTTGGGAGAGGGGAAGGGAGGGACAAAGACAGGGACAGAAACATCAAAGTGTGGCTGCTTCTCTTGCGCCCCAAACTGGGAACATGGCCTGTAACCCAGGTATGTGCCCTGACTTGGAATTGAACCTGTGACCCTTTGGTTTTCAGTCCATTGAGCCACACCAGCCAGGACAAAAGTACTCGTAAATGAAAACTGATGTTTAAGAAATATCAGTCTTGGTTTTTTTAACAAACACCAGAGCTTTAAGAATTTGTCTTGAACAATTAAGATACCAGCATATAAAAATTCCTACTTTCAGAAAAAGAGATAATTTTCTCTGGTCCAGGAAGATTTACTTCATTGCCTATCCTGCTGCCTTTCTGTTGACACCACATAACTCCACAAAGAACAAACACAATGAGAGGAGAAATCATTCAACCAACAAGTGTTATCTCATACTAAGTATATCAGTAATATAGCCTGCGTTTAAAATCAATGCTACACAAGTTAATTTATGTATCATGCCTCCCTTGCCATCTGTTTGCATAATGATGAAGCAACTGGTGTAACAGGAAAAGCAAACAGATTTGTGAACCAATGACTAATGTTTAGAAAATAACCTTGTAGCAGATTATTAGAAATTTTGGATTCTACCCTGAAACTTGCTCATCTAAACTGTTTAGGTGAACATATCATTTGATATTTCATTTAAAAGATACCAAAATCCAATCTACCAAATGCTAGGGCACCTGGCTGAATAAATTACACTGGAATACTTACCTAGAGCTGTAAAATCTGAACCAGATTTGAACAGAGCTGAAGCAAGGAGCTGAAACTGTAAAAGAAAAACAGAGCAAATTAACTGGCTAAGCACTTAAGAGGAAAATAACTTTTCTAATTTTGACCCTTTATTAGTTACTTATGTCTCTGCACTTGTCTATTTACCAAATAGTACCAAAGAGAATACCACATTTAGATTAAAGAATATGCTTTTTTTCTCTTGATCTGCTCATCTGTTCCAAAATACTGAACTAAGTCCTGGAATTATTATTTTTTAAATGTATTAAAACATATATTTATTAACAAACATCTGTTTAATTGAAATAAAGAAGAAAATTACTCATCTGGGAGTCTCACATATGGATAGATTGTTGTCCTGGACAGTTATTGAACTCTTGGTACATATAAATTCTCATTTCAAAAATAAATATATGTACTGTAAAATACCTGTCTCTGCTGTGTAAACCAAACTCAGGAAAAAAGCATGATCATAAATTACAAGTTAGACTGGAATTCAATGATCACGTACAATTGCACTGCTATGTAATTATAAAGGCTCAAGTAGTTTCATTATACTGACATAACATATCAATTTTGATTAGATTCCCAGGCTAGCCAGTCAGTTGAAAACAGATGCTCTAGAGAGGGAAAATGGCAGCCAAGTAGGTAGAAACAGAATATACTTGCTCTTCCATCTAGCTCAGAGCACTTGGTTGATCTTCAGAAAAATAAACTGAACGTTCAATGGAATCTTAGCTGATATGAATCTTGGAAGTCAAGGAACACGGAAGATGCTTTATAATGATAGCATACAAGATGTGGCTTGGAGTTGTGACTTCCAATCAGCCAGTCGGAGGGGAGAACCCACAAGTGAATGAGCCACTAATAATCAAAAGCCCAAATATATCAAGAAGGCCCACATAAACTGAATAAGGGGCAACCACAGAGAATCTAGATCGGGAGATCAAAGAGATTGCGAGACTGTCTCACTAAGCCCACAGAACTCCTACCATAGAGGTCAACCCCATAAAGAGAGTCAGGCAAAGCATGGCAACCTTAAATGAAGAAACAAACAAAAAGAGTCACCTAAAATGGGAGGAGAAAGAATGAATTCCCAATAGAAAGAAATGAAGAAATCCCTAGAAAAAGAGGTCAATGAAATTGAGACAAGCAACCTATCAGATACAGAATTCAAAATAATGGTTATAAGGATGCTCAAGGAACTCGGTGAGAACTACGACAGCATGAAAAGGGATGAAGAAGCAATAAATAAGAACCAGGAAGAAATGAAGAGTATAATATTGCAAATGAAAAATACACTAGAAGAAATTAAAAGCAGGCTAGATGTAGAGGACCAAATCAGTGAGCTAGAAAACAAGGCAGAAAAGAAATACCCAGTCAGAGCAACAAAACAAAAAATGATTCACAAAGCATGATGACAGTTTAAGGGAGCTTCAGGACAACATGAAACATAACAACATTCACATCATAGGATATTAGAAGAAGAAGAAAAGGATAAAGGAAAAGTACCTGTTTCAAAAAAAATAATGACAGAAAACTTCCCTATGTGGGTAAGGGAAAAGGTCACACAAGTTCAGGAAGTACAGAGGGTCTCAATCAAGATGAACCCAAAGAGGCCTATTCTAAGACACATCATAATGAAAACAGCAAAATTTAAAGACAAAGAAAGAATTTTAAAGGCAGTGAGGGAGAAACCCCTCGTAACATACAAGAGAGTTCCCAAGGCTATCAGCTGATTTCTCAACAGAAACACTACAAGTCACAAGAAACTGGCATGAAATATTTCAGATAATGAAAGCAAGGACCTACAAACAAGACGACTCCATCCAGCAAGGCTCTCATTTAAAATGGAATGTGACCCCTGGTTGGTGGCACAGTGGATAAGGCACTGGCCTGCAAACCCAAAGGTTGCTGGTTTGATTCCCCAGCCAGGGCACATAATCAGGTTGCAAGCCAAGTCTCCAGCCAGATCCGTAACTGGAGGCAGGTGAAAAGGCAACCATACATTGATGTCTCTCTCTCTCTCTGTCTCTCTCACTACACTTCTTTCTAAAAATAATAAAAACTAAAAAAAAAGAAAAAAGAAAATGGAAGGTGAAATTAAAACCTTCCCAGACAAAAGAAGACTAAAAGAGAACATCTCCACCAAGCCAGCCTGGCAAGAGATGCTAAAGGGGCTACTATAAAAAGAAGAAAGAGTTCAATTCCCAGGGCACATAACCAGGTTGCAAGCCAGGTCTCCAGCCAGGTTCGTGTCTGGAGGTAAGTGAAAGGCAACCATATATTGATGTCTCCCTCCCTCTCTGCCTCTCTCCCTTCCCTTCTCTCTGAAAATAATAAAATCTTTTTAAAAAAGAAGACGACAATGACGACAGAGAAAGAAAATCATTTGTACAGAAAAATTAGCAATGAATAAGTGCTTATTAATAATAACCTTAAATGTAAATGGATTAAATGTTCCAATCAAAAGACATGGGGTGGCTGAATGGATAGGAAAGCACAACCCCATATACGCTGTCTATAAGAGACCCATCGCAGAACAAAAGATCTACACAAGCTGAAAGTAAAGGGATAGAAAAATATTCCAAGTAAATGGGCACAAAAAGAAAGCTGGGGTGCCCTGGCTGGTGGCACAGTGGATAAGGCACAGGCTTGTCAAACCAAAGGTCGCTGGGTCAATTCCCAGCCAGGGCACATAACCAGGTTGCAAGCCAGGTCTCTGGTCGGGTCTGTAGCTGGAGGCATGTGAAAGGCAACCATACATTGATGTCTCTCTCCCTATCTGCCTCTCTTCCTTCCCCTCTCTCTAAAAATAATAGAGAATTAAAAATAATAATAATAATAAAAAGCTGGGATAGCCATACTTCTATCAGACAAAATAGACTTCAAAACAAAAGCCATAAACAGGGACAAAAAAGGTCACTACCTAATACTTAAAGGAATAACTCAACAGCAGGATATAACCTTGTAAACATATATTCATCCAACATAGGAGCACCTAAATATATAAAGAAAATCTTGGAGGATTTCAAGAAAAGATACTGACATCAACATAGTCATTGTAGATTAAAAAAAATTATTTTATTTTATTTTATTATTTTAGAAAGAGGGGAAGGGAGAGAGGCAGAGAGGGAGAGAGACATCAATGTATGGTTGCGTTTTACCTGCCGCCTCCAGCCACAGACCTGACTTGGAGACCTGGTTTGCAACCTGGTTATGTGCTGGGGAATCGAACCTGCGACCTTTGGGTTCGCAGGCCGGTGCCTTATCCACTGTGCTACCAGCCAGGGCCATTGTAGATTTTAACATCCCACTTCAACAATGGAAAGATCTCCCAAACAAAGAATCAACAAGGATATTGTGGGACTGGACAACGCACTATATGAAACAGACTTACTGATATACACAGAACCTTTCACCCTGAAGAAGCAAAATACTCAAGTTTTTCAAATGCATGTGCAACATTTCTTCAAAAATTGATCAGATGGTAGGACACAAAACAAGCCTCAACAAATTCAAGAAAACTGAAATTATTATCAACCATGTGCTCAGATCACAATGGATTGAAACTAGAAACCAACTTCAAGGAAAAACCTCAAAAATATTCAAATACATGGAGACTGAATAACATGTTATTAAATAATAAATGGGTTAACAATGAGATCAAAGAAGAAATCAAGAAGTATCTGGTAATAAATGAAAATGAACACACAATAATCCAAAATCTATGGGACAAAGGGAAGACAGTACTGAGAGGGAGGTTTATAGCAATACAGGCCTACCTCAAGAAGATAGAAAAATCTCAGATAAACAACCTAACCCTACGCCTATCTAAAAGAACTGGAGGGAAAAAAACAACCAGAGCAAGTAGCAGGAAGGAAATAATCAACATCAGGGTAGTATTAAATGACACAGAAACTAAAAGAACAATTTAAAAGATCAATAAATTCAGGAGCTGGTTCTTTAAGAAGATAAACAAAACTGACAAACCTTTAATTAGACTCATTGAAGAGAGAGAGAGAGAGACCCAATTAAATCAGAAATGAAAGAGAAGTTACAACTGACACCACAAAAATACAAAGAATTGTAAAATATTAACATAAACAACTATATGCCAAGGAACTGGAAAACCTGGGCAAAATGAACAAATTTCTAGAAACATACAATCTGCCAAACTGAGTCAAGAGTAAGCAGAAAGTCTTAATAAACTGATAACAACTAATACAACTGAAGCAGTAATCAAAAAACCCTGGCACACAAAAGCCCTGAACCAGACGGCTTTGTAGGTGAATTTTACCAAACAGTGAAGAACTCTTATTCTTCTCAAACTATTCCAAAAATTCAAGAAGAAGGAAGACTCCCAAACTCTTTTTATGAGGCCAATATTATCCCAATTCTAAAACTAGGTAAAGACAAAGAAAGAAAAGTGCAGGCCAGTATCTCTGATAAACATAGATGTTAAAATCCTCAACAAGATAATGGCACTCCAGATTCAGAAATACATTTAAAAGGCTATATAACATGATCAAGTAGGATTCACCCAGGAATGCAACAAGGATGGTAAAATATTTGCAAATGAATAAATGTAATACACCACATAAACAAAATGAAGGACAAAAACCACATGATCATATCAACAGATGCTAAAAAAGTGTTTGATAAAACCCAGTACCCATTTATAGTAAAAACATTCAGCAAGGTAGGATTAGAGGAAGCATACCTCAACATAATAAAAGCCACATACAAAAAAACTACAGCCAATGTTATAATCAACAGGCAAGAACTAAAATCTTTCCCCTTAAGATCAGGAACAAGACAAGAATGTCTGCTTTCACCGCTCTTAATCAACATAGTATACTGGAAGTTCTAGTCATAGTGATCAGACAAGAAAAAGAAATAAAAGGCATCCAAATGGAAAAGAAGGAAGTAAAACTGTCCTTATTAGCAGACAACATTATAGTATACACAGAAACCCCTGTAGTCTCCACAAAAAAACCCGGCTTGACTGAATAAGTAAATTCGGCAAAATAGAGAAATACAAAGTCAATATTCAGAAATTGATGGCATTTTTGTACACCAACAATGAAACATCAGAAATTTGGGGGAAAAAATCCCATTAGTGTAGCAACAAGAAAAATAAAGTACCTAGGAATAAATATGACCAAGAAAGTAAAAGATCTATACTCAGGGAACTATAGAACACTCAAGAAAGAAACTGAGGAAGATACAAATAAATGAAAGCATATACCATGTTCATGGACTGGAAGAATTAACACAACTAAAATGTCCAGGCCCTGGCTGGTGGCACAGTGGATAGATGCTGGCCTGTGAACCCAAAGGTCACTGCTTCGATCCCTAGCCAGGGCACATAACCAGGATGCAAGCCAGGTCTCCAGCCAGGTCTGTACCTGGAGGCAGGTGAAAGGCAACCATACGTTGATGTCTCTGTCCCTCCCCTCTCTCTGAAAATAATAAAATCTTAAAAAACAAAAAAAAAATGTCCACACTACTCAAAGCAATCTATAGAGTCATCAACGCAATCCCTAGTAAAATACCAATGGCTATTTCACAGATTTAGAACAAGTATTTTGAAAATTTACACTGAATTAAAAAAGATCCCAAATAGCCTCAGCAACCTTGAGAAAGAAGAACAAAGTAGGAGGGATCACAATACCTGGTATCTAATTATACTACAGGGCCACTATAATCAAGAGAGTCTGGTACTGGATTAAGAACAGACACATAGATCAATGGAACAGAACAGAGAACACAGAAATAAGCCCAAGTCTCTCGGTCAATTAATATTTGACAAAAAGGGCACGAGCATACAATGGAGTAAAGACAGCCTCTTCAACGAATGGTGCTGGGAGAGCTGGACTGGTACATGCAAAAAAATGAAACTAGACCACCACCATACCCCAGAATAACTCAAAATGGATCAAAGGCTTAAATACAAGTTGTGATATCATAAAAGTCCTCTATAGAGGAAAAAACAGGCAGTAAAATTTCAGATATCCCAAGGAGCAATGTACCTGAAAATATACCTTCTCAAGCAAGGGAAATAAAGGAAAAATAAACAAATGGGATTACATTAAATTAAAAGGTTTCTGCACAGCTAAAGAAACATCATCAAAACGAAAATGGAACTGACTGTATGGGAGAACATATTTGCCAATGATACACTGGACAAGAGTTTGATCTCCAAAATATATGAAAGACTCATAGGATTCAACACCACAAAGACAATCTAATTAAAAAATGGGCAAAGTACCTGAAGATACTTCTCCAAGGAGGACGTACAGATAGCCCACAGACATGAAAAGATACTCAGCATCACTAGCCATCAGAGATACCCAAATCAAAACCACATGAATTATCATCTTACACTTGTCAGAATGGTCATCATTAATAAATCAACAAACAAATGCTGGTGAGGATGTGGAGGAAAGGGAACCCTAGTGCACTGCTGGTGGGAGTGCAAACTAATGCGCAGCTACTATGGAACACAGTATAAAATTTCCTTAATAAACTAAAAATGGAATTGCTTTTGGATCCAGCAATTCCACTGTTGATAATATACCTTAAGAATCCTGCATCATGAATTCAAAAGAAGTATACACTCCTATGTTCATAGTAGTGCTATTTACAATAGCCAAGTGCTGGAAATAGCCTAAGTGCCCAACAGTAAATGAACAGAGCAAAACTGCAGTACATTTACACAATGTAATACTATGCAGCAGAAAGAAAGAAGGAACTTCAACCTTTTGTGACAGCATGAATATAACTGAAGATTATGCTAAGTGAAATAAGCTAGTCAGTGAAAGACAAATACCATATGATTTCACCTATAAGAGGAATCAAATGAACAAAATAGAACCACAGACATGGGAACATGGAAAAGACTGAAAATAACCAGAAGGGAGGGGGTGGGGGATAATGGCAGAAAGAAGGGGTAGGGACTAGTCAAAGAACTTGTATGAATGACCCACAGATATGGACAGTAGTGTGGGAACTGACTAAGGGAGTTGGGGTGGAATGGGCAGAGGCAGGCAAAGGGGGAAAAGCTGTGACAACTGTAACAGCAATTTTTAAAAAATAAATTAAAAAAAAAACATAAAAGAAAAAATACACTAACAGAAAATTGATAAAATAAATAAGACAAAACTACTGCAACACTAGTAACTTAACAAATTGGTAATACTGTAGAACGATTTATGTTTATTGTGAATAAGGGTACCGGAAAACAGGTAAATTAAAGAAAGAGTAGACCAACGAATAGAATCTCAATGGAGTTACGTGGTAATTTGCAAGGCTTGAGCAGTTGATACCTCTTATTCCTCAGGATGCATTTTATAATCTATGCTCCCAGCCTTTAAAATTTCAAGTATCAATCATATGAATACATGTAAGCCCTGACTAATAATTCTTTGAAGGTCAGAAACTGGGTAAATTTCTCCAAAGTAATGATCTAAGCAAGAGTGAGGAAAATAGGGGAATGAAAGGTACAGTTTAAAAAATACAGATCTCTCTGGCTGGTGACACAGTGGATAAGGTGCAGGCCTGCCAACCCAAAGGTCGCTGGTTCAATTCCCCAGCCAGGGCACATAACCAGGTTGCAACTCAGGTCTCCAGACAGGTCTGTGGCTTGAGGCAGGTGAAAGGCAACCATACATTGATGTTGCTCTCCCTCTCTGCCTCTCTCACTTCCCCTCTCTCTAAAAATAATGAATAAAATCTTAAAAAAAAAAAAAAAAAAAAAATACAGGGGTGGGCAAAAGTAGGTATACATTTCTAATACAAGTAACACAGTACTGTAAGATACCAGAATAAAGTGTTTTTCATAATTTTGCCCATCCCATACACACACACACACACACACACACACACACACAATGAAGTTCTTTATATATTCTGGGTGTCAGTCCTCTTGGCAGAGATATCTATGCAAATATTATTTAGTCTGTGGCTTGTGTATTTTTAAATGCCTTTTAATGGAATTTAATTTTGTTGAAGTCCAATTTATCAAGCTTTTTTTCTTCTGTGATTAGTGCCTTTGTATCATGTCTAAGATATTTTTGCCTATCCCAAGATTGTGAAGATAATCTGTTTTCTTCTTGAAGTTTTATTTTTCTGGGTTTTACATTTAGATCCATAATCTATCTTAATTTATATGTCTGAAATGTGAGGTAAGGGTTGAGATATTGACACCATTTGTTAGAAAGACTTTAATTTCCCCAATGGACTTAGCATCCTGGTCAAAAAAATCAACCAGCTCCATAGATATGGGACTATTTCTGAACTCTACTCTGTTCTACTGCTCTGTTTGTTATCATAATACCTTGATTACTATGGCTTTATACAGAGTTCTGAAATCTGATAGTACCAGGCCTCAAACTTTTTCTTTTTCAAGATCGTTTTGGTTAGTGCAGGACATACACATTTCCATATAAATTTCAGAATCAGTTTATCTATTTCAATAACGGCTAAACCCAAACCTTCTGGCATACTGACAGAGTTTGCATCAAATTAAAAGCCAATATGGGAAGAACAGGCATTTTAACCATTTTTAGTCTTTCAATCCATAAATGTGATATATTTCTCCACTTACTTAGGCCTTCTTTTAATTTCTTAAAACAGACTGCTGCATATTTGATTATTTTTTGATATTAATATAAACAGGTTTTTAAATTTCATCTTCTAATTGTTCACTGCTAACATAAAAATAATTGTTTTTCTTATTTTTTACAGAACTTGAATTCTATAACCTTAGTATATTGTTTTGTAGACTACGTGGGGTTTTCTAATATATATAATAATGTCACCTACAAACACAATTTTACTTTTCTTTGTAATCTATATGTTTATTTCTTTTTCTCACATGGTAAATAGATGTCTGCTGACATGGTTTTCATAGATGCCCTGTTATGAGGTTTAGAAGGTTTCTTTTTAGTTCTAGTTTGCTAAGAATTTTTATCACAAATGGGTTTTAAATTGTGTCAAGATCTCCTTTACTTCTTGAGATGATCTACGATTTTTCTCCTTTATTCTGTTGATGTAGTGAATGGCTGATTTTTAAATGTAAAACCAACCTGTATTTATAGGATTAAACCTCCATTTGGCCCTGACACTGTGCATTGATATTTTTATATATTGCTGGATTCAAGTAGCAAAATTTTATTAACAATTTTGCATTGACCTGACGAGTGCAGTTCTGTTGGTTGGGCATCATCCCGCAGAGTGAAAGGTTGTGGGTCCCATTCCCAGCCAGAGTGCATGCCTAGGTTTGGCTTTGGTACCCAGACAACTAGTGAATGTCTTCTTCCCTTTTCCCCTCCCTTCAGCTCTAAAAAAATAAGTATGTGGATAAATATTTTAAGGAAGTTTTGCATCAATATTTATGAGGGGTATTGGTTTGTGATTTTCTTTGCTTGTAATATCTTTGTTGAGTTTTTATATCTGAATTCGGCTGCTTCATAAAAGAACCTAGAAAGTGTTCTTTCTCTGGTTTCTGAGTCTGTATGTAGCACTGGTATTTTTAAAAAAATATTTTATTTATTATTTTTTAGGGAGAGGGGAAGGGAGAGAGGCAGAGAGGGAGAGAGGCATCCATGTATGGTTGCTTTTCACCTGCCATGGACCTGGCTGGAGACTGGCTTACGCAACCTAGTTATGTTCACAGGCTGGAGCCTTGTCCACTGTGCCACCAGCCAGGGCAGCACTGGTATTTTTTTAACTGAAAAGCTAGATAGAAGTTACTGATATAGCCAATGAGGTGCAGAATTTTCATTGTTGGAAAGTTTTCAATTATAAATTCAATCTCTGTAATTGACATAAAGTTCCTTAAGATTTAAAAAATTTTTCTTGTATCTGCTTTAGTAAGCTGTCTTTTAAGGAATTTGTCCATTTAATTAACTTGAATTTGTTGACAAAATTATTCATATTTTCTTATTACCTTTAATATATGTAAAGTCTGTAATGATTCCCATTTTCATTTGTGATGCTGATAATTTATATTTTCACTTTATTTTTTTAATAAGTCTTATCCAGGGATTTACTGATTTTATTTGACTTTTCAAATAACCAACTTTTCACTTTTTGTACCTTTTCTATTGTCTGTTCCTATTTCACTAATTTCCTTTCTTTGCTTACTTGAGGGTTAATTTATTCCTCTTTTCTAATATCTAAGGTTTAGTGGCTCTACATACAGAAGGACGGGAAAACGGTCATTTAAATACAGACCTAGGATTTTAATAGGTTATCAAGTGATAGTAGTATTCAAACGGAATAAATCCAGATTTCTTTTAAACTCAGACTTGACTACCCAACTCCCATTTCAATACTTAAAGTTGGCTGTTTAATAGGCATCTCAAACTAAATATATCCAACATTAAACTCCTGTCCCCAGTAAGGAGTCCCTACCCACCACCACAAATTGAGGTCTACCTGGAGTATTCTCATTTGGTTGATAATAATTCCATCCAATCAGTTAAAAAACTGTGGAGTCATTTCTTCCAAACCTTATACCCAATTCATCCTAAGAATCTGTTAGTTCTACCTCTAAATACTGTATAATGAAAATTCAACGTATTTAACTTTTCACTATTTCTGCTACTACTCCTTGGTTGAGCTACAATAATCCCTTGCTTAGTTTTCTACCATCTCCCTCATGGGTCTCCCTGCTTGAATCCTCATTTTCCTTCTTTAGTCTATTCTCAAAATGGTAGCCAGACTAATCTAATTAAAACATAAAGCAGATCATATCATTCCTCTGCACAATACCCTGAATTAGCTCCTTATTCATTCAGAGTAAAAGTCAACTTTCCAGCAATGGCTTACTAAATTAGTCACAATTTGATCTTTAATCCTTGCTCTTACCTCTCTGGCCTCATTTCTTTTTATTTTATTGTATTTGCTTATTTTTAGAGAGAGGGAAAGGGAGGGAGAAAGACAGGAAGGGAAATATCAATTGGCTGCCTCTCACACACCCCCAACCAGGGTATCTAACACAAAACCCAGGCATTTGTATAACCAGGAATCAAACCAGTGACCTTTCAGTTAGCAGGGTAACACCCAACATACTGAGCCACAACAGTCAGGGCTCTGACCTCATTTCTGACTACTCTTACCCATTCCACTTCTACTCCAGTTACAGTGGACTCCTTGCTATTTTACCAAATAAAGCCAAAATGCACTCAGCCTTGTTCTGGCCCTTCCTTTGCCAATCATTACCTTCCCCAAATTACTCTTAGATCACATCCTCATCTCCTTCAAGTCTTTGGGGGAAAAAATCTTATTTCTAAATGAATAAATAGGATTATAATCATCCTATTTAATACTGAGACTTCCCATCTCTTACTCTTTGTCATTCTGATCACCCTTAACTTTTTTATTCCTCTTATACCTAGGAGATGCCTGGCATACTGTAGGGACGCAATACACATCTGTTAAATGATAACACCAGTACTTTGGAAGCTCAGCAGAAGTGTCCTTAATATGTAATGTGCAATGTTGAAAACTTGTTTTTCCTATTCCTTCTCTATTACAGAATTCTCTGAAAATGGCAGAGTTGATTAAGAATACTTTTCTTGGGCCTTTCCTAGGGGGAAAAATGTCATTTTCATAAGGTGTATTAGAAGATCATCATTAATTCGGAACCCATGTTCCGGAGACCAGATAAAAGCAAAGAACAATTATTTGGTCTATAATAGAAGTCCATCATCATTTCTCCAGTAACACTGAGGATATTGATCACCACCATGATGACAACCACCTCCTAAAAAAGAGAAAAATCTACAAACTACTTTTAGTTGCTGATACAATCATTTAACATTGTGAAGATTTTGTAAAACGTACTCCGAGAACAAAAACAAGGTAACAAATCTTTATGGATAAAACTTTAAAGAAATACAAAGTCTGTGGCATACAGAATCAAAATTTAAGACTATAAAGGAAACAAAGAGAAACCCACTACCAAAATTTTAAAAATTTCTCTGTTTGAACTTGAGATACCTCCCTGTCCTGGTTTTTCCCCATTAGCTTAGCATGGAAAACAAACTGTCTGTTTTCTTTGGCCTAGTCGCAGCTCACACAGCTGAAATTATTTACTTGGCAATATTCTGTTTTGGTTTGGTTTAAAAAAATAAAGAGAAAAATTAATGTTCCCAGGTTATAACCATTTTAGACTTAACTTTCAAATGCATGGTCTAATAATAAAACATTAATGGACTCTTGACAACTATGTTCCATTATAAACTGTAACACATTAAATCAAATATATTCTGCTACTAGGCAAAACTGTGATAATTGTCCCTATTTCAAACAGTATCATGAATTGACTGAAGATCAAGGAAAGATTATTAACTGTGTTCCTTCAGGGGGTTCTGAAGTGTGTCCTTATGATTCTCCATCTAGTGAAGAGTATAACCAATACCAAGCAAGAGAACAGGACTTATTTTCACAGTAGGCAACTATGAAAAAATATTTCTTTGTTCTGGTGCCAAGGACATTCAGGCTCTACTGCTTGAAAGCACAATGAACCTGGTGCTTGAAAGTGATTTGATATTAAATCTGAAACCTGTGTCAGTGCTCAACAGAGAGAAGCACTGCTTGATGTTGCTATTCCAAAGCAAAGCAAAGCAACAGCTAACAGGGAAACAGTTGTGAGGGACAGAACTATATGCAATCAGCACCAATTCCATGAGTGGACTGCAGTTCAAATTTGCTAGATGAACTATGAATAAGGCAGTTGGCACAAGGAAAAAGTGATAAAAGGAATCTTGGAATTTAGCAGGAAAACGAGCTGTAAAACCACAAAATTTGTTGCAGGTATATTCATACAAACAATATTAAATCTTCTGCTTCCATCCATGTCATGTAACAACAAAACTGAAAAGTAATGATCTGCTCCTAAGTTCTCAAACTTAGAAACTACTAAGTGAAGTTAGTAGCCTCTAGTCAAATTACCCTGCTACATTATTCTTAAAACTAAATTACCAAGGGAGTAAGGATTCCACTCCCACCAACCTCTCTGCATTTTCTACAGAAAAGGGGAGTTTTCTTTCTTCTCTTAAAGCATAAACAAAAAAGTTTATATTGAATCATCATGTAATAACCGAGTAAAAAAAGAAGCATGGAACTATGAACGTAAAATTTTCTATTTCCTTTCCAATACACAAAACTAACGTCTAAGTTAAAACTTTATATCTGAGAATTTTATTCTAAGTAGATCAAGGATATTTTTGTGTGTGACTTGAATGTAATGTCACATGAAAATAAGCCTATTCAATTTTTACTTCATTTGCTCTGTGCCACCTTTAATATTATTAGCATCATATTTTCCTTTAAACACCAAAGAGCAAACTCAAAGAGCAAAACCACCAATATAAGCTCAATTTCTGAAGTTTATTACCAGCTTTACCTCTTTTGTCTCTTCAGGGTCTGAATGATCCACAGTTATATAAAGATCATTTTGTAAGTATTTCAGTGCACTAAGAGGATCCATTTGGGCCTTTTCTTCGAACCTAGAAAATGCAAAAAAGAATAATTGTCTGGAGATATAAAAAACACCAGAAATGTCTTTCAAAACAGAAGTGGAATACTGCGTATATGAGGAGTTAGTGTAGATCCACCAAAACTGCATTTGGAATCCAGGAATAAGAGCAGTGCTGTGCGGACAGCCGTAGATGTGGAGTCCCTGAGGTAACGCGAGGGGGTCATAGGCAGGTGTGTTCTACTGTTTTATAGTTGAACTTATAAATTCAACTATAAAACATAGTATGTCAAATATTTTGCAAAAATTGCAAAAAAGAGCCAAATATGTTTGATAATAGTAGAAATAAACTTTGTTAGATTTATGTAATATACTCCTCCACCACCATTGAAGATTCTTACCACACAATTTAGAAACGGAAATGAGTAATTTCTTTTAATGAGTAACTTTAACATTGGTTAGATATATATATTTTTAAGATTTTATTTATTAGTTTTAGAGAGAGGGGAAGGGAAGGAGGCAGAGAGGGAGAGAAACATCAATGTATGGTTGCCTTTCACCTGCTTCCAGCTACAGACCTGGCTTGCAACCTGGTTATGTGCCATAACTGGGAATCGAACCAGGCCAGCACCTTTCCACTGAGCCATCAGCCAGGGCTTTAGTGAGATTATTTCCACACCTCAGTCAATAATAAGAATAACAAAACTGCAGCAACTTATCAAGCATTTGTCACATGCTTAACACTGTATCAAGCACATTATCCCCTTGTTTACCATTGCAGTAACTCTAGGATGATGACCTAACCAAAACATACCTATCATCCTACTGAAACCAGTAAAGAGATCTACTTTCCTGAAAGTTATATTTTATTCTTTTTCTAAGCTATTTTTTGGCCTATAAAAATTTACCACTGGATTTGTGTTTGCAGTTTAGAATTCTATTTTAGCCAACATTTCTGCCCTGTAAATGAACAGGAATTAATCCTATTTTTTCCCCCTTTCTATATTCCAAACATCAAAAACTTTGGAAACGCGAATGTTATGAAAAATAATAATAGCACTTTATTTATGCTTCATGTGGTACTGTTAAGAATTAGGAAACACTTTCTTGGAATATACTTCTCTCCCTCCAAATATATACTTTAATGAAGTAGAATAAATGTTTTCTATAAGAACAACAACAATAAATAAGCCAGCCCAGCATGTACAGGACAGAGCTTCTATATAATGAAAGGTATATCTAATTTAATATGAAACTTGAATTAAAAAAGTAATTTTCATGTCCTATCCAATTCCTAGAAGCAGTTTCTATATATTCTGCCTGCAGTGCAGCAATGTCCCCCAAATATTTTTTAATTTTTACTTTTTAAAATTTATTGTTGTTGTATTACATCCATCCCCGTTTTGCTCCCATCTGTCCCCTTCCCCACCCACCCACTCCCCGACAAAGTCAATCCCACATGCTGTCCATGTCCATGGTTCTTCCATACTAGATTCTTGTCTAAACTGCTCCCTTCCTTTGCCTCTTCCTCTCCTCTCAAACTCTTTAATTCATCTAAGAGGTGGTAGAAAAGAGAGTCTATGTTTTTTCAAATGTCAGAGATGGGCCTTTCATTGTCAGTTAAGTTTAGTAGACAATATTCTTAAGATGCCATAACAGTCATCTTTGACTGTTTTTCCTCTTATACCATATCAAATCTGTCAAGAAATTCAGTAGTTGCAAGTTGCAAGTTTATCCAGAATCTTAATGTATTTTTTCTCTCTCTCTTTTATGGAATATCTCTTCCTCTCCTTCCCCTGAAATGGTGGCAATCCTCAGATAAGGCCACACATCCCTTGACTTTCCTCACTCTTCTTGAGCAAGCTCCTTTTCTTTGTTGATGACTCACAAATGGAATACAGCCCATGTCCCACCCCCCCATGCTAACAGATGGTCTCCAAAACCTAAAGTGCACCAAACTGAACTACTTTAACCTGCTGTTTCTGAAGTATTCTCCATTTGAGTAAAAATAGCCATGACCTTTTACCCAGTTCCAGTTCTTCTGGAAGAAAATCAAGGATTGTTATTAAAAGCTAAGTCTGAATGTGTCACTCCTCTACTTAAAATCTTTAAATGCTACCATTTTACTCAAAGTAAAAGCCAAATGACCTTCAAATTCTGACCCCTTTTATCTCTCTGACCTCATCTCCTATTATAATCACCTCACTTATTTCACTTCTACCACACTGTCCTCAATTTATTTCTCAATAATACAGGCATATTTTTAGCTTCAGAGCCTTGTCTATTGCCTATCTCAAATATTATTCATTCCCCTCAGTATTCATATGATTCACTTGTGTTCTTTAGGTATCTACTCAAATAATATCTAAAAATCATACCCCCAGCTTCCTAACTGGTAAAAAATATAGTTCTTAATCTGATTTACTTTTCTTCTCACAAAAATTACTATCTAAAATATAAATTCCTTATGTTTATTGTTAGTACCTCTTCATTAAAAATGGAAAGTAAGGTACCAGAAGCAGAAGAGGAAGAGCAAGAAACTGAAAACTTGTGTGAAAAAATAATGAAGAAAAACTTCCCAAATTTAGAGAAGGAAGCAGATATACAAGCAAGTCCAGGAAGCACCACAGAGAGTCACAAACAAGCCAGGCCCAAAGAGGAAAACACCAAAGACTCATCATAATTAAAATGTCAAAAATTAAAGATAAAGAGAGAATCTTAGAAGTAGTAAGAGGAAAGAAGAGAGTATATACAAAGGGGTTCTTTTAAGATTGTCAGCTGATTTCTCAAAAGAAACTTTGCAAGCAAGAAGGGGCTGGCAAGAAGTATTCAAAGTGATGAAAAGCTAGAACAACCAACCAAGATTACTCTGTCCAGCAAAGCGATCATTTAGAAAGGAAGGGCAAATAAAGTACTTCCCTGACAAGGTAAAGTTAAAGGAGTTCATCATCACCGAACCATTATTATATGTATGATATATTAAAGTGACTTAAGAAAAAGATAAAAACTATAAACATTAAAAAGACAACAATTCCACTATTATCAACAATTTTACCTAAAAAACAAAAACAAACTAAGCAAACAACCAAAATAGGATCAGAATCATAGGTATGGGGATCATTTGGAGGGTTATCAGTTGGGAGGAGGAAGAGGGAGAGATGGGGAAATGGTGCAGGGATTAAAAAACATAATTGGTGGGTATGAGATAGGGTGAAGTTAATAATATAGGAAAGGGTGAAATCATGGAACTTTTACGCATGATCCATGAACATGAAATAAGGGAGGTGGGGTTGTGGAAAGGAAGGGGGTCCTGGGTGGAAGGGAGCAAAGGGAAAAGAAATTGGGACAACTGTAACAGCAAATAAATAAAACATACTTAAAAAACAAAATGAAAACTAGAGGATAGAAATTTTTGTCTTTCTCACTGACATATCCACAAAACCTAGGACAATGCCTAGTAAAATGTAGGTGCTCAATAAATACTTCTTTAATGAACAGTTTCACTGACACTTCTAAAGACCTTTAGGTGGTTGCCTGGGCCATTTTACACATAAGCAATGTAAACTCCAGCAAGATTAAGTTAGAAGGCTTGAATATTGATCCAAGGTTCCGGAATAATACCTTTTCCAACATAGCTATTAGTGAAAGAACCGTAGGCCAAAAGTAATCAAAATCTGAAAAGGAGAATACTATTACTCTAATAAAAAATAATCCAGCCCTGACTAGTATGGTTCGGTTCATTGGTTGTCATTCCACAAAGCCACGGATCATGAGTCTGATTCCCAGTCAGGGCACATGCCTGGTTTGCGTGCCTGGTCCCTGGACTGGGAGTGTGTGAGAGGCTGCCAACTGATGTTTCTCTTCCTCCCTTCTCTCTCTCTAAAATAAATACAATCTTAAAAATAATCTATATAAAGAAATACTCTACATAAAAGGGTCTTTGGGCCCTGGATGGTGTGGCTCAGTCGATTGAGCAATAGCCTGCAAACCCGAGTGTCACTGCTTGGATTCCCAGCCAGGGCACATAGTGAGGTTGCAAGCCAGGTCTCCAGCCAGGACCATAGCTGGAGGCAAGTGAAAGGCAACCGTACATTGATGTCTGTCTCCCTCTCTGCCTCCCTTCCTGCCCTTCTTTCTAAAAATAATAAATAAATCTAAAAAAACAAAAACAAAAACCTCATTTCACAGATTCCCAAATTGTCATTTCACTTGCTTACTGATACATATATTTTTTAATGTTTTATTTTTTTAAAAAATATTTTATTATTCTTAGAGAAAGGGGAAGGGAGAGAGGTACAGAGGGAGAGAGACATCAATGTACGGTTGCCTTTCACCTGCCTCCAGCTACGGACCTGGCTAGAGACCTGGCTTGCAACCTTATTATGTGTTCTGGCTGGGGAAACGAAGCAGCAACCTTTGGGTTCGCAGGCCTGTGCCTTATCCACTGTGCCACCAGCCAGGGCTTACTGATACATATTTTAAAGAAGAAAACAACTGTCAAAGGTAAAAAATAATAATACTTCTCAAGATGGCTGGGTTATTGGAAGGAGGGCTAATGATAATTCACCAATTCTACTACTGTCCTACAGAATTTTTAGACATGCATATAGAAATATATAATAACTACTACATTATTTAACTATAGTAATATTAACTACAGCAAATAAGCTGATAATAATCTAAATAGTCTATAAAAGGGGAATAGTTAAGTGAATTATACATAAAGTAGAATGCTGTACAGCCATTGTAATTATGGTTTGTTCTTGTATTCAACATTAACATGGTAATATTTATAATACATCATTCACTGAAAACAATCAGACTAAGAGCAAAGAGCAATATAATCACTATTTTTCAGTTAAATAAAAATATGGGTGCACATATAGTTCAAAGGATATGCACCAGGAACAGTAGGTTATTACTTCTGAATTGTGTGGTCTTAAGAGATTCAGCCCTGGCTGGTGGCATAGTGGATAAGGTGCAGGCCTTTGAACCCTAAGGTTGCTGATTCGATTCCCCAGCCAGGGAACATAACCAGATTGCAAGCCAGGCCTCCAGCCAGGTCCGTGGCTGGAGGCAGGTGAAAGGCAACCATACATTGATGTCTCTCTCCCTCTCTGCCTCTCTCTAAAAATAGTAAATACAATCTTAAAAAAAATTAAAAAGAGATTCAATTCTTTGGATGGGGAGAGGGGACTTATTTTTTCATCATCATTATTATCCATGCAATACTTTTTCAATTAAAAGCCAGAGGGAAGTGTTTATAAGTGAGTTCCAATTCTTTACATATAGCACTAAATGATCTCCTTTCATCTCCACTGGACTTCAGTCAGGATATTTTTTAAAAAAGCTCACTCCAACATTCTAACTACAAGTTGTTACATCCGAAGTAGGAAAAGATCTCTATAATTTCTCCATACCCTATAAAAACAAAGTTTAATATTAAGTAAAGTACCTCAAGTACCTTAAGTACTAAGGAATAAAATTTAGCAATGTAAACACTAACTGAAGATACCTCAAACTTAAATCTTATTCATAAAATATAATTTATCTCTGCCATCCAGCCATTGTAAAGATTCAGACCCCTTCTCCTATAGATTCTACAGAAAATACACTAATTATTCACAGTAATGCTAAAGAAACAGAACTAGCTTCTGTTAACTTATCTCTCAAGCATAACTTGTGAAAGCAGAGGAAGGAACAACAAGTAAACATGACATGTGAAGAAATAGTCTAATTTATACCTACACAGAACTTTATGTAGTTGCATAAACGTGCGTACTTGTGTGTGGTCGTGGTGGTGGAGGCGAAATGATAAACTCTGGAATCAGAATACTAAATAACCCTCTGTCACTTATGGCTAAATGACCTTAGATGAATTACAGAAGCTATTGTAAAATGCCTCCATTTTTCCTTTTATAAAATAGTGATAATAACAATACTCCATTGGCTTATTGCAAGAATAACATTCAAGATTTAGTGTACAAATATTGGTCATGTAAATGACAGCTATTATCATCATTAAAGGCTAACCTTCTCTTCCAAACTATAAATTTTTATTGTCTAACACTATCAGTAATCAAAGGACAGATACACTTTTCTGCATTTTTAAAGTAGTTTATCACCACTAAGGCTAAAAAGCAAACATGACTCAGGAAGCATACATGAAAATGTTTGATTTTACAATTAAATGGAAAAGATAATGATGTAAAACTATAATCATATTTAAAGTTGTATTCTAAAAATCAAATTATAAGGGATATAACTATATCACCACATTCACTAAATTATCAACAGATCAGGCAACTAGAACTGATGACATTTTTGTAGTGGTTAGGCCCTGAATTACTAGATGGTAAGTTAATCACTTTTCCAGGAATATTTTCCATTATTTTAACAGTTGCAAAATTTCCTTGTTCTATATGTAAAAATTTTAGTATTAGTATCTATCTTCACTTTGTATCTTCCTTTGAAAGAAGAAAGCAAAAGTAAGGAGAATAACAGGGCATTTACGAAAGTCATGATTTTCAGTTTTTACACTGTCATGTTATCACATCATCAAAGCTTAGGTAATACAAACAACAGCTGATAAAATTAAGTAAAAAGTCTTCAGTAAATTATTTTTATACCTGTGTTTTCTTATGAGGTACTTGCAATGCCTCAGTAAGTAATCCTTCGAAGGCCTACACAACTTCAGTGACCAGAAGTCATCTAATCTCATTTTTGGGGAGCAAGATTTTCCTGGATTCCCACCAAATAAATAATGAACCTGTAACAAAACAAACCAGATTTTAAAAAATGCATGCATACTTAAGAATTACATCATAGTAAAATTTCTTCATTTTGCTAGTACTGAGTAACAGGTAACCTCCTAAGCCTTACTCATATATAAAAATATCAAAACATTTATTGTATATCTACCAAAGGCTTCTCTTTTCAAGTTTCTATTTTACTTTAAATTACTGTGGCTATTTCCTTAAATTACATTTTACATTAACATAAGTTCTATTACCACAATTACACTGACAACAGAAAACATGAAAGAAACAAAACCAATGATAGGGAGAGGGGAGGAGGAGGCAAAGAAGGGGAGCAGCTTAGTCAAAGAACTAGCATGGAAGAACCATGGACATGGGACAACAAATGTGATTGACTTTGTTGGGGAGTGGTGGGTGGGGAAGGGGAGAGAGGGAAGGAGAAAGGGGATGGATGTAATATAACAACAATAAAGTTAAATTAAAAAAAAAAACTTGTGGGGGAATGGGTGGGTGGGGAAGAGGACTGGGGAGCAAAAAGGGGATGGATGTAATACAACAACAATAAATTAAATTAAAACAAAAAACAAAAAACAATGACAGTGTGAAATTAATGAAGAAAACCTCAACTGAAATTGAAGGTGGGACTGACATCAATTACAGACCCCATCAGGGAAAGAGGCCCTTTCATTTCCAAACAAAAAGTACAACTGCTTTACTACCCCAGGAGGAGGAAGATTTTCTTGCCCAACAACAAACTTAGCCAACCGAAACCAGCTCAGTGAGAAACCAGCATCACCTGAACTCTTACTTTCCTCCACAAACTTTCATCTTTTCTCTTACTGATGACTGACTTCCTTGTTCCACCCTCTTATCTATAAACAACCTCTATCTTATATAACCCCTCATATTATTTCTCTGCTTGCTTGCTAGATGAGATGCTGCCAAATTCATAAATTGCTTAATAAAAGTGAATTAGATACTCAAATCTACTCAAATTTTATTTATTAATAATAGTTGAAAAGTTAATCCTGTATATAGTTTGCTTACAGCAATGAATAATGGGGATGATCAAGTTAAGCAAGTGTTGATTATAATAAATTATATCCTTAAAAAATACAAGGCCCTGGCTGGTAGCACAGTGGATAAGGTGCCAGCCTGTGAACCCAAAAGTCGCAGGTTCGATTCCCCAGCCAGGGCACATAACAAGGTTGCAAACCAGGTCACCAGTCAGGTCTGTGGCTGGAGGCAAGTGAAAAGCAACCATGCATTGATGTTTCTCTCCCTCTCTGCCTCTCTCCCTTCCCCTCTTTCTAAAAATAAATAAAATCTTAAAAAAAAAAAAAAAAAAATACACAAGGCAAATCACTGAAGATTAATAGCAACTAGAAACTTTTTAAAATTTTAGCATCTTTATTTAGTTTTAGCTTTAATGTCAAATATTAAATGGCATATATCATTTGTGAACTAACTTTAAAAATATTTAGGTTCTGGCGGTGGCACAGTGGATAAGGCACCAGCCTGCGAACCCAAAGGTGGCTGGTTCAATCGCCAGCTAGGGCACATAACCAGGTTGCAAGCTAGGTCTCCAGCCAGGTCTATAGCTGGAGGCAGGTGAAAGGCAACCATACACTGATGTCTCTCTCCCTCTCTGCCTCTCTCCCTTCTCCTCTCTCTAAAAATAATAAGTAAAACCTTAAAAAAGATACATATTATTCAGTTATTCAATACCAAAAAAGAAATTAAAATGAATGTAATAATTGTTTCACTATTATATTTATTAGTTTTAGTGATGTTCTATACTTACACAAAGTATTAAAGCATTTTCTGAAATTTTAAAAGCATTTATATTCAATAGTGTGATAGAATGGCAATATTATTTCTATCCTATGGATGGAAATTCATTTATTTAATTATTTAATTTGGGAAACACTAAGAGAAAGGGCTTTTATGCATTCCCATGGTATCTTTTACCTCAAGTTCTTGAATGCTATTTAAATAATCATCTGTAGCCTAAACAGAAAGAATACAGGTTCTGTCAGTAACTTACTACATAATCTGAGAAAAAGTTAAAGAAACCATCCTGAATGCTAAATGACACTACAAGTTCAGAATGCCAGACAGAAAAGATGTACCACTCATAGATAGGAAAAATAAAAAGATTACTTACACAATAAAAATCTCAAATTGGAAAGTTAAATATAGTATTTCATATCATGGGATAAGATACCCTAAGTGCTGAAAACTGTACATGTCTTACTTGAATACTCATACTGTAGAAACAGCAGACCATGCTATGTATCTGATCTACACAGCTAAACAGCAGTTACTGATCATTTTCAAAAGAAGAGAATGTCAGAATATGGACTATATAAAAATGTTATTCTCTTAAGGAATTTTAGGGAAAAATGATATTGAACATCTGCTACATAGTCTATGAAATGTCCTTAGTGTATTATAAACTTTTTACTCAAATCTACTTAAAAATAACCGGAAACATGCATTTTGGCATTCTTACAGATTGCAGGTCATGGAAAATTTACAGGTTAATGTAGTTGGGATACCTTGTGTAATTCATCATATACAAGCTGATGGGCAAATCTTGGACATGGTTCTTCCTCCTGAAGACTTTTAGTTGGATTATCCTTTGCAGCCTGATCATTTTTATAGACACAAGACCTGAAAGACATTGCTTTTAAGACATACTTTCCTAGAAAATTAGCAGCGTACACAGTGTTAATACAACTATAGAGAACAAATTGATTGCATGTCTAATTATCAACAAAACAATTAGAAATTTGTTTACATCAAATCTTAAAAGTTCTGGTCATTCTATAAAATAAACTGATTTTTAGAACTGAGTTCTGAAGTTCTTTTAATGTCCATCAAAACCTTGTTAAGAATAACCTAGCCCATGTTATGAAACAAAACATGTATGAAGGCTCAAACTGAGGCTATTATCTCATCTGTCTATTCACAATAAAAACTAGAGTAGATTGTTTTCAATTTTACTGTAAATAAATGTCATTTAGAAAATAATAAATTCCTTAGTTGCTGAGTACTACATTCTGTTACTGAAGGGAAGACGTTCTCTGAAGTGCTCTGTTTTGTAGACTATTCATTTACGCAATAATCACAGAATGTTAGGCTTCTTTTTCAAACAGTAAGTACCGAACAGTTCCGTGAGGTGCTCCATGACAACAAGGTCCTGGTTTGAAAATGCTAAATAATAACGTCCCCATCCTCTAATCAAACTGTTTCATTTTATAAAACTAAAGACCAGACACATTAAAAAAACATTGCTCTCAAGTTCATATACCTATTTAGTAGCAAAATCTAGACTAAAATACAGTTTTCTTGACTTCCAGACCAGGAACCATCTATAAATTGAACAATTCAAATATAAAATCCATCCACTGAACGTCACTGTACATATATAGAGGCACTGACTTAAACATGTTTCTCCAATACTGGCATTTAAATGTATGACATCAGAAATTAACACGCCTTTCAGTTCTTCTTTTGAATAAACCAACAACCTCCAGTAAATGTTACAATGGAATTGTAGCATAGATAAGAGTTCCTTACCAACTATTTCTCACTATGTCATAAATCCAGAATGAATTCCTAACATTCTCTTCCCTCTTTTCCTTGTCTTTGCTGAGTCCAGATAAGACATGTATTTCATTGAGTTCTGGATCAATGGTTGCTCTCTGTGTGAATCCGGTCATTGGAACTATAAAATGAAAGGAAAAAAAAATTGGCATATTCTTATTAGATAACAGATTAGTGCTACTCTGTTAAAGTTTAAAACATTCTTACCCTGCTCTGCAATAGGGGAAGGCGTTAGGGTAAGGCCATAGCATTTATTTTCCCATACACAACTTCTATATTAAATAATAAACAATGGTTTATTGCTGTTTCCCCCTTCTAGATTATAAGCTCTACAAAGGCTAAGGTTGTTTGGTTAACTATTTTGTTCCTAGTACCTGAAACAGTGCCTGGCATATAACAGTTATCAACTATTTGCTGACAGAATAAATAAATGATAACTACCAGAATGGAGCTGGAAAGAGGAAAGAGGTAGAAGAAAGTACACAATATAATCATTCTGATGAGGAAAGGGTCAATACTTTAACTGATTTATTATCTGGGTCATTTCTAATTTAATAGTAGAGGATAAAATATTAAATCTTGATTTGGGAAGAAAACAAAATTTGACAAAACAAACAGATTTGTTTAGTATGGTCAGAATCACTTAAAAATATCTGTCCATAAGGCACAAGTAAATGACTTAATTAACAAGAAGAAAAAAAAAATTTGTAGTATACCCCAAATATGTTTTCCTGAATGCTGACATTAAAAGTTCAGAATGCCAGGCAGAAAAGATGTATCACTCATAGATAGGAAAAATAAAAAGGTTACTTACACAATAAAAATCTAAAATTGGGAAGTTATATATACCTTTTCATATCATGGGACATGGCTCAAACTCCCTAGTTAATAACATTTTTTTTTTTTTAAAGAAATTCACTAAATGAATGATGATCATTCTGCATTACCCAGATTTGTAAAATACTGATATGGCAAATTCAAAGTATTTTCATCATTGTTATTTGGAAATAATTGTTGAAATATAATATATGGTTTGCAACATAATTGCCATGTATCGAAACCATATTGTTTCAACATTACATTTCTTACATAGGTGAACAGTTATCACGTGCTCAGGAGGCTAAACAAACATCAAACTAAAGAAAAACATTTCAATCAATCCAGAATACTATGGTAGGAGATGCTAGCTATACTGATCTTTATTTGTCTTTATCTACTTTAAAAAGACCAAGTAATCCAGTATTTATTTTTTCCTAGTTTACTTTTACATTTCTATTAAATAAACTTGTTTGAGATAGTTTAGACATACACACAAAACCCACAATATGTAATTTGTATGCATCCACACACAAGTACATTTATATTTATACATATTCACATGTAGACTTAATAATAACCTCAATCTTTGTGCCATACTCTGTAGTGGTTATGTCAAGTCTGGTATTTCTTAATAAAACTTGGTAAAGTTTCAAAAGTGCCAAAATTGACTTCTATTCCTAAGATAAGCTTGGAAGAAAGATAAAACTACAGAGGAATAAAATCACTTTTTATTAGTGGTGTAAGTGGAGGATGTAACTGCCTAAATTTATTGCATTTAAATTTCCTTTTCCTTTTTCTTTTTAAGATTTTATTATTTTCAGAGAGGAGGGCAGGGAAGGAAGAAGAAAAGGAAAGAAACATCAATATATGGTTTGCCTTTTACCTGCCTCCAGCTATGGACCTGGCTGGAGACCTGGCTTGCAACCTGGGTATGTGCCCTGGGAATTGAACAAGCAACCCTTGGGTTTGCAAGCCGACCAGTGCCTATTCACTGAGCCACCAGCCAGGGCTACGCTTAAATTTCTTTGTCCCATTTTGTCTTAATGCTGAGCCTTTGAATTAATAATTCTATATAACATGGGTTGGAAAACTATGGCTTGATCCCGTCTGCTCAGGGTCAAATGAGGCTTTATCCATTCATTTATAATTTGTCTCTGGCTGTTTTCATACTGCAATAGCAAGGTTGAGTAGTTGCAACAGAACACTTATGGCCTGCAAAACTGAAAATATTTACAGCTGGCTCTTCAAAGAAACAATTTGTTGACCCCTGTTCTATAATCTTTTAAAATGTAAATATCGGAGATTATGACTGTAAACTAATGCAACAAACTGCTTACCTTAAATAAGGACCCAAAGAGGAAATGGAAATTTTTGCATAGAATGGAAATCAGTGGAGAGAAAGAACTTTTGAATTCTATGAGGTGGAGATGGAGTCATCAAAGAGAGGGGATTTAAAAAGTGTTGGGCAGCCCTGGTTGGTGGCACAGTGGATAAGGCGCCAGCCTGAGAACCCAAAAGTCTGTGGCTCAATTCCCCAGCCAGAGCACATACCCAGGTTGCAAGCTAGGTCTTCAACCAGGTCCGTGGCTGGAGGTAGGTGAAAGGCAACCATACACTGATGTCTCTCTCCCTCTCTGCCTTTCTCCCTTCCCTTCCCTCTCTAAAAATAATAAAATCTTTAAAAATAAATAAATAAAATAAAATAAAAAGTGTTGGGCAGAGGAAGATGCTGAAGAATGTGAAAGAATGTAAGAGCAAGCTATCCATGTTTCCTTTTTCCATACTGTCACATTTTGCCTAGAAGCATCTTGGTAGAGGAGAAAAATGACGATTGCCTCTCAAAAAGGGAAGCAGTGGGCAGGTTTACAATACTCAAGGATGTAAAACTACCCTCTGTACACACATAAAATTCACCCACTTAAAGTGTACAAGCTTGGTGAGTTTTAGTATATCCACTGGAAAACCATCATCACAATCTCATTTTAGAACATTTTCATTACTCCAAAAAGAAATCCTATACCCATTGGCAATCATTCCCCATTCCCCCTTCAGATCTCATAGAGTGGCTGTATCATTTGACATGTCCAACAATTTAAGAACATTCTAATTTCTTCACATCCTCATCAATATTTGCTATTGTCCATCTTTTTCACTATGGTCATTTTAGTGAGTATAAAGTGATTGTCTTACTCTGGTTTTGATATGCATTTGAATGACTAATGATTGTTAACTATCTTTTCATGTCGTTATCAGCCATTTGTATATTTTCTTTGAAGAAATGTCTATTCAAATCCTTTTCTCATTTTAAAATTGGGTTATTTGTTTCTTTATTACTGAGCTTTAAGAGTTCTTTATGTACTCTGGATACAAGTCCTTTATCAGATTTATAATTAGCAAAATGTTTTTCCCCATTCTACAGGTTGCTTTACACTTTCTTTTCTTTTTTTTTTTTTTATTTTATTATTGTTGTATTACATCCATCCCCTTTTTGCTCCCCTCTGTCCCCCCACCCACCCACCCATTTACACTTTCTTGATGGTATCCACTGAAGCAAAAGGATCTCATTTTGATAAAATCCAATTTATCTTTTTTCTTTGCCCACTGTGCTCTAGTACTCATTTTGTGCTAGCTGGAGTTAACAGTGACATAACAACTCATTATAATGTGCTAAGTGTCTAAACCAAGACATTGTTCTTCAAAGCAAAAAAGGAAAAATTACAGCCAAGTGAAAATATTAAACCACTGGGTTCAATAATAACATTATCAAGTTATTTCACATCAATAAATCTTTCATCTTTACAAATGGTAATAAATTCTATAGGGTGTAAAAGAAATTACTATCTTGAGAGAATGCTTTTTTTTTTTTTTTTTTTTTTTTACTTTTACTTTTTAAAAGGCTTTATTTATTATTTTAAGAGAGAGGAAGGGGGACAGGCAGAGAGGGAGAGAGACGTTAATGTACGGTTGTCTTTCACGTGCCTCCAGCTACGAACCTGGCTGGAGACCTGGCTTGCAACCTGGTTATGTGCTCTGGTTGGGAATCAAATCAGCAACCTTTAGGTTCACAGGCTTGGTGCCTTATTCACTGTGCCACCAGCCAGGGCTGAGAATGCTTTCTTTTTAACAGCATTAGTATCAGAGCTCTTCAAAGGTTTTTGTAACATTATAACTATTTCTAAAGTAATTTCCCACTTAAAAACACCTGTTTGGAGTTACTTTCCTATAATATAGAAATCAGATCTGTGTGTTCAATAGATTTTTGAAGGCTAGCCTAGGAACTTATATTCGAGTAAATATTGAAAATAAAAGTAGAAAATCTTGTTTTAGTCTAGACTTTCCCAATTAACTATGGGTGATTTCATCAAGAAAGTTTTTGGACCTCAGTTTTCTCATTTAAAAATTGAAAGTAAGAGTTGCATAAAGTATTGTATCTTTTCAAAGTTGAAATTTATGTTATCATAAGGCTCAGAAGGGTGTTAGTGGAGATAGGATGAAAACTTTCAATATTAAACTGGTATTAGTGTGTAGCATGAATAAGCAAAGGGAGAGACTTGAGAAAGATCAATTAGGAAGCTGTTATTATAATGGAGTGAAAAGAAGGTAGTAAGGAAATATATCTACATAATATCATGAGTACAAAAGGGTTGATGTTATAAGTATGAAAAATATCCCTGAACTGACATAACAGAGACAAAGCTTAGAGCAGAAACTTATGAAAAAGAAAACTTCATTGAGTATTTTTGGAGGTATCCAAATATTCTACCCTAATACTCCATGGCAAAATCTCTGAAGGACAAAATTTCTATCAAGCCTTACATTTTCAGACCCTTACAAATATAATTTTCATTGCATACTATAGACAATGAAAAATGTTTATGTATCAAATGTTTGCAAGTGAATAGAAAACATATGAAAGAATGCATGCCAAACCATGATAGTAGTTATGAGGGAGGGGTTTAGGATACTTTTACTTCCCATTATGCAAAATAAATTTTTCCAATATATATTGCTTTTATAGTTACAAGAAGAAGAAAAAATATCTGGATAGAAAGACCAGAATCTTTTAATAAGAAACGAGTAATTTTGACAGAGGGGAGCAAAAAGGGGATGGATATAATACAACAACAATAAAATTTTTAAAAATTTTTCAAAAAAAAAGAAAAGAAAAGAAATTTTCACACATCCAAATTTTCCATGAATAAAATTTGCATTAACATTTGAAACGGTTATTTAGATGTAAAGGAAATTCAGGTTTCGAAACACCGTTTTACTGGCATGCACAAAAAATGTTTTAAAACCATTTTGCTGGCATGATAGTTACTAATTGTTACTTTCTAAGAGTTAAGAGTTCCTATAAACATCAGCATGTTAATTCAAACTTATACTGAATGTACAATATTTATGCTAATGATCTTTGCCTAAGTTTTTACAAACTGCACTTAATATTTCCATTGCATTCCACATATAGTGACAATTCAAAAAACACTTCAATAAAAAAAACCAACAAAAATAGTTTTCTGTTATCTACCTTCAAAAGCAGTTTAGGTTTTGGGTAAGAAACTTTTAAAAGTGTCCATTTCTGTAATACTCAAATCTAATTTTGGATACCTCTGTTTAAACTGAAGGAAAATGTAAAATGTAAAAATTTTATATTTTGAAGGCTAGCCTAGGAACTTAAATACCAGTAAATATTGTAAATAAAAGAAAAGTAGAAAATCTTGTTTTAGTTTAGATTTTCCCAATTAACTATGGGTGAGTTCATCAAGAAACTTTTTGGATCTCTGTTTTCTCATTTAAAAATTGAAAATAAAGCTACATATGTACACATATGCATACACACACATATAAAAGAATAATGGTCTAGCACTAGTAGGCATTTTATACTCAAACTTTTACCACTGACTGGAGCTGCTTATGAAATCAAATTGAGCCTCCTGGATTCAAACAGGAAACTAACCACCAATGATATTACCCTCTTTGCCATCACCACACTAAATTGGAAGAAAAGATATTCTAAGAAAAAAGAAAAAAAGGAAGGAAGGAAAAGAAAAATATCACTAGGACTGAAAGTATATCAAGAGGTAAGAAATTCTGAGGAATCTTGAAAGAGAAATCACAGCCAAGATGTGATTTCACAGTGAGTTGAGAGATCATTCTAATCTCTCAACTCACAAGAGATAAAAGATGGAACACTTCCCAAATAAGTAACTGAATACAAAAAGCAGGAGTAGACTGTAAAGAGGACTCCTATGGAGGAGAGCTTCTAATAAGGACGAAGGGGCCTGAGTAAGAATGCGAGCAGAGCTTGAAGTGACTCTGAATCTTCACAACAACATCAGGGGAGTATGAGGGAGGAGGCAAAAAAGCTTTAATTTGAGGCCTGCCTATTCTCTAAGAAAGCCTGGTGGCTAATAAATACGTGCCATGAAATTATACAAAACCCTTGGTGGGTGTCTTACTCAAGGGAGAAGCCTACTGTAAAAATATACCTATACAATGCACAGAAAGCCATTGTCAATTACCTTTCTTAACTGATATAGTAGCTCTTGGGTCACAAATTTTAGTGTTTAGACATGAGAACTAAATCAACAGTGTAAAGATTAGGACCTAGATGAACAAATAGAAAAAGAGATAATAAATCACTGAAAGGAAGAGAATTCAGAAAAAAATTTAAAACTCATTCTTGTGTGCTCGCTTCGGCAGCACATATACTAAAAATTGGAACGATACAGAGAAGATTAGCATGGCCCCTGCGCAAGGATGACACGCAAATTCGTGAAGCGTTCCATATTT